>CM035120.1:1017566-1375942 GCA_020205555.1 Panax stipuleanatus | reverse complement strand
TATCCTCAAGAAGGACTAAAGCCTAATCTATCCAAATCATTGATAGTCTCCCCTATCCTCGGAAATAGGGTTAACAAGAGCTAAGGGGTGGCTAATGGTGGAAGAGAATCAATATTGTTTCGCCCAGTTTCATTTATTTAAGTTGAGACAACCCCAAACTTGTACTCGGGATGATAAACAATCAAGTCGAATGCTATTTATAGGAAAGATTGATTGACAGTCAAGAAAACAATCTATAATTGGTTATATATATATATATATATGGATAAATAAATTTAATGTATGTCTGAGTCATGCTTTGACTATAAATCAGTCTGAAACTTACATTTTTAAATATTTTATTAAAGCTTATCAAAAATAAAATGTTGTGTCAATTTTTCATGTAATAGTTCACCTGTTTCAAGTATAAATAAGATTGCGGTTGATTTTAAGTCAATTTGAGACATTTTCAAATTTAAAATTGAGATAGTTTATTAAAAAATATAAAATTGTGAATCTTACAATGAGTAATATATTTTAGATAGTTTATAATATTTATCATTGTATTGATTAAAATTATAAAATTTTATGTCAATTTTAAATTTAAAAATATTTTAAGTTAACTTTAAAAAGTCAATAATAATTTTATATTTTAAAAGGGATAGAGTACTATGAAGTGAAATCTCTTATTCTATATATTATGGTAATTTATGACATGTGTGTACTAATTTTTTAATTTTGGATAAAACAGTCACGTAATTAAATTTCAAAGGGAATATTAATTTTCTTAATCGTAAAAATAAACCCCAATTTCCGAAAAGGAAAACCCCTCAATTAACATAAAAGTGATTTATGTGTAGACAAAGTTATATTTCACATGCTAGAAGCACAAATATGAAACAAATTGGTAAAATGGTCAAACTACCGTTATACCCCTTTAAAAAGGCGACAAGTTCATACTAAAGAACCACTAAATATTGCAATTTGGAATATTAAAATTGTTGGACAAGTAGATAGATCTGCTAGAAATATTATTTGAAGCATATTGGTTTGTTCTTTTCTGAGGTTAAGACGGTGTTTAAGCAAAGAAATCGGATGCTTGCTAAAGGGTTAAACATATTATATATTCTTTGCATCAAGGAGAAGTTCATGAAATATTATACGGTTGAATTTTATAAACATATACTTCATTTCATTTGTTTTAAAATTAGAGATATAATTTGACTTTTAAGATTAAACGAAAACATATTAAACTTTAACGTCTAGAATGAAATAGATTTTGTTATTAACAGTTTTTGTTATATATTATACAATTATAATAATTATATCAATTAACATTAAATAAATTCACATCAATTTGAAAGTTTAATATGCACTCATTTGACCTCAAAAGTCAAATTAACAATAACGCCTCCAAATTATGGTTAACACAATCCAATTTGAGTCGTTAAAATACAACACTTATATTAACTCACATAATAAAAATATTTCAATAACGTGTATAGAACTGTAATACGCACACTAAGTCATCGCTACACTTATTTGCACAATATTTTACAACTTTGTGATGACTACTTTAATTACTAACTCGTATCATTACTTCATTCCTCTATTCTCTCCGTTAGCCCCGACTACATTCTTATTTTATGAAATGAATTAGAAAACAAAAGAGTGAGCTCGAATAGCACAATAAAGTATATCATAACTAAGATAACGAAAAATGAAATTATCTCTACTTTTCAACAACTGATTAAATCGAAATTTTAGAAAATATTATACATCATAAGTCTCTAACGAATAACTGAAATGAAATAAGCAATTAATTAGGAGAATCAAAAATACAATATTGTCTAAACAGTAAGACGTTAATATATTTGACATCAAATAGTGCTTATTTTTTTTTGGAAAATTTGATATGAAAATGCAGAACACAAATTACACCTATTAATATTAAATTTAATTTTTAAAATTAGATGACAATATATTAAATTAATATAAATTTATTTAATTTTAATAATATAATAATTATAATTTTATAAAATATAATAAAATTTATTTTATTTTAAATTTTTATGAGTTATGACAATTCTAAAATTTAATATAATGCGACATCAAAAGTTAAATTGAGTTACTAAAATGGATCTTCATTTGAGTTACTAAAATAGGCATCGACAATCAAGTAGAATCATAGATTGATCACCATTTTCACTTTCACGTGACCGTGACCTGAGATAAATTCGACGGAGCTAGTGGAGAAGATGACCGTATGCGTCGCCGTCGTCGGGCACCAGGTTTCAGCTCAACTCTTCATTTCTCTTTTTTCGTGTTTATGTATAGATTTATATTATAAATCTAAATAATTTTATTGTGAGCAGAACAATCCGCTATACATTCAGAGCTTCACTGAAGCAGATGATGCCCTAAAGCTTTATCACACTGTCCACTGCTCCCTTGATGTCGTTGACGAAAGAGGTAACTCTGTCTCCCTCCCTCTCTCTAAGTTCTATATATGCACGCACAATTTTTTATACCTACTTTGCTAAATTTGTATATTTGGTACAAGGAGTGCTAGTTTGTCGAATTATGGATAGGATTTAGGATTTTTAATCAGCTTGATCATGAGTATAAGACTTCAATATATATGAAGAATTCATCATGCTTAATTTAGAGTTCCATTACATGATTTGCTTGCAATCCAAATACCATTTTAAATTAAAAAATTGTAACATATTTGTCATCGGTTTGAATTTATATGACGGTTATCCATTTGAATTTGGTACTCTACACCTGATCTTTTATGTTGTCAAAAAAATGCATTAATTTCCTAGAAAATTAGGTGCCATTTGGACGTTGGAATGTAAGATTACTTACTTAAAGGGGTGTTTTGATCACGTGTCCTTATGTATTTACACATGTATTAACATAAATACAGTGAAAAATGAGGGAAAGCAATATGAAATAGCTAGAGATAGATACTAGACGTCTAGACCATACTACCTTGCCAATAGGTTAAAGAGGATGACAGTCTACATATCAATGACTTAAAATCCTTCTAAGTAGAACATCTCCTTCAACATATAAACAGAACTAGTTAGAGCTTGAGTATGTCATAAGAGTAGACATTGAGCTAGAATACAAGTCTAAAACAGTTGAAAATGATGATGATGAAGGAAAATCAACTAAGAAATTTCACTCTACCATGAGTATTTGAAACTAGGTCTTATATTCATTCATTTAGTCTGATCGTAATTAAATAATTGCACTACCTTCACTTGTGGGGGTGGGGGAGCTGTAGCTGCTTCAATTTGTTAAACAAACTTGTAACATTTATTGGGGAAAGGAAAATAACATGTCCTCTGTTTAACCAGATTAGTCATTTATATGTTTTTGCATTGGAAATTATTAAAAAAAGTTTAAAATAAAATCATTGAGTGGAAACTTGTATTATATTCGTCAAGGTTATCATGTTGAGCAACAGCCGTACCAAATTGCATAGACCAGATAGAAGCTGTAACCCAATAAGGCGGTAAGAATACTCTTTTATTTTGCATCAGGTGAGGGACCTATGTTGAACCTTCCAGCTTGATGTTATTGGATACATATTGTCACTAGCCTTTTCATACGACTTTGATACTCTTTCTTGTGAACAATGACATGCTCATGTACTTGCCTTCATTATTAACTTAGATCACCAAGACGAAGCTGATTCCATAAGCTGTATTTGATATATTTTGACCAAGTTCCTAAAACTGTTGCAATCTAGTTCTGACTGGTAATGTTTAGGAAGCCATTTTTTGGTATTTGTCTTGTTGATGGAATTTCTGCCGTAAATCTCTCTCTCTCTCTCTATCCCTCGGGCCCTCCCTCTCTCTCTCTTTCTGCCTCTCTCTTTCACCCTCTCTCTATGTGTCTATCTTTCTTTCTCCTCCCTCTTGTCACTATCACTAATAGCTAGCTTATATATTTGTAAGCAGAGATTCACCTACATGATTATTATTATTATTTCCTTATGAGTATTTGGCATTTGTACCAACTTCAATTTGCCCGTTCTTTTGGTTAGTTCATTGTTGTGGTTAATATTGGGGTATTGAACTAGCCTCTTAGTTTTTGGATGATATAGTAGCAATTGAACTCCAGGGTAGTAGTCAAATCATATTTAATTTGACTAATGATATTTTTTTTTGCTGTATATACAGTTAACAATCCAAAAAAATCTGGACCGACACTTAATGAGACATTTCTTGGTCTTTTTTATCCAACCAAAAATTACGGAGTGTAAGTAAATCTGGTGCTTGTTTTGTTACTAAATCTAGACCTCCTAAAGAAAAATAGTGAAACACAATATTGTTAGTGTACCATATATGGTGCACGTGCACTGGTTTGGGCTTGTGCCTTCTTGATGCATTATGCTGTAATTATGCATGTACTTACCATTAGCAAAAAGCAGACTAGTATACGTACACACAGACATTATGTCCATTTGCTAGCCAATAAATATGTATACATATATGTGTGTGTGCGCGCGCACAGGCATTATTGACCTCACAATGCATTGCTGCTACAGGTATGGTTATTTGACTAACACAAAGGTGAAATTTATATTGGTGACAACAGATCTTGATGTCCGGGATGCAAATGTGAGAAATGTGAGTATTACTCTCAATCCGTAAAGTTTCCACATTCTTGCTTCTAAAAAGCTACATGAGAGATACTAATATGTGAGTGATGCCAGGCCATGAATCCCTATGCTCATATAATATTCCCATGGATTTTAGTTTTTTTTATAGTACTGGTGCATTGACCTACTTGTAACGGGGTCCTCCTATTGCTGAGAAGATGTCAGTGTTCAACCCTATTAACTATATTATATATTAAAAAATACAAACCATATTAATATTCCCTTGAGCCGTTTATTAAATTTTGAATTATTGGCAACATTTTCAGAAAACGGGGGTTACGAGTGGTTCAAACTTTGATCTTTCATTGGTTTAGGTTGTGAGCGTTATCATCAAGTAAAGGGTATCTGCTTGTAGTTATAGACTCAAATTAGATGTGGCTACAATGCTTAGCCATCTAAATTATTACTTTAGAACAATGAAAGGCTGAGATGCTTTGCAGTCCTGAGATATTTTGCATCTATTGTCAATTTTCTCTCCATATTTCTTCCTGGATTTGATCCTACAGGAGCTATGGCCTATAAAAGTGCCTAATGAATCTTGCTCTGAAAATCTGAAGAACAATCTTCTTCTAGCAGCAGCTACAGGGATCATCCGTTTCTCCAGCTCAGACAGCAATTCTATGCGTCTGAATCATGTTTCTGGCCCTGATCTATGATATTGTCTCAGAGTAAATCTTGGATTTGATTTTTTAATTATTGCACCTTCACTAGATTTGCAAGGAATGATAACTTTTTAGGAATTCAAACAATTTCAACTTACAAATTGGTTGATTTGGCATCCAGCTATCATTAGTTTATTTGAGTAATCTCTCACTTGTTGCTATTTCTCTCAAGTTATTATAAACTCAATCTACTCGAGATGATCAATAGTGTCAAATGTGTCTTTTGCTTGTTTTTATTTATTGATACTGACCTTTCTTCTTTCAATTATTTTGTCAAAGCCTATGTCTTGAACAAATTTTGAGGATGACCACTAGTTTCTTCCCTAACTTGAACATTAATTCACAGTTTTTCAGAGAGTTCCACACTGCATATGTTGACGCAGTCTCGAACCCATTTCATGTTCCCGGGAAAAAGATAACCTCCAGAACATTTGCTGAAAGGGATATTGTCGAATCATTTGGCTCGAGCTTAGCTGGGTGACAACTGCTGTTGTAGGATTCTGCACTCTAATATCCTCACTCAAAGAACTGGTGGAGCTGTTCAATTTTTTCCCATTATCAATGTCACTTTTATAGTTGATAATTTATTTTTATTTTTTAATTAATTTTTTTGGTGCCTTTACTGAGGGGTTTTGAGTTTGTTTGGTGCACTGAGATATTAATCTGGAGTGGAGAGAGCATTTGAACGTGGATGGTTCCGTCCCTTTCTGGAACATGACATTAGACATTGATTAGATCCAGTTTTTATAGTTCACATGAATACCAAGTGAGTCTCACAAGTCATGTGAGAGGATTATGTGAAAATAACATATTACTTGTGAAAATAACAATTATGTGTGTTAATATACTGGTAATATTCTTAATGCCCCGTGTTAAGTGTTGGGTGTGCAACGGCATAGAAGGGAATTTGGTGGTTGTGTGATAGCTAAACTAGTCGAGGCAAGACCTGATTCATCTTCAGTTGGACTTTGTGTATAGTATGGAAATAAATCCTCTCTTGTATTCTTCAATTGGTTTGTTCTTAATAATCTTTTCAGTACTCTTTAAAATATATATATATATATATGTATTGTTGCAACCTATTCAAACTTCATAATTGGGGCCAAATTGCCTACTAAAAAGATGAATAATAGACCCCAATCAATTCATGTAAAACTTCAGAGTAACTAAAAATCTCAACCCCCACCCCCAACACACACACACACACACACACACACACACACACGCAATGCTCTAGCATCAACTATTAACTGAGATAGAGTTATCTTTTTATCTATATGCAAGGATATGTCCTTTACAAGCTAACCCGCTAAGTAGTGCAACTCAATTGATCCCACAGCAGTAATATTCAGGAATTGGAAATTCTAGAACAAAAAACAGACATGCTGTAGTTGTGTAGATACAACGAATCAAATCTCATTGGGAAACATATAGTTTGCCAGGAAAATACTCAAACAATGCAGCATAAATGTGAAAACCTTAAATGAGAGAAATATGAATCAAGGGGATAGTCTCCCATAATATAATTCAGAATAGTTAAACAGTAATAGTTTAATTGAAATATAAAACAGTAGCACAAAATAAAGGTACTAACTAAGAATCAACCGCTATCATAGATGGTACATCTATGTCCAACGAGAGTAAAACATCCTTGCTGGGAAACCTAAAAATGTGCCGCTGAAGTAGTATAAGAGAGCATTGCAGCTCAATGCAAACTTGGTGCCCAAAAACAAAATACATGCTCCATTAAAACTCATCGTCATCCTCCTCAGCTATATGCTTTGCTAGCTCTTGCTCCTGCTGTTGTCTCTCCCTCCTCTTCTCAGCACTTTCTTTTTCCTTGTGAGAATTTGGTGGAAATCGAAGTGCACGAACTGCTTCGTTATGCATATTTAAGCAGAAAGCTATCCTTGAGTTGAAAGCAATTTGAGGCTCATTTGTAGAGTAAATGTCCCCCGTCTCCTTCGATACCATCCATCCATTTGCGTGATCCACTGTGGCATCAATGGCACCATCTCTGACTGCCTTGGATACAATACTCTCAGCATCAGCAACAGGGTTTGGAGAGTCCAATCTCAGTTTTTTGGCTACATCAGTCAATGAAATGCGAGAGTATGAGATACTGATGTTGCGAAGCCCAGTTCTTATGACATTGTGGCGCAGCCTAACAATCAAATTATGAGTCCTGTCTGCGGTGAAATTACTGGAGAACTTGTCAGCAACAGTTCTAAACAGCTCCAGATCTCCAATTCGTACGGCCTGCCCAAGGAGCTTATTAAGCATCAATCACCAAGGTTGGAACTTAACATGTCAACTACATATAGATAATAACTGGTGGCAGGCGGAGCCATACAAATTAAGTTTGTGTACTGAAATGAGAGGGGTGTTTAGATGTCACCCTTGGATTAACAGCAGTATTACCCTTTCCCTGAATCAGCAACAACTACAAATTTCCCAATCAAGGAATTTTCCCAATTGTAAACTATTTAGCACACTTCCTCTATAATAGTCGAGTTAAGTCGCAAAAATGAGACAGTGCCAGTCTCAGTTCAAAAGTTATCAACCATTGTTATGGGGGACAAAAAGTGTATGCAAGTAAAGTGAATAATTTTTAAGGTTGAGCCTCAGACTCACATTTGTAAGCTCAAAGTAAGGCCTCAAAGCCTTCTCCATGCCCTTCTGCATAAAAACAGTTCGCTCTGGGATCTCTCCCAGCAGTAGACGGACTATCACTGCCCACTTATTGCATTGAACTCGGAAACCAAGAGCTGCCACAGGGGCTTTCCTAGCAGCTTGGAGGAGAGATTCTTTCGCATCGGTATACTCCAACTGGATTGTCCTAATCTTTCCAAGGTAAAATAGGTAGCGGCAAAACTGGAGAACAAAGTTAGGGTCAGAACAAGTGTATTACAGAGGAACATTTCATACTGAGACATTGATTATAAAGCCACAGTAATGATAGTAACAAAAAACAATGGATGTATTAATCACAAAAAACGGGAAGGTGGCCATTCATCAGGTTCAATATCAATTTCTCACATAGAGCAATTGAGATACCATAAGGATTAATGTCATATCATCTTAAACTACATGGCACATACATGGTTTAAAGAATGACACTCAAACTGAGACAGAGGGAGGATAATAGATTACTAAGAAGCTAATGAGGTGTCAATACAAAAATATATGCAGTCATATTTGTTGTCTCTTTCGTTTTAGAACAACTGGACGATTCCCCACTTGATTCTAGGATGCGGAAAATGTACAATTTTCAAATTAACAAAAACAAAATAACGATAGAAGGGGTGGGGTGGGGTGGGGTGGGGTGGGGTGGGGGAGGGCATGTTAAATCATGATGCCCAACTCATAAAGTTTGGACATGTGCCAACATATCAATGGAAGCCAAAAGAATTAACCATGCCCTATAAAAAAAGCTGCAGAGAAAGAAAAGTTTAAAAAAAAGATAATAATTACCTGCTGATTTGAATGAGCTTCAAAACGTGGTGCCTTTGACCTCAACTTCTCAGCCTGATCATATAAATTGTAGTGAAGATAATTGCGAAGTAGCAGGTTGAGAAGTGTTTCCTTCAAATTGCAAATTATCAGGTATAAGACACCAGCAGTAAGACATTAATTAATTGCTAACGGGATCGGAAACAAACCTGCCCCAACTCATCATGGCGCAATGTTGCAATCCGGTGCAGGGCAAGAAGATTTCTGTCATAAGACAATAGATATTAAGAGAAAATGGATATGACATTGCAGGAAACTAATAAATTTTGAAAACTGAAAAAGCCGAAAACAGATAGCTAATTTTAATAGGACACTAAGATATATTTAGAACTCACCCCCGAATTTCAGCAAGATCACCAGTAAGTTCATAGCTAAGAGAATAATAGAAGTAAAGTCTGGATGCTAAAACTTCAACAGTCCGTCTATTCAGGTTCTTCAGACGTGCAACGCTGGCTGAGGAACAAGCTTTGGCCTAAATGTTAAGAAAGGCATGTAAGAGAAATTTGACAAGTCCAACAAAGGTAAGCAGTAACACAGTTTAATAATCAAACACTTAGACAATAAGATTATGCAATACAATCAAATATTGACATATTGTTGTACCTCACTGTATTTCTTCTGATCAATCAAAAATAATAGAACAAGCAAATAGCAATATATCTCGATCTCTGGCAAGGAATGCTTCACAGGGGCTGGAGTAACAGATGTTGCAGTATCAACTTCCATATCATACTCATCTTCCTGTACATTGTAATAGTGGTATATGTATTAAAAGAAATCAAGTTTTGACTTTTGCAGTAATGATGCAAACATTGCAATCATAAGATCATGGAGCTAGCCATTTTTATTTGCAGAGTAAGACATAGATCAAGAACAGGACATAGTTGTTATGACTAATAAGCAGCATCCAGCCATCTAAATTTCTATCACAATCAGCCTTTATCAAAAATATACTAAGTCTACTATTTTGACATTAGGCACCACAAAATAGGCCAATTGGGTATCAGTACTACATGACAATGAGTGCTTTAAGCAAAAGGGAACTCATCATTTTAATACTTTGTGTAATAAGTGAATTAGCTATACAAGCAATCTAATATCTAGGAACCAAAACCTGAATAAATTAAAATAAAAAAAAGGTAAAAAGCATTTGAAATCAATGAGACCGGAAATTACCAACCTTGGGTAGATATGAAGATAAACGAGAATGGACCTCGGATCCAGGAACGAGGGCAAAAGTAAGGAACGAAGAAATAACAGAAGCCTTCAGCTTCTTCCTCAATGCTATGGTTAAGCGAACCGCTCGGACAATCCGACGAACCTCGCGAGCATAAGCACCAGCCTCAATCAGCGACGCAATCTCCTTCAAATCTGAAAATTCCCCAAATTCCATGTACAATTTATCATAAACCCAAAAACAAAATTCACACTCATATTGATGTTTAGTGATTCTTACGCTGCAAAGTGGATGGGGTGGTGGAAGTAACGGAATCGGAAGGCGCCGCAAGCTCTTTCATCTCAACATCTTGCGTCATACTTGTAGAGATCGATTGATTGTTGATCAAGCCTAGGGGAGACAGACAGCGAAGAGTCTAGGGCTTGAAACTATCTTTACCAACAAGTTATACTCTGAATGAATTGTAAAACATGTCAGTTGTACAAGTTAAAAGGCCAAAAAGAGAAAGAGAATGAAAAAGACAAAAGAAAAGGTAAATTACATAAACCTCCCCACAGGTTAGTGCACATTATACGAAATGTAACAAATAAAAAGGTCACTTATTGTTGTCTAGTTATCATTTATCATTTAAAACATTTATTTTTTTAGCAACATAAATTTAAAAAATTAACAAAATTTAGCCAGACTTGAACTCCTATTCTTTAAACTAATAAATGAATTTTGTTTTTTAAGCTATAAATAATCGATGAATTATAGCTCCATTTGGTACTGAGTATCAAGTTTTTTTTTAATCACAATTTTATGTAATATAATATATCATAATTTTTTTTTGTTTAAGAAAATTCTATCATTACAATTTATACGAATATCAGTCATAAATTTCATTATTAAATTAATGTCCTAATTAAATTAAATTTATTAAAACTTGAAATCATACCAAATATTAATTATATTAATAATATATGTGAATTTATTTAAAACATAATTATTGAAAATTTATAATAAATTCATTACTAACTAATACATACTGGGGTAACTCTTTTAACAGTCCTTGAAACAGAAACACAGTAAATTATTAAGTTGTATCGAGTCTATCTCATTATTAATTTGAAGTTTAAAAATATAACATTGATCATATCAGTAGCCATACAAAACCGTCTCGCAATCTTCATCCATGTCCATGTCCATAAAAAATAAAAAATATCCTTCCAATTAAAATTGTAATGTAATACAAACAATAACAAAAACTGGAAATTGAAAAGAAAAGGGCAAAATGGTAGATTAATAGAGCAATTGTTAGTTGTTACTCATAAACTTCTACACTGGGCCTGGTAGAATTGTGCACATGGGCTAACTTTTCAGAAAATAACACAGTCAAGTTTAAGACTCATAAATTTCTTGTTTAAACACAAAGACCATTATATATATATATCATACTATCCTATAGGTTGCTCCGTTCCTTGCAGCAAGATGCTTTAAACTCTAATTGCCTTTGGACAATTTATCTGCTGTCAGGAAATTTAGATTCATAGTTCTGGGGCAGCTGCATGATCGCCAGTGAATGTTAAATTTAAATGTTTTGGGGAATAAATTAACAATCGAAGCACAACAAAGGGAAATTAAATTATGAAGAAAAGAAAGATCAATTAATTACCATAAATGTCGATGTGATCATCTTCCCAGCAAACCATCTTCCATGAAGAGCACGCTGGGCACCTAATGCAGCTTGTGTATTATCAAATCGCAAGTATACAAATCCATCAGTATCCCTGTTGATAAAAAGAAGTGGTCAACCCGTATGGTTATTGCAAACATAAAAGATTTTAACATGAAACTCAACTTCTCTAAGATGACCATACTTTTAGGTCCCAACAATTTATGTTGTTAGCATCATTCAATGTCAAATGATGTCTACGGTAAGCAGTCTTTTATTATTGCAGCCATCAATCCTGGAAGCAATTCTTAATAAAATCGAAATGCAGCTGCTCAATCTACCTCCCCACCAAACAAATAAAGCTAAAATAAAAGAGACACTGTAAGATTTTTTTTTCAATCACTTCACCCATTTTATTCGCTCCAATTGAAGGGAATATACCTTCGTATTAAACATTTTAGGACAAAAGCACCCTTCTAATAGTTCTCTCATATATAACCCCCGCCCCCCTCTCTTAAAACAAACACACGACTAATTTATAAAAGATAAAATAGCGACTAGAATCACTAATCCAAGGACTACACTCCTCGGGAAAGTAGTTCTTGAAAATAGTCCTTGCAAACAGACCTAGTCTTAAGGTAATGCATTAATATATTAAAAGGTGTTGACAATGATCCCATCTCTTTTTAAACAGTAGGTTGAGACATAAGTAATGAATAGCATAAAAAGTTTTTGGAGACACATTTGCAACTCTACCAAAGACGGTAAGATACCTCATACCTTAAATTAACAAAAACGAAGGATGAGTCGGCACCAAGAAAACATGTCTTACAACTTTGAAGAATTCCAAGATTTTTAGTATTATTTTGAATCCAAGTAGTGCTGGATGCATCAACCCAACCAGTAGGCTTGAAAACATTCATATAATAAATAAAGCAAAACATGTTTGAAAAGAACCAAAGAAAAAAAAAGAGTTAAAACACACAGATCATGTTATTCACTGAGAACTTTAGATAAGGGAGAACCAACCTAGGATGCAACAAAAGATTATGAAAAATAATATAAATATTCAAGAGATTATTTTATAAGTGAAACTCCAGATAGGAGGAAAGGGATAGAAACTTTGTGCAAAATATAACTTGCGAGTATTTTTCATATTCAGACAATGTCAACCCCATGTACTTAACAAAACAATTCGTAAACTTTTTCATAACACAACTAATTAAAGAGGGGAGACAGTATAGAAGCTTACTTGTCCACAAATATATGCTTTAGCGTTCCATATTTTGAACATTCTTCTTGAACATCCTCTTTAATATCCAGATCAAAATCTGGTTCTGACTGCAAATAATACCATCATAGTGTAAACATAAAAAGCAGCAGATGCAATACGAAGTAACTTGTTAAGTATGGTTTTTCATAACAACCTCTGAGTTTGGATCAAACATGTTCTTCAATAACAGACATTCACTAGGTACGCCAACGATATCAACAGAGGGAACAGTAATAACAGGAACTGAAAGAGCCAACCCTGCAAGTGCAGTAACAGGAGCAACAAGGGAAGAACCTGTAGCTGCAGCACCAAGTATTGGTGCTGTTGGTAGGGCTAGGCCAGGACTATTAACAGCAGGGTTTCCCAATGTACCGGTAATGCTGAATGGAAGAAAATGTAAGATTAAAGTAGAACATAAAAAGCAATAAAGAAAGAAATGACAAATTTCAAACCTCGAGGCAGTCCCACTACGATCCAACTTCTGCATGAGAATTGCTCGAGAGCGTGCATTCAAAGACTGAAAATCACATCATACAAAAGGGGTCAGTACTTAAAGCCAACAGTAAACGAGTCCACAAATCACAATTTACTATTAGGTAGATATAGCGAAACTTAACAAATGCATATAAACAACAATACACCAAAAACAATTATGCAACCCATGAAGAAAAACGAATTTAAAACAAGTGAAATTGAGTAATGGACATAATAAAAAAGAAACTAGTTTTTTGGTTTGACATGGATACTGAGCGGAAATTTTATCGAACTTGAGGCGGCGAAATCAACAATCACCATAAAAAAATTCAGTTGCATCTAATTTTTTCACCTTCCACTTAATCTCATAAACTAATAAGTGATAAAGTAACTCTCGAGCTCTAAAAGGTCGTGAAAAAGTACACCCCATTCAAGTGTAAATGACAACTGAACTTTCAAAATATTCAAATACATATTGACTGATGACATGGATAAGGTGTCAGCATACTGACACCACAAAACTAAGAGAATTGCCACACATAAGTTTTTTTTACAGTAACTGACGTGCATCTAAACAGAAACACATACAAAGCTAAATAAATAAGAGAGGATTTGATAGTATACTCCTCTAACTAATTCAAAAAACTACACTAGACAGTAATGACTAACCAAACCACCGCCCTCATCATCATCAAAGTCGCCAGGATTAGCCCCAATATCTTGCATTCCAGCTTGATCAGTAATGGCTGAAACCTACAAATAAGAAAGAAATGTGATCAAAAAAGAATAACTGAAAGGAGCAGATTATAACATTAGCAGAGCACTAATACCAGAGAGTCACACCAGTTTGATATATATATACCTAGAGTGTTCCACCATAATTAGGACTATAGGCTATAGCTCTTCTCCAATCAGTATACTTACCATTACATAGTTAAAACTTTGAAGTCAATATCAAACTTTCACTCAGTGAATTTATGTTCAAGGATGGGTTGTCACCTAGAAGTGTTCCACCATAATTAGAACTAAAGCTTTTTTTTCAGTAAGTAAATTTAAACCAATACAGTTTGAACTTTAAACTTAGAATCAAACTTTCACTCGGTAACAAGAATCTTTAACTTGCATTTGAAGGGCCTAACTCGCACATTCTAAGACACCATCGAGCATGAAAAAATATCCAAGGCACCATGACAAGTCTCATACTAAGATCAAAATATGTCAAGATTATATCTAATTGTGCTATAGTTGAGCGAAAGGTGTTAAAGACAAAAGCAATAAATTTACATTACGATTTTGAAACTTCTTTGCTGATTGTTCTCATTGTCCACAATTTGATGCCCAAAGTGAGGAAAACAAATAAATGAATGAGTTGGATTGTCATCCTCTAATTTGAACAACTCAACTTTTGGCCTGTTTCTAGGTATGAATCCATAATAAAAAAAATCCCATTCAATACAAAATGGGTTGCATTCCAAATGTCGTGAATTTATAGATAGGATGCCAACTTGTTAGAGTATATATCTATTTACAAGTTAGGAGGAGTGTTTGAGTATATATCTTGTCCGACGTCGAATACCTTGACAAAATATCAAAATATGTCTAGTACTGTAATGAGTTAGGACCAACTCTTCTCACAAGTCACAACCAATTGATTTTGAGTTATATAACTTGATGTCTTTATATACTAAACTTTGCGACCCATTTTATAAATCTAACATGGTATCAAAGCGGGCTATCCTTAAATCTAATTAAACACTCTTCTTAGCCTTCATTCTTACCCACTTGCAGGCCATTTCTTAAGGGTCAAATTTACCCATTTCTTAACTAATACCACTTATCAATTGGGTCAATAGTTGCATGTTGTTTACTAGATTTCTTCTGGACTTGTCTTGTGGGTCTTCATATTCATCAGGTTCACGTGCAACCCTCAATACACTGGGTTACACGTGAGGGGGAGTGTTAGAATATATATCTTGTCCGACATCGAATACCTTGACATCGAATATCTTGATGCCTTTATAAGACTTTGGACCCATTTTATAAATATAACACAACTGAAAACTTCAATGACGCAAACAAACAATTCATCACCTAAGATCAATAAAATTTTACTCTTTAATAGTCAAAAAAATTATTAAAAAATAATAATAATTTAACTTCTCCTTCAACTATGTCAATGTGTGTTCTAGCCAGACAAAGCACTTGAATTTAGATTCTTTGAAAGTAACAATGCTTAGAGAACAGGAGAAACATAAGCTCCAATAGCTTTTATTTCTCTTGCTAGATACAACGCACTCAGCAAGGCATGAGATTTTTGACCCTAGATATGAGCACAAACTTGGGAACATGTACAGCAAGGATTTTTTTTTGGAATTACCTTAATTGCTCGACCTGCAATCTCCAGCTGTCCATTCAAACTCTCCGCAGCCCTAGCATCTTCAAGACGAGCAAACTGCAAGAAATCCAAAACCTATTAGCTTACAATCTAGACTCCAATCCACAGGGTGTTGTTTAGAATTGGGAATACTGTTTTACTCTACAGCAGGTTCTTTTAAGACGATCCAGTTGTTGTCATCCCTTATATAGCTATCCTAAATTATATCTGATTTGCATCTTAAAGACTTGAGCACACTACATAAACAAGACAACTATAATAGTACCTTGAGGTCATTAAAAAAGGTATCAAACTACCTGAACAAAACCATAACCTTTGCTATGCCCAGTCTCTTGGTCAAGAGGCAATTGCACCAGCTCTACAGTGCCAAATGGTTCAAAAACCTGAATTTTAAAAGTGAGAAAATAAAAAAAAACTCATCAAACAAATTAAAAACTATACAGTGCAAGAAATTAAAGAAGAATATCTCTACAACTGGTTGAGGAGTTCATCAGCATTGTGAGATGAATGTTAAAGATGCAAAGTAATTAAAGATGCATGAGTGCACTAAAATGGTGTCATAGCAGAGGAATTCATCAATTCTCAGCCTAACATTTAAGAGATTTCTCTGCGAACAGCTAAATGGAAATGACAAAGTCAGCACAATCAGTTATAACATGTTAAGAGAGATTTTAATGTTAAGAGATCATTTTTTTAGGAGCTCACTAGCTCTCAAATGTCCCATGTATTGTGGTCAAAAAAAGTACACAATGATGCAATCATGGCAAATGATCTTTGTCAACTTAATATGATCTATTAATACATGACGATTTTCTTTCCCAAAATAATATATATATATATATATATTAACCCCATAACTGGTCTAACTTGAAAGGGATTCAAACTTGGAGCCAACAAAATGCAGGAATGATTGATGGGTAAAAGGTGAAGATTCATTTTTTTCGCTCCTAAATCATTGAGGAATGCCTTTTGATGCTTAACTTGTGCAGCAATAACCAAAGTTCACATTTCAAAATTGTGGGTGTCAACTTCATCTTTCCCTCCAGATTCAGGGAGAGCTGTCCTTCAATTTACAAAACTAAAGTGGCCTTTAACATATATCATTGCGAGCAAATATCTTCATATATCAGAGCAGTTGCCTATTTTTTAGGTTTTCTTTTCACCATCAGTTATATATCCCTTATTCATACTTTCTTCACCTCTACAGCTTTTAAAAGATTCAATATTAGAGATTTTAAACATTTTACTTGTTATCGACCTTCGACCATTTAACAGAGTTCAAAAACTGGATATTTTTTATGCAAAAAGCTGAAAGAAAAAGGTAGTTAAAGTAGCTTGCAACGATTTGGGTAAAAATACCCATATCAAAAATCCATTCATACTGTGCTTTTAAGTTTCTCTCACATTTATTTAATTAGTAAATAGCATACAACCAGCTAATGTCTCAGCACACCCTAGTAATTTAGAGGTTTAGAGAATCTCAACAAAGTAACATTGGCCACTAAATGCAAGGTCCATACTAGATAATACTAGTCACTCTTGTGGAACTATGGATGACATATTGACATACACAAATACATAGAAGATCATAGATTTGACCCCGCCACTCAGATCAAAATATTAAAAGAAATAATCTTACTAAAAAAATATAAACACGTTTGTACCTGACGAAGTTGATCTTCTCTAATATTGAAATGCAGATTACCAATGTACAGCCTTCTAGCTCCCCCAGAATATGGGCCTATAAGTCCACCTGCTCCTCCAACCACAGATGCAGTAGATTGAACAAGATTCTTTTCAGCTTCTGATGGTTTAACCATCACTGGATGGCTAAGAAGTGTCTGACCGGATAGTGCTATTGCCATAGGAACAGACATTGCATCATAAAATTCTATGTACCTGCAGAGAGATCAATATTAGCACACACCCAGTAGTATTTGAAGAGTGCGATTTCAGTTATTCCATTTCCTGATATTAGCATTGTACAGCAGGCATATAGGATTATTTTCTTATCAAGACCATTTACTTTCTTCATCATCCCGGCCTCCCGGGTTTTTTTTTTTTTTTTTTTGGGGGGGGGGGGGGGGGGGGGTTGGGGGAGACACCATCACTCAGCATGCTCCAGAGTCTGTCGTCAACCACCAAAGAATGGAGAAGGGTAAAGGGTTTTTCCCTTTTTCTTTGTACCCTTCTCTCTATCTTTTTCTTTCACTTGTGGTAAGGAATGGGGCGACAAAAAATTGTTATGTTGAAAGTAGCGCATAACTAGGTCAGAAGAAGTGAAGATCGCTTATTAAGGAGTTTCTTATTCAGGCTAGTCCATGGGAGTATTTTGCCTGGTAAAGGATATTGCTGCCAATGCGATTCAAGTGTGCCTACACCACACCCCCCCCCCCCCACCGGGAGAAAAAAATATATAAATTTTAAAAGAAAAGAATATTGTAGTTTGACAGTGGTATTCGTTTCAAGACAACAACCATCCAAAAATGTCAGTATTTCTAAGATATAAATTGAGAAGAAAAAATTCAAGGCACAAAGAATGACATTACCCAACTCCTTTTGAACGTCTTGAGTTGCGGTCCATTATGAGGCGTACATCTCGAACCTGAAAAGTGCAATCAAATGGTATTAGAAATAATGAAATATTAAACTGTATGGTAGCAGCAGCAGCACATATTTCAGATCATAATAAAAAACACAAATTTTCACCGTTTCTCATCAACAGAATATTTATGCATGCACAGTATATGACAAATACTCATACATCATCATAGCATTTTTTATTTTTTACTTTGATAGGTGCATCATCACAAGATATAATTCCGGCAAAAACGATATTAACTATACAAACGAAGATTCCAACAATTTTATTCCCTTATACAACCAATGCAAAGCTTGTGTGCCACAATCCTTACTTGGAGTCTAGTTATTATTACTCCCTTCGTTTCATAATAGGTATCTTTTTTGGGGTTTTAAGCAAATTAAGAAAACAAGTTTTCGTTGACTAAAATGTTTGACTTATACATCAAGTCCCATTTTTCTTGCATACTGTATTTTGTCACATAATGAAACCAATTTTTTTCTTACACAATATACTTTACTTACGTGGTCCAATTTTATTCAAAATTTCCTTTTGACTTTTCAAAGAAGACATTTATTTTGGAAACTTGTGGCGAAAAGGGGGAAGAATTTAATACTCATGACCCAATTACATTTCATAAATTAGGGGAAAAAAAATATTTCAAAGTTGGTAAGTTTCAATTTCGCATTAACAATTTTAATCAGTTTAAGCTTGACTAATTTGAACTAACCCCAGATTTTTTGAACTTTCAAAATATCACTTGCTCAGTAAGATATTGCTACTGCTGGAATTTTATCTAGGCTGAACCAAGCCAAAATGTCATTTCAAATAACATATAAAGTTCCAGAGGGATGGGTAAGAAGGAAATCAGGGGAAACAGAAGGCAGCTTGCTGGCCCTGCACAGCTGGATGGGGGTTTGGGTGAGAAGGAACAACATACTCACTCTAAAGGATAGAACCATCAACCAAATAAGACCTACCTACACGTGAATTTTAGCATAACTACCAAGTAACTGTCGCAACTTATGTCCAGAATTGATAATGCATAAACAATAATAACGTTAATAATTAAGTGAAAAGGGATTACAAGCTATAAATGTACTACTGCTGTACTGCAAGAACAAAAATTAACCTTGCCAGCCCTGGAGAAGAACTCATAAACATCTCTCTCATCTGCCTTCAAACATATCTTCAGTTTCATCGGGAAGGAAAAAACAAGTCAGCAAAGCAATAAGTAAAGACAAACAATACTGACAACCGACAAACATATATGAGTTACCTGATAAGCAAAAACTGTCCTCTGATCTCTTTCAGGATCAACCTCTGGCTCTGCCACATCTTCCCTTTTCTCTTTATATCGCCTACAATTGAAATGCAAGTCCACCATATTATCCCATCTTGATTAATAATATTAAAAAAATGATTAATCATAAAGATGGGAAAGTGAGTGATAAGCATTAAAATTTATAAGGCAAATTGTGAAGTTAGAAATATTGCTTATTCATTGAATGAAAAAAATTACGAGGTAGCAGACCATAAAATTATAATAGCAAACCCGTAAGGCAACCATAGTTCTCTAATTTGTGTACTAAGCTAAGGCCAAACACAGTTATCATAATCCTGCAGGAAACTGCACAAAATTAAAATAATAGAGCCACTGCATGCAACTGCTCAAAGAAAGAAGTATCTATCTTTGAAACAACAAGGAGCAACCTGGAAAATAAAGTAGCAATCGATGGAAAAAGAACACTGAGACCAGTTATGAACTATATGTTCCAAGCAGGTAATGAGTTAAGTGTAAGCTTTTTACCTTTTATGACTATCCTAATCTTGATTGTAAACAACATGATCATAGTCACAGAAATGGCAGTAGTACTGAAAGAAGATTTTCTTAGTAAAAGTGCATCGGTCTGGGAACCTGCTAAATATTTACATTAATTCATTTCGAATTGAAAAGCAATAATAAGGTCAAAAAAAGTTCAGAAATATATAATATACATAAGTTGTAAAATGACACTTTCAAAGCTGAAATTAAGAAAGAACTGTGGCACAAACCAACACATATATTGAAATCACTGTCATAAATCTAAAATTGCCAAACGAATTGAGCCATGTTTTGGAGAAATTCGCTTAACATCAAATTATACATTATCTGCCCAGGAAAAAAAAATAACAAATATATATTATCAGAACTGTTGGAACTTGGAAATATTGTAGCTTCTAAAATTTTAAAAACAAATGGCTTAACACATCTGGGAAAAAAATGATGTGTAATGACTCATTAAAGTTGGTGAAAAATAAAATGCAAAATTTTGAACATAAAAGACCTAATTCATAGTTTGAGATCTATAATAAGAAAAAGGAATTGAGAATATGAAATGTAGTCTCAACTCCCAGGTTGACTGTCAAGTGAGGTAGGACTAAAAAGTTTTTGTTGGAAAACTACTGAATTGGAAGAAAGAAACCGACGCAGACAAAGATCAGAATTGGAATGAAGTGCGTTTCCGAAGAGAAAAATAAACTAATGTTCCTTCAAAGGTACAAACACAGAAATAATTTTTTGCAAAACTGAGTAAACCATTGACTCAAAAAAACAATGAGCACGGAAGAAGCGAAATTTGAAGCTTGCAGAAGACTTTTCTGGAGGCAACTATTGCCTATTGATTTAAAGAAATAAGAAACGTCACGTTATGGAGGAATTAAAACAATGAACTTGTGAGAATACAAAATCCTGCAAAAGAAATATAAAATCTTGTAGTCAACTGAACACTGATTTTCCACAAGCAAAGCTTCTGTAAACCAAAGCCCATAACTCCCTCACCAGCATTTCTGCAACAGAATAAATGAAATTAAGAAACTAAGTTGAGAGGTGGAGGATAATGAAAATCATAACATGACACCACTACCCCAGTAATGACCCCAACATTGTAAACCCAATCTTGCAATACAAGCTTTTAAGTAGATTCCATAGAGTCTAGGAAGGAATGTTAAACCCATGACCTGAGTTCCTGAGCCTGGCTAGAAGCCAGAAAGATCATCTGAGCATTGCTCTAGCATATCTGCCATTTCCCAGAATCTAACGTTCAATATTAAGAATTTTGAGACTATTTAATAGCATAAGTAACTACATACACTTGAGAAGTATTGGTTTAAGCCACAAAAGATGATACTATTAAGCATTAACTGGGACGTGCTACCATGTACAAAAAGGACCTCTTTTAATTGAATTGGACAGAATAAACCATAATTTGAAGTCAGGCTATTGAATCTAATTTCAACTGTGAGAAATAGCTTAGAATTGTTAGAATAATTTTCAGAGGATGATTTATATTATTTCGGGAATCTCAAAAATAAATATTATTTCTTTAATATTTGGTTTGTATAGTGGAAGTGGGGAAATAGTTTACAAAACTGTCCATTTCCGGAATTGAACAGACATCAATTTACCGAAGGTATACATTATACCCCATGTCTTAGCAAATTAATTGAAAGTTCACTAACTTTAACATCAAAAGGTTTCTGAGGCGGGCCCTTGTTTAACAGCAACTGGCTTTTGATCAATAAATGATGCATAGAAAGGGAGAATAAAGAGAAAAACAAGCACATACGAAATATGAAGGATTGGACATTCAGCAACAAATAGAATACATACCAAAAGCGGAGAAAGCCACTACAATAAAGTTTACACAAATTCACCTCCAGACACTGCATATGAAGGTACACATTCTAGTTACTGTTCCCCCACTCTTCTTAACTAACATTTTGGTTTTTAGTACTTCTGCCATCCCAATCGAATTAACAATTGCTAGAAATTTCTTTTCTAAGTCATTCACTCAAAGACACACACATACCTATGCACTTACAAAGGCTAGGCTTTGATAAAACATAAAACCCATATGGCAAAGCAAGGTGCTGTATGGTACTAATCTCCTATCAAAACTTCAGTATGGTACCAATCAATGACCATCATAAATGCCAGTAAAAACATTAATAATATTAAAAGTGGAATTTATTACAGGTTACACATGCATAAACATGCAATATAGAATCAATATTTGAGCTAACTATTACCAATTAGAAAAACAAAAAGAAACATGAGCATAAATAATACCTGTTCCCTCGATCCATTTCTCTTAATTCCTTTTCCTTCTCTCTTTCTTTAAACTCCCTGTCTTGACTCCTCTCCATGTCTTGACTCCTTTCCCTGTCTCGACCATTCTCTCTGTCTGGCTCATCCCTCTGCCTTTCCGAGTGGCTCCTGCTCCGATGAGACCGCTCTCGCTCACTCTCCCTGTCCCTCTCTTTATCATTTTCACGGCCACGCACTCTCCTCTCCCGTTCGCGGTCCTTCTCCCTCTCTATGCCTCTGTCTCTATCCTTCCCATTCCTATCCTCCTTTTCCTTGTGCTTCTCCCTGTCTCTATTTTCCCGGCTACTTTTGTATTTATCCCTCTCACTCCTCTCCTCATCTTTTGGAGATGAACGATGACGCGAAGAGGCCATCCCTCGGTCACGATCACCCCTTTCCCTTTCCCTCTCCCTGTCCCTGTCACCCCTCTCTCTATCATGTTCACGAGACTCATCCCTAGACTTTGTTCGCTTTGAACGATGACTAGAATCATTACCATTCTCACCACTTTTGTGCTTTGAACTCCGCCTCCGGTCTCTGTCTCTATCTTCAGATTTAACAGTTTCTTCACCGCCATTCACTGTTTCCTTCCCTTTTTCAGGTTCTAGATTTTCCACAGCTTTCTCTAGGTATTCATACTCGTCAAAATCCATTGAATAACGTTTGAAATGAACAATTGGAATCTAGCAGCAAAGCCTTATCGTAACTGAGATCTGGAACAGTAACAAAATAGGTTAAATTTAAAGTAATCCACCATATAATTTAAATCCCAATATACCATTTACTTCAAGATAGAAAACTCAAAAATCAGTAAAGTATAGAGTTTATAACTTGGGTAATACTAGGTCTCAAATTTTTGGTCTCATTTGATGTGCCATCATTAAATTACATTGGTTAGGTACATATCTTGTAATTGGCTACGCTATCATTAAAATATTGAGACCCATTTTGAGACCAAAATTTTGGCACCCCAACCCAACCATTACCCTTAACTTATATCACCCAATACTTGCCAGCATAGCTAGACAGAAAATTTTGAATATGAGAAATTAAATATAGAGTGAATTTAAAAACTGTTGAATGCTTCATCTCTAAAAAGTAGCAAAAATTAACTTCAATTAGAAACCAATTGAAAAATAAAACTAAATAGAAGCGGGAAAACACGAAATTCACAGTGGAAAACTTGCCATGGCAATGCTTCATTAGATTAATAGAACTACTGAACTAGCTTAAAATCCAGTGAGAGTTAATATTTCAAAACCCTAAGTCACGGGACTCCTAGATTATATTGCAACAAATAAATACTACAGAAAAAACAGAAGTTGGGGATAACTATGCGAATCGGTTATAATCAATTACCTCTGATTGCAGACGAAGAGCAACTGGAGTTTCAGTGGCAAAACGTCCAAGGAAGACGACTGTGCGTAGATTTAGGTTCTTCGAGCCGGGAAAATAAATTGAAAGAAAATATGATGCCCGCGTCGCGTTATTTGTAGCCTACACTTCCGAGTCGGATATTGGGTTCCCACTTTGACCGTCCAAAACCCAAAAAAATTGTACGGGTATTGATTGAGAAAATCGAATGGAGCAAGAAATTAAATTAAAAATATGGTTGATTCGCACTTCTGTCTCTTTAAGTTGTCATTCATTTTTAAAAGTCGTTCTTAGAGAATCATTTTCGTCAGTTAAGTCATTAAAGTGGCATTTTATTGGTGTTTCTGTTCCTTCAACCCATTTTAACAAAAATCCGACCCATTTTGACAAAATTTAACCCAATCCGACCCAAGTTTGACCCAACCCAAATTATTAATATTTTAAAATATAACAGTATTTTTAAAATAAGTTTAAAATAATAATTACATTTAACATTTTAAAAAAATAATATTTAATTATTTAAAATAAAATTTTATTATTAAAATAATTATTATTTTAATATTTTAAAAATAATATTATTTTAAAAATAGTTATTTTTAATATTTTAAAATAAAATATTAGTTTTTTTATAATAAAATTAATAAATATATTTAATATTCTAAAATAAATAATTTTTATTTTTAATATTTTAAAAGCAAAAATTATTTTTGTAAATATTATTTTTAAAAATAATATTTATTTTTAAAATATTAAAAATAAGATTTATTTTAGAATATTAAAAATAATAATTATTTTAGAATATTAAATATAATATTTATTTTAGAATATTACAAATAATATTTAATTTAGAATATTAAAAATAATAATTATTTTAGTTTTTTTATAAAAAAATTTGAATAATTATTTTATTTATATTTATATTTATTTTAATTTTTTAATATTTACTTTTAATATTCTAAAATAATTATTATTTTTAATATTCTAAAATAAATATTTTTAATAATTAATGTTTTTGAAGGAAAAATAATATTTAATATTCTAAAATAATTTTAAAAAATTATTATTTAATAATTATTTATAAAATTAAAATAATCTAAATAATTATTATTTTAAAAATTAAAATAATCTTAATAACTTTTTATTTTAAAAACTAAAATAAGCTTAATAATTATTATTTTAAAAATTAAAGTAATCTTAATAATTATTATTATTAAATAATAAGTTTTAAAAAAAAAATTAATAAGTATTGCATAATATTAAATATTATCTTTCTTTCAAAAACAATAATTATTACAAATATTTATTTTAGAATATTAAAAATAATAAAATTTTTATAATATTAAAAAATAAAAATAAATATAAATATAATAATTATTCAAAAAAAATTAAAAAATTTATTATTTTTAATATTCTAAAATAAATATTATTTTTAATATTCTAAAATAATTATTTTTTTAATATTCTAAAATAATTATTTTTTTTAATATTCTAAAATAAATTTTATTTTTAATATTTTAAAAGTAAATTTTATTTTTAAAAATAAAATTTACAAAATTATTTTTTACTTTAAAAATATTTAAAATAAAAATATTTTTAAAAATATTTATTTTAAAATAGTAAATATAATTATTATTTTTTTAAAAAAAAACTAATATTTTTTTAAAATATAAAAAATATCTATTTTTAAAATAATTGCTTTATTTTAAAATATTAAAATTATTATTATTTTAATAATAATAATTTATTTTAAATAATTAAATATTATTATTTTTTAATATTAAATATAATTATTACTTATTTAAAAATATTATTATATTTTAAAATATTAAAATTTTGGGTTGTGTCAAACTGGGTTGGATTGGGTTAAACTTGGTCAAAATTGGTTGAATTTAGGTTAAAATGGGATTGAAGGAACAGAAACGTCAATAAAATATCACTTTAAGGATCTAACTGACAAAAATGATACTTTAGGGACGACTTTGAAAGTGAGTGACAACTTGGAGGGACAGAAGTGCCAATCAGCCTGAAAAATATTGTATTTTGTGATATTTTGAAGGATAAATTATTTTAATGAGTATAATGAATTTTTTTCCCATTTCTTTATTTTTATTCTACATAAAAGGTGGTGGAATAAAATTTATTATAATGAAATGAGTAAATGTGATAATTTTATAAATGTTTAGCCAAGTCAATTTATATATTACACTTAATTTTTAATATTTTTTACCATAAATTATAAATAAATAAATAATATTGTACGTCAATATAAGCCAATTATGCTTAGTATGTACCGTCTTCTTTTTTATGTTCCTTGGTTTTCTTATACAAATGTTGTATATATATATTATTATCTTCTTAAGTTATTTTATACTAAATGTTTTTGATATATGAATTGTATAGGCTCTGATGAGACAATCACAGCAGCAGCCAGCCAGCAGGGTTGGGGCAGTGGGTGTGTCGTGGAAATTTTCTATGGCTATTTACTATTTAGTGAAAGCTTAAAAAGTATTATGTCGACCATGTAATTGTTTTCAAAATATGGGTGGCATTCTCAGTGTAATGTTGATTGTTTGGGCTTCAGCATTGGGGGTGTGGACTTGAGGCTCAAAGGTCAGTCCCAATCAACAAAGGTGCAAAGGTGCATAACATAAAGAGCCCACATATGTGCCAAAAAATTGGGAGCCCAAGTGATATTTTTGGGTCTCACGGACGGACTAATCTATGCAAATTGAGGTAGCTTTACCCACCTGGGTTGGTCCCCCGGTCACCAATGTATGGGACGTGCTGAAGGAATAGATCTCCCCATCTCAATGCACTTATAAATTACATGCACGAACGGCCTGAGGTCTGCGGCCTGGTCTTGACCTGGCCTAGGCCTGACTTGGTCAAAGGCAGGCCTGATCAAGGCCTGGGCCGGATAAGCCTGGCCTGAAAGGCTGCTAAGAGGCCCCTTATTTATGGATAATATCCAGCCTTGCCCGGCCTAGCAAAAAGCCTGGTCTGAGCCTGTGCAACAGGCCTTGGCAGACCAAGATTTAATTTCAAATACCCGGCCTGGCCTGGCCTTTTCTAAATTGAGCCTGAGCCTGGCCTGGTCAATGGTTAAAGTCTGGCAGGTCTATATCAGGCTAGGCGGCCTGTATGTGCATGTTATTAAAAGGGTCCTCTTAACATGTGCCCTAATGGCACATGTTAAGCACACAATTCAAAAGAATATTCTCTTGAACTGTGTGCATATTCCCTTGATTTCTACATTTGCACCAAATTCAAGATAATATGCACACAATTCAAAGAGAATATTCCTTTGAACTGTGTGCTTACGCACTTTTTATATTGTTTTTATTTTATTTTTTAATATCACTTGTTAGTTAGAACTCGTGACGAAGGCGTTAATTAACCAACGTGTTATAATTTGATGGTGTATTAGAGTTAAAGTAAAATTTATTTATATTTATCTAATTACGTACTGGTCCAATTAAATTTTTTATAAAATTTACCCTAATCTTAGTAGTCTAATTAAATTTTTATATTTATCTAATTACTAGTCCAATTAAATCTATATTTACTTTCACAAACAAATAAAAAAAAGAAAGAAAACAGTGACCCATAATATGATACAAAGATACAAGTATATGACATCTCCGTTGAAAAATAGAGTTGTAGATGATGTGGCATTGTACGTGCAGCAGCCGTAGATCAACCCAATGATTATCTATAAATCAAATGAGAAGTTGTTAGGAGGAGGTTTATTTTGGAGTAAGTTGGTCAATCGATCAATAAAATATTAACACGCAGGTAAAGTTATATGTGTGTCAACAGTATAGTAGCTAATTAATCAACTTATTCAAAAATAAACTTCGTACTAATCGGAAGTTGGTAACCCTTCTCTTCTCCTCTCTTCTCTTCTTTCTCTTCTCATCTTTTGGATGAAGATTGAGAGGTGGTTTAGAAGGAGCTTTCCAATATATATATATATATATATATATGGACCCCAACCCAAAATTTATACTCTGAAATTAGCAAATTATTTTTTGCCTCACTTTTAGTTATCTATTCGGATGAGAGATCACATACAATTAGTATGTATCATGTAGAAATTTGAATGAAATGATATTTTCACATGTATTTTTAATATTTTTAGATGATTATCTCTCACATGAGCATGCTATTATCTTCATATAAAAAAAAATCATGTGAAAATATCAAAAACACATGTGAAAATAGTGTTCCCCTTGAATAATTGTATCAACAAAAACCTTGTTAAGGGTCACCATCAACTTAATTAAATGTTGGCAAATCAGATATATGTGGACCAATATGATGACGAAATTGAATTGCAATCAACGTGAAACTCTAAGATAAGTGTAAGATTTTGTAGTTTTAAAAAGATAATTTAAAATAATTAAATTGTCATAATTTTGAGTCATGGGTTCAATGAAACATAACTAGTTATTTATATTCCGGTATAGGGAACAATGGGTGGTGTTTGATTGCATGTCCTCAAGATACAAATATGAGTATAAACTATTCAGATGACCTCTTAATACAAAGATGTGTAATGTTAATATACATTAAAAGTTTGACTTGTTAAGGTGCATTAAGATACCCTTGCAGAGGTTGGTAAATTGGAAGTGTGTGACTTTTTTTATTATCAACTTACATGAACTTAATATAATAGTTCAGTTAATTTATTAATTGAATTAATTAGGTTCATTGAGTTAGGATTGGTTACTTGTAAAAATTATATATTCTTATTGAAGGATTTTACTTTTAGTATCCGTAAAATACGACAAAGTATTAATTGAGAAGTTTGTTTTGTAATAGTATTTTTCAATACTACGACATGTTAGTATAAATAATAATAAGATTATAATTTGATACATTTAGTCTAACATAGAATAATAATGTGTGGATTATTTCTTAATTATTCTGAATTCTTTATATTTAATGTATTATTCACAGTCCTCGACATCTAATATTGAAACATATATTATTGTGTGGTTATTCTCGAAGTAAAACTATTTTTCTTAGAAATTAATATGACCTATATCCACGTTTCATGATGTGAATTCCACCTCATGAAAAATCCATACTGTCGACATGCATTGAATCATTGTGATAACAAGTTTGATATACAAGTATAGATTTGTAAATTTATTAATATTTTAAAAGTTTAATTATTTTTTTATCTTTAATAATAATAAGAATTTTTAATTTATAATAATGTATCATGTCGTTAAATTTAATATTATATCGTTTTATATATACTCTCAATAAGTAAAAAAATCTTTTGTGGTACAAATAAATCTAACAAGCCTGTTTTTGCATTTTGTTCTTTGGGCTAAGAATCTTTATGCATCTCTTCTATGAGAAAGTGAGAAAGTAATATGATTAATGTTCAACATTTAAAATAATGCTATTATCACAAAATTTTGACTCATTCACATATATACATATACATAGTGTGGGTCTTGCGTGACATACAGAGCTCGTAAATATATATGTGTGTGTATGTGAGCTTTATGTGACCCAAATTATGTGATAGTAGCATTGCTCTTATATTTAAATATATATTATTATTATATAATTTAAAAATAATAAGTTAATGATTAAATTGTCCTTGATGACCAATCAAATCAATTGTCATCTACTTCACTTGTTAATGGGGTGAGCATAGTTCGGTTTTGGTGTGGTTTGAAATCTAAATTATACACGAAATCGTTTATGTGCAGTTTGATAAATTAAAAACCGTATGTTAAACCACTTGTGATTGGTGCGGTGCGATTTCATTTGGTACAGTTTCGCTTCTAAAACCAATTGAAATAACATTTTATGCAATTTAAATTAATAGTTTAGCATCACACAATATTAAATACAACTTTGATAACACACAACCTTATTTATAATGTTTTGTCTAAACAAAAATTAAATAAAATCAAACCCAAATCGTAGATTCGATTTTATATAATGTAGGGTGTAACTAATTAATATTAAATATAAAATGATAAAATAATTTAATTATTTAACGAGACTTATGCTTATTATCACATCTCAAGTATCTGTTCGTATTTATATAATATAGATAAAATTTGTTGTGATATATAACACTATTTACATAAAAAAAAAAATACATAAATTTAACTTTTTAAGTTTGGAATAATAATATCAGGAAAATGAAAAATATATATGTATAAATTAACAATATATATATATATATATATGTATGTATATGAGATGATATGTATTTATATAAACATAATAGTGGATAACAATAAATAAAATTTATTGATAGACTTATTTTTATAAATTAGTGTTGTTATTATAATGATGATAATGATAAATTCAATCACATTTTTATTAAAATTTATAAATAGCTTTAGATAACTTGACTTTTTTTAATGTTGGTGGTGTACGATGCGTTTTCAATTTTATAGATGTAGTTTTGGCTAGTAATCAAAACTAAACCATTTGGTTTTTCAGCTTCAGCATGACCGGATCCTTCCTGCTTGTTATATACTCAGTGGTTGATAACTTCGTTGACTCTGTTTTTATCTATTTACATTTGCTTTATCTTCCTTCTTTTTTGGGTTTCTCTGTCTATGTATCCCACCCTCAAAGCAGTGGCTGTGGAGTCCACACTGGCCCTCTGCCTTGCTGGCTTCAAGTTCTTAGTGTTGTTTTTAATGGGGTCTGTCTGCTGAGAGAGACCAGAGTTTCAGTTGGCCCAATCAATTCATAATACACTCCCCCTGGTAACTCCTTTTCAATTTCATCTGTATGTGTTCTTCCATCACCTCACCATGCTCATGCCCAAAGAGTAGAGGGAAAAACAAGAAATAATCAAAACCCACATCAATCCTCTTTGATTTGATGGATCCACAGATCTAACTCTTTCACTTTCAGATCTTTCTCTAGTTTCAATTGGAAAGGTTAGTTTTTCAACCATTTTTTTTCTGTAATGGATATATTCTATGTATGCTGTTTTAGTTGACAAAAAAATTTGATTTGATTTTTTTTTGTTAGCTGTGAATTCTTGGATTTTGGAGAAGTTGGGATATTTTGTTCAAGTTAGATTGGTCCTTCTGGATTTGAACTGGCTTACCAGACAGTTGATTGAGAACAAAGTGAATTTGACCACTTTATTTTTCAAAGGTTCCATTTTTCTGTTTTGTGCTGAATTTTTCATTATTAGCGACTGTTATGTTCACGTTTGATCTGTTTTGAGAAGAAGCTGAGATGGCTTTTACAATTGAAGTAATTATTCCTATCTGTTGTTACAGTTCTTGCTGAATTGGACAAAGATTAACTTTTTAATAAATTTAGTTGGGTTTAATTGGTACAAGTTCTGATTTTTATTATTTTTTGTTTTTGTGTTTCTCTTTGATGTTTTTGTAGACTTCAGTGCAAATAATTGTTGTCTTATAGGAGGAAACAGTTCACAATTAAAATATATTTGAACCATAATAAATTTAGGTAGTCACCAGATGTGGATGATTTGGATGAGATGAGGTATGTTATCTGGATTAATGAACCTTTTAAGGGCCTGTTTTCGGCCAAGGTCGGATCGGTATGTTAATAAGAGTTCTGATGCTGGTGGGCGTCAAGATGGGCTCCTATGGTACAAGGATACTGGGCAACACTTTAACGGTGAGTTCTCAATGGCTGTAGTTCAAGCCAACAATTTACTAGAGGATCAAAGCCAGCTCGAATCGGGCTGCTTGAGCTTGCACGAGTCAGGGCCATATGGTACTTTTGTAGGAGTTTACGATGGGCACGGGGGCCCCGAGACATCGCGGTTCATCAATGTTCAACTCTTTCAACATCTCAAGAGTAAGTCACTTGAACTTCAATGGAGTTCAGATTATTTTTATTAGCTATGTGATTTATTGTTACAACTTAAAAGTATCACACTTTATTTGGTATTAGAAAGTAGAAGATGAATTAGTTGAAGGATCCTGCTATAACTTGCGATTACATACAATGACACTCTATGTAAATAAGTATAAATACATGGGTAATTTATGAATGCGTCTCCTTGCAACAAAAGTCACAACTTTTTTGTCGCAAGATGTATCATTTCCCTTACTTGAAACAAAACACTGAAGAAAGGAAAATAAACTGTTGTAGTATTTATCTTAAATACTGGCTCTTTAATATCAATGTGAACCTTTGTTAATTGAACCAAATAGTTGTAACTTGTTCCATGCAGGTTCGTGGTTTACTTGGACTCCCAGTATTAACTATTTTTAGGATACAAAGAATAGAATCTGTTTTTCCCCATAGATGCCGAGTAACAAAATAGCGTGTGATGTAGGATGTGAACAAAAAATGACCTAAGTGTTAATTATTCATGTGAATGGGTTTGAGTTTATTGTATATGTGAGGGCTTTTGAGAGCTTGAGGTTAACTACTTACTATTAATTCTGCAGGATTTACTTCAGAGCACCAATCCATGTCAGTGGAGGTAATACGAAAGGCATTCCAAGCAACAGAAGAGGGCTTTACCTCTATTGTTAGCAAACAATGGCCAATGAAAGCACAACTTGCTGCAGTTGGGTCATGCTGCCTGGTTGGAGTTATATGCAGCGGAACTTTCTATGTTGCCAATCTTGGTGATTCTCGGGCTGTTTTGGGGAGACTTGTCAAGGCAACAGGGGAGGTTCTGGCCATTCAGCTCTCAGCAGAACATAATGCGTGTATAGAGTCTGTGAGAAAAGAGCTACATTCCTTTCACCCCGATGACCCGCATATTGTTGTTTTGAAACATAATGTATGGCGTGTGAAGGGTCTTATACAGGTAAGTTCATCTCTGCACAACACTTTTTTATGGTAGATTTTCCCAGTCGGTGCATCAATCACTTTTCTTATCTTAGAGTTGTTTGTTCATTACGTTTCTGCTACTTAAAACTTTTATTAGCCTTATCTGGTTGGACTTACCTTATGTGGCACCCACTCCCACTTCATTTTTTCTATTTCCCCTGATCTCTGTTTACACTGTCTTTTGCAATTATGAATGTGGTATCAATGATTTTGACTTTTAAATTTTTTGATTATAATGAATTAGAGTAAAAGATGGTCTTCTTATCATAAAGATTTCAACTTTTTTGTCCGTTTTAAGTGTATAATAATCATGGAGGACAGGAAGGGAAAAAAGTCAAATTTATTATAGATTTTTCTCCTCATATGTAAAAACCACATTAACGGGCTAGATGTTAAGCTGTACTTATTGCACCATGCCTAGGCATCTGAAGTATTAAGAGTTCAATTTAGTCTAGACCGTTTAGCTTCATCACTCTTTACAATTTGATGTAACTGACAGTGGATTTAAGGAATATAACATTCAATTATGCTTTGATGGGATTATAATTTGTCAGCTGTACATAATGGGTTTGACTGCGGAATTCCCATATACCTGATTGAATTTCTTTTGCTCTTTTCATGAGATATAATTGAATTCTCAGATCAGGATGTAAATACTGAATACATAATAACTATTGATGAAATACCTATCAGAAGAAAAAGAAAACTATTACTGAGATTCTAGGGAGTCATGTATAGTTTATTTATAGCTCACTGCTGGGAAAGAAGGGGAAAACAATGTGAGATCCTATCCAATACAGTACTAATACGCTTGGCTAGAATGACTATGAATAAACCAATGGGAATGCGTATGTAGGCTTGATTCAATTTGTTTTGGCAAGGACTTGTTTTACATTGATAATTTTATGATGTTTAATCAGCCCTTGGAAGTATGATGTCTACTTTGTAAACTACTTTGTGATGATGAGTCTCTTGATTGTTTGCAGTTTTTTCGGATACATTTAATTATAGACGGTATTTAGTTGGGCAAAAATGGCTTGTGAGGGTGGTATGTGGGAATTCTCTTGTTACTACTACAAAATTCTTTCTTCCACAACTAGCTTTATGAAATAGAAGAATTTCAGTTTTCAAAGGCATTGTTCAACTAAATACATCTTCAAACTTTGATAATATGATCTCAGATATCACAAAAACTTATTTGTCAGATCTCAAGATCCATTGGTGATGTATACTTAAAGAAGGCTGAATTCAACAGGGAGCCATTATATGCCAAGTTTCGGCTTCGTGAACCTATTAAAAGGCCAATTTTGAGCTCGGAACCGTCAATATCAGTGCACCAGTTGCAGCCGCATGATCAGTTTATTATATTTGCATCAGATGGTCTATGGGAGCACCTTAGTAACCAAGAAGCAGTTAATATAGTTCAAAATCATCCGCACAATGTAAGACCATCAATGCCAAATATTGGCATTTTTCCCCTACCTATCGTGTAATTTCAGCTGCAATATTCTCTTAGTTATTAATCTTAAAATAATCAATGGCTTATATTGGCCTACTCTTTATGTTTATCATTTGGAATGCTGTTCTAGATTGATTTTCAAGGTTTATATTAATCAGGAAATGGTCATTTATGGTGGCATAATATCTAGTGATAGATGTAGATTATTATATAATTAATTAGTAGTTAACGGTCACTAGATTTGCTAACTGTAGTTCTATAGGCAGCTTTAGATATGTTAAGTACACTCGTACTTTAAGTGTTTCTTAAAGTGTATCATTGTGTTGGCCTTATCGCTGTATCACTTGCATGATGATAGCATGAAACAAACTTAAAGTTATTACTTTTCTGATAGGTAATTTAATTGCTCTATAAAATGCAATACAAGACCCTGCCACGCCGGGGTGGGGGTTGGTTCGTATCAGATACCAATTTTTTTTCCTTGGGCTCCATTTGGAACTTGGAAACTTTGAAAAAGAAATAAAATCTAAAATTTTATTGAAGCATTTTTATTCATTTTTACCTCAAATTTTAACATTGTTTATAGTATTAGATTTCTTAAAACTATAGATGGTTAGAATCTTTTGTTGAGATAGATTTGTCCTTTTTTACATTTATTTTTGTTTTCCTTTTCCTTTCTTTTCCACCGTGTTTCCTCCCGAGTTCCAAAATTTACCATGGTTTCCTTTACTTCATGCAGGGAAGTGCTAGGAGATTAGTGAAAACTGCATTGCAAGAAGCGGCTAAGAAAAGGGAGATGAGATACTCTGACCTGAAAAAGATTGACCGTGGAGTTCGTCGGCATTTCCACGATGACGTCACAGTAATTGTTGTATTTCTCGACTCCAATCTTGTGAGCAAGGCTAGCACAGTGAAGAGTCCGAACATATCTGTAAAAGGGGGTGGAATAAATCTTCCTCCTCCCCACTCTCTTTCCCCTTCAGCATGACGCCAACAGATGCTGTCAACATCTGATGAAGAAGTTACTAATTTTGTGTTGTAGCTATTTCCATGTGAATACCAGGTAGCTTCTTAAAAAGATGAGAAGACAGACTGTTGATTCTTTAAAACCTACAGTGTAACTTTTTACTGAGAACTAATACCACTGGGTTTAGTTTATATGCCCAACAAAAGAACTGGAAGACAGAATTGACTATCATTATAGAGTTATGTCCTCTGTGTGCAGTTCTTTCAACCTCTATTTTTTTTTCTCTCCTGGCTGTTTTTGTCATTTCAGATGGGTTTTGTAACTTGCTCGACTCAGCAGTTTAAATTTGGCTGTGTGCTTCGTTAACTTTATTATTGTCTTGCTCGATTTGCTCTAACAAAGCTTTAAGTTTCAGGCGAGTTCTTTTCAAGTAGGGAACAATTTTCAGGACATTCAAGCACGAAGCAACCCCAAACCGAACTCTGCAAGGTTGAAGCGAGCGAATGATGCTGGAAAAAACTGGTAAAGAACTTCTCCTCGACGTGTTCTTAATTCAACTATTTATATCTATCCATGGCATTAATCTTTTCTCCTTTTTTATTCTTATTCCAAACTTTTTAATTGTCTTCTTCCAAAAAAAACTTTTTTTATTCTTATTTCGTACTTTTTTATTCATTTATTTTGTTGTTTGGTTTTGGTGTGAAGTTGATCTTTCTTTCTTGTCATGTGCAATGTTGTTGTCTAGGCGACTTTATTTGTTGAATAGTGCTACAGACACAAATTATTCTATAAACATTTTACAAACTATTGATGTGGCATACTCTACCTCAGTTTTTTATGTGTAGCTGAAGACTACATTTAAGTAATTTGTTGATCAATATATTGAGGTGAAGTATGCCACATCAACAGTTTGTCAAATAATTTGTGTGCATTATTTTTGTTTGTTTTGCTTCTTTTGTGGGCTATTTTTGGTACGTTCTGTTGGGGCTTAAGCCGATCTTTGTCTGAGAAAAAAGAATGCTATTTCGGAAAAACTTTTTTGTTTGTTATATACTTATATTCGACTGAAATTAAATTAAAAAGCAGGAAAGTATCCGAGACCTCATGCACTTTTTTTACTATTGAGCCATGAGGGGGTTTGGTATTGCGGAACAGCTTTTCTACTCCCTCCTTTCCTTGAAAAAAAGTGTCATTTGTAAATTTATAAATTTTAAGGTTATATTTTTGTTCCATTGTTTATTTTAGTTTTTTAGTTTAGTTGTGATGGTTTGACATATACTGAGTTGTGATGATAAATTTAAGGATATTGTGTTATGTTATTATATTTAGTCGTTTCAAAAAGTAGGATTAATATTGACTTTTTGAAGGGAGTTAATTTGAGATATATTTTTAATTTAAAATTAACATGAGATAATTTAGCTTTAGTTAATACAATTATGAAAATTATAAATTATTTAAATACTTACTACTAATTATTGTATTTAAATTATAATAATTTTAAATTTAAAAATATTTTAAATTAACTTTAAAAAGTCGAAAATTGGTTATATATTTTCGGACCGTACTATTATTATTAATTAATTTTGAAACAAACAAAGGGCGGAGTCATTTGAATTGGTCAGAACAACGTGCTCTGCAAAACCAAAAGCTTTACTTGTAAATTATTTTCGCTAAACTGTTACTTAAAAACTCATTCTTGAAATTTGTGCGGCGGAACTTCTAGTAATTCTCAAGTATGGTCCAACTTTATAATATACTCCTTCCACAGTTCCACACTCAAATTAAAAGTATAATTTTCTTTGTCGACAAAAAGATGAGTTAAGGTATATAAAGTGAATATAAAAAAAATAAAAATACTTATCATTTTTATTCAATTTTGTCGGAGATAAATTTTAATTTTTTTTTACTCTTTTTCCTCTAATTTACTATTTCTTTAATGTGTGAAAAATATAATTTATTCATCCTTTTAAAGACAGAGAAAGTAATAATTTTATTTCTTTTTTCAGTGTTTCATTTTGAAGTTAATTTGTGATAATTTTAAATTTAAACTAACATTTACATAATTTTAGTCAACACAATCATAAATATTATGAATTGTCTATAATATATTATTAATTTAAGAAGTTAAATACATTTACAATAATTTTATCATGTTCAAAATTATGCTATGAAATTACCAATTCAGTATAATACATGTATTTTACAGTTGCGAGAATTGCTATAATTTTAAAAATATCAATCCCCTAGTTTCTTATCCTTACAAATGTTAATATTTTATGAATATATTATTCCTTTGCGGGTGGGAATGGAATGTGCAAGTAGAGCTTTAGTTTTTAGTTTTTTCTTTCTTTCTTTTCTGGAGGTCAGACTGTCAGGCATATTCTCCAAACCAAATAGACGCCTTTTTCCCGACTATATAGACCAGTAGTAGACGATCCGGTTAGTATTAAATGAATTTTATGGTAAATTTATTTTATGTCCAATACAATGTTGATACATAGGTGGGAGGGTGATTTTCCCGCCGTGTATCAGCACTGTATTAAGTCCAGCTAAATATTATAAAAAAATATTAAGCCATATCTCATTTTTAATGGTAAAAATGAATATTATTCCACTGTGATTGTTCACTTTTAAACATTATAACATTAAATTTTAAAAATATGTAATTAACAAATTGAACTTTTTAAAAAACATGAATTAGACCATTATGTCAAATTTGTTAGACCAACGTTAAATCGGTGCTCATATTTTCATACGTGGATTTAAAATCAAAAAAGACGTGTGAATTTTACCTACTTGGCTTATCAATGGCCTTCAACGTGGATTAGGAGACAAATCGATAGGTATTGTATTTTTCCTCAATTACATCGGCTCAGAAAATAAAAACTAGAGCTTCATAATTATTATAAAAATTGGCATCGATTAGTTTCAAAAAATTCGGGCTTTTGTTATGTAATGCCTTTCCAGATTAGTGCGAACAAATCGTGAATCTTATATGGTTATATCACGATCTAGATCATTGTCAATCATTAATGTCACTATGTAATTTTGGATTCTTCATGTGGGTTTCTTTTTATCTTGAGTTTCTTCTCATTTCCTCTCAATTGGGTCTTATTCTTTTCATCTGGCTTTAAAATAGTTTTATCAATCTCGTTTTCCTTTCCTTATCTTTCCATTATATAGGTAAGAGTTTGTGATGGGAGTGGTTAGCATGAAGTTCAAAAATTGGTAAGTTGGTCAATTAACCAATAGAGTGCTGACACGTAAGAAGGGAGAGTCTCCCCCTGCGTATCAGCACTCTATTGATCAATTGACCAACTTACCAAATTTTGAACTTCATACTAATAACTGGATCCGTTTGTGATTGCTCTTGAGTTTCTTCTCTTTCCTCTCAATTGGGTCTTTCTATGTAATGTTGATTGACACATGTCTTGAGTATGGTTGGGTACTAGCAGATCTGAGTTCATATTGGGTGGACTAGTATGATGAATATGGTTGTTTTTAGAAATTAATATCCAATTGTGATTTAGGTGGATTGGGCACTTCATTTTGTTTTGTTTTAAACTTTTATTTTGCTGCCAACTATGAATATATAAGCACTGATTTGATGGTTGCCCAATTTTTCTATCGGAGTGGGGTCTAATTATAAAATTTTAAACGAAACTCACAAATGTAAATAAAAATGCAAATGCACTCCAAATGCTTGGCTCCATTGGGCCAAAAGTATTTTTCCAAATTAAATAATAAATATGTTACAACATACTGTAATTAATTTAATCGTTAAATTATAAAAGTGCATTTGACATTTTTCTCTTTTAAGGTCGCCTATTCCCCCCCTTAATGGACCTGCCCCAATCAGTCATACTAATCAAAGGTTATGTCCCAGTTAACAAACAAATAAATATAGGGAATTCATAAATTCAAAACAATTTTTGATATTTTTATTTTTAAGTTAAAAAAACGAATGAATTTATCCATTTTCTAAAAATATTCTGCCGAGTTTTTTCAGATTGCAAGGTAAATTGGTTAGAGCATCAAGCTAGCCTAGGTAGGTTAACATTGTAAGAATTGGTTTCGGAAAGTCTGGAATTATTCTAGTCGTCGTTAATATTAAGATAATCTCCAACAAGGTGGACTATAACATGAATTATATTTAAGTCTATATGACATCAATTCATGAGATAGTCTTTCGATCCTTTCGGCATGTACTATTCCATGGACTATAATATTAAAAGATTATATTATATTTAATTAGTTATTGTCCACCAATCATTATTTCACACTCCCATTTAAAATTATAGTTCACCAAAATCTAGTTCCATGATATAGTCCATCAGTTTCACTGAAGAAACTCATGTACTAAATTTAGTCCTATTGCTCGAGTGAAATATGAATTTTAAACTATATTTAGTCTAAGATTAAATTGTCTCCGGCCTGTTAGAGATGGTCTAAACATTAGTTTAGTCCAAGTAAGTAAGGTTGAAAAATATAATCACTCATTTTCAAGATATGCGATTAAATTTGACTTTTAAAACCAATTTAAACAGATGTGGATTCATTTATTTTCAAGTACTATAATTACGAAATCACAAACTATTTTAAAAAAATTACTACTAATTACAAAATTTATTATTTTCAAATTAAAAATACATCAATTTTAATTTACAATAATATGTTAAATTGACTTAAAGAAACTAAAAATAATCTTATATTTTGAAATGGAGAAAGTATTAGGCTTATGTGTAATGAAGAATATATAGATCAATAATTATTTTTCATACAACATTAAATTTAAGAGTAAATTGTTATAATAAATTATTTTTAATGTGCCTGAAACATACAATAATACAAGCAAAACAATAAAATAAAATAAATAAACAAGAATTTTATTTTACACAGAGCGTGTATAAGTATAGATATGAAGGGGGGGAAAAAAATGATAAATGTACTTCAATTTGACTGCTTGCACTAGAGTAAAAGGTTAAATAAAATAAATATTATTCTACATCTGGTGTAAATGGTGGTGAAACATATAAGATGTAAATGAACCGAGTCGAGTTGAGTCGAATCGAGTCGAGTCGAATCGAGTATTGAGTTGTTCATATTTGATTTACAAAATTTATCGAGTATAAAATAAAGTTTGATTGAGTCTCGTTTAGCTATCGAGTCGAGCACGATCTCAAATCGAGACTGAGCAGTTTGAATTTTTTGAATGAATATGATCCGAGTATCAATAAAAAATTAAAATTTAAGGAGATTCGAGTAATTTATTAAATTTTAAAATTTTCTCATATTTGAATCATTTATATTTCGATTTGAGCTCTAATCGAACTTTTAGTCGAGCGAATAAGATCCGAACCCGAACTGTTTTCTAATTTTATAGCTTTAGAAACATAAAGTAAAAAAAAATGAGTATAAATTTTACTCATAATATATATATATATATATATATATATATATATATATATATATATATATATCCTAAAAGAAAAAAGGTTCACACAAGTTTCCAAAAGAGAATCTAAAGCCCTGTGGATACTGGGTACACCATGCTTAAATTTTCATAATTTATGCAAGTCACACTACAGAAGTACAAATGGTAGGCCACCAAAGTTACTCCACACATTATTATTAGAATAATGCTACTATCACATAAAACAAATAACATAATTCTCACATAATAATAAGATGGCAGTATGTGATTAACTATTGAGTTAAATGAATCATGTTAACAATAAATCACACACTGCCACGCAAAAGTATGTGAGCGTTATGTAATTATTTTATTTGATAGTAGCATGACTCTGTTCATTTTTATGTGTTTATTGTAAGAGTATGTATATATACGGTCATAAATATAATTAAGATTTTATTTATTTAATTAACTTATATATCAAATTATCAATATTATTATTTTAAAATTTATTAAAAAGATGAGAGAGATAACATATATAAGATTATCTCATTAGAATACATAAGTTTAAATGATGTGAGAATAACAATTATATTTTATATTCAAGAATAATATAGAAAATTAAGTAATTAGTTCTTATTTAAAATCAAATTTTTACTCAAGAAGACGGTTAAAAAAGAACCAATTCCTTTTGTAAATGTACATGCATAGGTGTCATTAGTAAATATAAGCATCTCCTATTCTCCACCAAGGGCTAGAATTGTCTTTAAGAATAAAGATACTAACAGTTGGATCCGATTAACGTAAATTTAACTCGATGATGAATTTGTTAATTAACTAATACAATATTAATACGCACAGAAAAAATACTTTTCGACCCGAATTAAACTATTCCCTTAACAATTATGTCATTTGGATTTCCTAAATCCACATTAACAAATTACAGAAGCAAAATATACTATCATTATAGTAGTACTCTCATAATTAAAGTTTAGGCTATTAGAAGCAATAAGAAAACAAAAACATCAAACAGGACAAACCTCCATCTCTAAACAGCAATGCTACTATCACATAATTTGAATTATATAAAATTTACATACATACATATATATTTACGAGTCCTATATATCATGTATGACCCATAATATATATATATATACGCGTATATGTGAGCATTATTTTATCCAAAATTACGGAAAAGTATCATTATTTATCTCTAAACACTTGTCACTACCCTTTTAGCAGTGATTGCCTAAGTTTGACTCCTCTTTTCTCTCACTAGTCAGCTTACCTGTCTCCTCCTCTCAAATATCTGCTAAATTTAGCAGCAGCTTTATTTTGAGCACAGAGAAAGAGAGAATGGCAGATATATTAATTACCCTTATACTTGAAGCTTATTACTACTTTGTCCTCGTACAAGCTAATAGTACTACCAAATTGCCAAACACAATAAGGTTTTTCCATCATCTCCTCCTCGAGCCCCTACCATCCTTTGATACTGTCAGCTAATTTCACCTGCTAGTTTATTCAAAATGCACATAATCTTAAGCCTTTGTTTAGTAATATTTAACTCCCTCTTTGTTTCTTTCTCTCTCTAGTCTCCTGCGTGATTGTGACCACCTCTTTAGCAGAAACCCAACTTTACTCTGTATTTTAGTTTGTGTGAGCAGTGACCTCCTCCATTTTTGGCAGAAGGCTAAAGTTTTTCTCAGGGGATGAAAATGGATGGGGTTAGGCTTTTCCCAAGATCAACACTGCATTTTCTAGCAGAGAACCCCACTTCCCATTATCCAAAAATAAGAAATGGGCTGGCCTTCAATTCCTCTAAAAGATAGTACATTTTTCACTCTATTATTCCCTAAACCCCAGTCAAAAAACCAAGAAAGACTCTATTTTGCCACAAACCCACTTACCTTTTATTAGAAAAGACGTTCCCAGATTCCTCCCAAAAAACCCCTTTTTTCTCCTGAGAACAGAATTTAAACCTCCATTATTAACAAAGAGAAATTAATAAGAGATGGGGTGTGTAGCTTCCAAGTTAGAGGAGGAAGAAGTAGTGTCCATATGCAGAGAGAGAAAGAGGCAGCTGAAGTTAGCTGTGGAGAGAAGATATGCTCTTGCAGATGCACATTTTAGGTACTGTCAATCTCTTTATGGAGTATCAGCTGCTATTAATCTCTTTGTTGCTAGACATTCTTCCCCTTCTTCACCATTTCTCATCACCTTCCCTCCACCATCTCCAACCAAAGAAAATGTGGTCTCAAACCCACTGTTCATTCAACAGCAACCATCTGAACCTAGCCACGCAGCCATAGACTGTGAAGCATCATGTGATTCTACAACAACTTCAGACTTCTCTGAGGAAGAAAGAGTAGAGCAGGCTTGTTTGTACCAAAATGCCGGGAGAGAACAGGCTTGTATGTACCAAAAAATTGAGAGAGAAGAACAGGCTTGTATGTACCAAAAAGAACAGGTTTGTGGGTATTTTTATATGGGAATGCCTCCATCCATGCCATCACCACAGAGAGATTTTGGGTGGGATTTCTTTGACCCTTTTGCAGGGATGAGGCAAGATATTATAAGTGGCTACAGTAGGAACTCTGATGATGATCTGAGGGTAGTGAGGGAAGAGGAAGGAATTCCAGAGTTAGAAGAAGAAGAAGAAGAAGGAGAGAGAATGGTGGAAGGAAATAATGTGGTGGTGGTTGAAGAAAAAGAGAATGTAGAGCATGACAAGGGTGGAGTTGAGGTTGTGAAAGCTATGGATCTTGGTTCTAATGCGAGTCAAGGAGTAGATCAGCAAAAAGGGTTAACAGTAATCGATACACCGGAAAGGGGAAGGGAGCTGCTGGAAGCATTGAAAGATATTGAGGACCATTTTATTAGGGCTTATGATTCTGGCAAGGATGTATCCAAGATGCTAGAGTCTAACAGGGTTCCTTTGCAATCTAATTTGGAGGAAATAAAAGGTGGGCTTTATCTTTCTTTTTTTAATTAAGCTTCGTTTTTTCTGTTGTTAAAACCTTAAATCTCTTCATGAAAATCTACAGTCTTTTCCTGTATAGTTTACAGCACAATTTCTAAGTTAATCTGCTATTAATTTTGTTGGAAAAGAATTAGACTACCCTATTACTTCCTTTTATTCTTGGATGAGTATTGAAATTTTATTCTTTTTTTAAATGCTATATTGCTACCTTTGCATGAATGTTATTTTGGGTTGTAATTTAGTTCATTTGTAGTACTATCTCTTTATGCCTGTAGTATCCGAATCTTAACAATTTGTTTTACGTTTTGACCCTGCATTAACTTCCTCTGTATTTATCTAATTAACCATCCCTGTGTCGGCCTTATTCTTTCATTTTTTTTCCAACAAGAAGATAATTTTCTTTTAATTTCGTGGGAATCTTCCTCTACTGCCACTTAGATTTGGTGCTTTACATGAAATTATGTGGAGTTAATTTCATCTTTGCGCATTATTTTGGTTAAGCGCTGAAAGTTTTGTTTGTTTTTACTTTTTGTATTCGGCTTCTCCTTTTGGTATCCCACTTCAGTTATACTTCATCTTTTAAAAGGATATATGATGGTGGGGCTTATCTTGTAATATGTTTTTCAAAGTTGAATAGTTCCGCGACTTCTTTAATCTTTAAGCTTCCTTCTAACTAAACTTTAAAGTTTGTTGCTCCGAATGTAATGATGTAGATAAAGGCTTTCAAAAGTTCACCTATTTCTTAGCTGTCTCATATGGATAATGATATATCTTGCAACTTTATATGTCAATTTTTTAGTTGCGAGTTACTTGAATAAATATAGTTGGTAATAATTTAACGATGGATTTGATATAGTGGACCAATTTTATAATCCTACCCATTAATTGATATACGTCGCAATCGTATAGCAGAACTCGTCTCGTATTAACTAAAAATTGCTTTGCTATAGTCTCCTATTTTTTGCTGCTGCTTTCATTTTAAAAATGTCTCATCAAAGCTGTAAATTTTACCCGCACCAACTACAAAAATACCGTGTTACATTGCATTCAGTTAAAGACTTGTATACCTACATTATTTGATCAATGATGATGTTTTCCTCTTCTCTTTTAGAGTATTTGTCATAATCTTTGTGCTCTGCATAAAACTGTGTTTTCAGTAGCTTTCATTTAACTCATTGTATCCTTGGTCTTCATCATCGTCATCATATCGCTCAAAAAGTTAAAATTTTGTATTTAACTCTATTTGGATGTTTTTTTTTTCATATGTGAGACTGAACTTCATTTTGATGAATGTATTAAGAATTGGTCTATGAATTTCTCCACATTCTTTTGTGCTTCTCTATTTTCTGGAATACATAAATCTCTGTCCACATTCAACATCTCGAGACAGAACCTGAAGATGTTTTGTATGAATACAGAAAAGTCGACCAAATTAATCCAGGAGATCACATTGCGGTCCAGTACATCTCGCTCTTCATCCTGTAAAAGTCTTGTAGCATCAAATTCCAAAAGCTCGTCAACATGGACTGAATTTAAGAATAATCTTTTTGATGATTATGGAGGAATGGATTCAGGAAGTCATTCACTGACCCTAGGAAGGCTATATGCTTGGGAGAAAAAGCTCTACGAAGAGGTTAAGGTACCCATTATCACCAGTTTGTCTTACCCATCTCAGTCTGTAGATTTCATATCTGCAAGAAGTTCAAAATTTCACATAGTTTGTTTAACACTACTCCTATGCCTATTTGACATATATATATATATATATATATATGTACATATAAAAAACAATACACCTATTCCCATTTTACATGAATATAAAACTACTACATGTATTGACACGAGGCACTCTATTTCCATCAGTCAAATTTATTTTTGGTTTTTACATGCCTAAAAATGTAGTATTACTGCCACCAAACTTGTTAGAGAACTATATGAAAAGGCCTTGATTTGTGATATGAGAACCTAGTACTGTCATGTGTTCAAGTTGGCCTTGAAGCTACACTAGTCAGAATTAATTGTATTCTAAACTGCCAAGTCCAAAAGATTATGAATGTGGATGTCCATGTTTATTAGCATGATTTTTGGAAGGCTCCTGTAACTGCCACGGCCCTGCGGGGGGTGCGGGGGGTGTGGGGGGGGGGGGAGAGAGATTATAAATTGTGTTTCAAGGTTACTCTAGTTGGGTGCCATTCCTGCTTGTGTGAAGGTCCATTATGCCCTGAAAGCTGAGCAAATATTGTTGGTGCAACGCTTAAACGCGTTTCCCTTCTTTTGTTTTTCCATATATTTTTGTTAGTGTTTTTGCTACTTACATACTTGAATTCCTGTTAGGGTGGAGATAGCATTAGGAAAATCTATGAGAAGAAATGCAACCAACTAAGAGATCAAGATGCTAGAGGAGATGAAGGACAAAATGTGGACAAGACCAGAGCTGTAGTAAAGGATTTATATAGCAGAATATTGGTTGCAATTCGAAGTGCTGAATCAATCTCTTCAAGAATCGAAAAACTGAGAGATGAAGAACTGGAGCCCCAAATCTTTGAACTGCTACACGGGTAAGTAGATACCTCAGAGATATAAATGGGTTAAGTGATTAATTGACGAATCCTGCCTTACTTTTGCCATCTTCTTCCCTTTGTGCAGTCTATTGAATACGTGGAAGATTATGATGGAATGCCATGAAATTCAGAATAAAATTATGTTTGAAGTAAAAACATTTACCTGCCCCACATACGGAAAAATTAGTAATAACACTCACCTACTTGCGACACTTCAGCTTAGAGCAGAGCTTCAGAATTGGCATGCATGCTTCAAAGAGTACATTGCAGCACAAAAGGCATATATTGAAGCTCTTCACGGGTGGCTGTCTAAGTTTGTTGTTCCTGAAGTTGAATTCTACTCCAACAGAAGGAGTTCTGGCCCGCCATGTCAAATAAATGGGCCCCCGCTGCTCTTAATTTGCCATGATTGGTTAAACTTGTTGCAGAAGTTGCCTGCTAAATCGGTGGCTTATGCTATTAAAAGCTTTGGAAAGGATGTTAAAGCCTTGTGTGATCAGCAAGGAGAGGAACAGCAACAGAAGAGGAAAGTTGATAATTTATCAAAAGAGATTGACAAGAAGATTCTCACACTCCAGAAGGCAGAGAACAGGATATTCAGTCCCAAGCTTTCAGACCGTAACTCAGAGTTGGAGACTGAAAGTCGGGCCGAGTACTTAAAAGGGAGGAAGGATGTGTTGGATGAATTCCAAATGAAGGTCAATATCGAGAAGGAAAAACACCAGAACTGCATGCAAGAAACTCAGAGAATCACACTAAATGGATTTCAGACGGGGTTTTGTAGAGTTTTCGAGTCATTGACAGATTTCTCCAAGGCTTCCTTGAAGATGTATCAAGAGCTTGTAAGTTACAGAGAGGATACTAAGAAAGTTGTGAACCCTTCATTTATCGAAGAGGATGATAGCAGATGACACAGAATTAGTACAGATGTTTCTGGATTTAGGGGCGTATGGAATCTGCAGCGGTAGTAGTATATTTGATCGTGTCAAAGAAGCTAGCTGAGACATGGTCATTATTTACATGTAGTAGTTCTTGCTAGCGTTCATTATCAAAATTTAATCATGTGGATATTATTATGGGGTGTTGCCTGAAGATTGTTGTAGGACACTAAAAGTTTCTTGCTTCCTTGCGTCTTTTTATTGGCATACAACCCAAGTAAGTTGTATAGAGGGAGGGGGATTAATGTTTGGTTAGTAACATTTACAACGTTTAAAGGAGCATTTGGCGCTGTCAAATGCACAACAAAAATGCCTCCCCACAATGCATTTCTACTCTAGACAATGCCAAGTCGGGAGAAGAAGAATCAACCCATGTATGTTCCATGTCCGTTGCAGGCCCAAAATAAACTAGAAGGTACGCAAGGCAACTAAAATCTAATTGTTCAGTTCAAAATAATTACAAAACCAATCAAAAAAGATCAATAAAATATTCATTGAATGAGCAACAATATCAACGGAGGTGCAACTCTTCTAAATCAAAGTTAACAAAATCAAACCATAATACTATACCGAAACTTAAATTAATCATCTCATGTTTATTCTTAACTTGACCCATAGCGTTCCAGCTTTCGAAACAAGCTGTCATGTAATATTATAAGGGGTGAGCGATGAGATGAAGCTCAGCAAATGACAATTCCTCCTATTTAGCCGGATCAAATACAATTTGCAAAAATATTTTTTAATCAAAAGGAATATTTGTTTCAATAAATTTCAACAGTAAATATACTTTCAAAACTAAAACAAATTATAACAAAGCAAATTCACATTCAAAAATAATTTCAATGCATACAATATATCTTTTAATCCATAACCCTAATGACTGAGATTACAATAGCCATGTAACACGTCCCAAAAGTTCTATAATGTCAAGATCATGCACCCTACTAAACTATCTATAAAATGTACGCTCTAAAATGTGTGCCTATACATAGTCAGACAGAAGATTTCAAAAATGTTTCTCAATATTATCGATGTTCAAAGTTGTACTCTTTTTTTTCGCAGTTCAAGATATAGTCTCGTTTTCTAAATCAAAATTTTATTTCGATACTTGATCCAAAGTTTAAAAATAAGAGAGTAATATTTTCATTTAAATGGATACCTTGAATAAAAATATAACAACTTGTGAAACAGTTCATTTACGCATCCGAGTAATTACTTACAGTACAAGTGATTAATCTCATAATACAAAATATCGTCTCAAACAGAGAATCAATTACCACTTCACCTCGTAATACTTCTTTGCATAATTAGAGTTTTAAAAATTAATCATAAATCCTAAACATTCAGTTCCCAAATGATGTCCAAATATCATCAAGACCTCATATCACTATTTATGCCAAAACTCCCCTTGTATTGAACTTATTTTCAAAATATAAAATTATAAACAGAGACTAAACTTCAAGGGCTACAATTTAGCTTCAAGAATCACTCAAATCAAACATAAACCACCAAATTAACATTTTTTGAACATTAATATAAATTGCAGAAAATCTGCTATGAAAAATTTAAATCAACAATCTCCTAAATTCCATAACAAATAAAATATTTAATTTCAACTGTTCAAAATTGGTGGACGTGTTCTTAACCTATATAACTATACAACTACAACATATCCAAAATTGAGTACAATCCAACGATCGAATTAAGAGTTATTGATCACGCAACGGACTGCCAAAATAATTGAAAACAGATTTTCAGATTTAACTTTCTATCCTTCAGTGGAGTTCTTTTTCTTTGCTAATTTCCATTGATTTTCACTTCCAAATCTCCCAAGAAAAAGTACATCAAACTAAACACATGTTATAGGTCTCTTTTTTTTGTTGCTAAATCACGTTATGGGTTCTTCATGTTCTATCTCCATTTTTTGCATTGAGAATAGCTTTGAATTCAAATCATGACGCTCAATTTAAAACTTTAAGCATGATACTCAAATTTCGTTGTTGGGAAGAGTATAGGATAGGAATAGGATACCAACTCAATATTTCATCATCGTACACTTAACAACCAATCAAACATAAATTTATAAAAAAGAAAGAAAAATAAATAAATAATAAAAGAAGAATAAGTTATAAGAAGAAGAGAGTATTAAAGCTGTACAACTCCATCAACATTTCAATTCAAATATCTCAACTACTTTTAAGTTTTAGAACTCAATATTTATTACTTACTTATAAACAGTTGTGATTAAAAAAGTCTATTATGAGTCAATAATATAATGTATACATACAATATATTATTACTTATTATATTTTCATTGTAATATAGTGAGTATATATATATATATATATATATATATGACCCGAAAATATAAAGTATTAAAAAAAAATTGGCTCGGAGGCGCTGCCCCTGAACCCCCGCCAAATTATTTGTAGCTCAGTAATAATTTTGACCCCACTGACAAAACTTTCTGACTTCGCCACTAGATAGGAATAGGATACCAACTCAATATTTCATCATCGTACACTTAACAACCAATCAAACAGAAATATCTCAACTACTTTTAAGTTTTAGAACATTCTATTTGTACAACATGTAAAAAAGTACACATCCTACAGAAGCAAATATGCGAGCTTCTAAAGAATAACTGTCACAGTTCCTATCGTAAGAACAAGGAAACCAAAAATTGGGAGAAAATAATAAATTCTATAACCACCGTAGCAGGGGAGTGTATGCCGAGAAATGGGACAATGTCTACCTGCAACCAGTTCTCAACTGCTGAGCCCACAAAAGAACCAGCCACAAGCCCCCCAATTGTAATTAGAGTTGCTTTCCCTGCGAGAAACATCATTTGACAGGAAAGCATTAAAGCACACTTGCTACCGTGGTTTATTATTTTGACCCAAAGGCAATCTGAATTGGATGACAATATTAGTTTGGACACACAAGCAATATACTAAAGTATTTCATTATCTTCCAGACTTGGTGAATTAGACTACAGATCTTAACAAGAAACAAGTACAAACATTTTGTACTGAAGCTATAATGGACAAAATTTATATACAGCCTCTGAAATCACCGATTTACAAGATGAAAAAATATATAATGGAGAACCCAAACAAAAAATAACGGATTCTGTATCTAAATGTAAAATAAATGGTATTAAAGATAAATATCTGATACTTTATGAAAGAAAAAATGACGACCAATCAAAGAGAAGAGTTCCATATGATAGAAAAAGATGCATAAAAGAAAAGGAAAAAAGGAAAGCACCTCAATCTATCCCTTACCTAACTTAACATTCTTTTTGGTCATGAAGTACAAGGATGCCCCAAAACTAGTGACCAAGATCAGTCCAGGAACATCGGCTCCACCATATGAACTTACAGAAGACGTAGAAGCTCCATTTGCATAAGTTAAGATCATTAAAGCTCCATATACCCCAACTTGTATGCCTAAATCTCCAGTAGATGGTGATTCAACCGAAACAGGGGAATTTCTTATTGTCGCCTGAAGCCACTTTGGCGTTGATCCTAGCCGAGGAGCATTTACAGGCTTAACATCAGCGTAACGGATGCTACTATTTACAACTTTTCCAGCTCTCCGCTGTGAGAAGCTCTGCATGAGCAACATATCATATGCAACCTCTACCTGAGAAACATTTCATCATTTTACACCACAGAAATAGTGACAAAGGAAAAAAAAGAAGAAGAATAACATAATTCCATAATTTTCTCCGTTGGACACTAAGATAGATTGCAAGTGAGTAGCTATAAGCATGACATCTGCAAGAGCTGAAACTGTGAACTTTGGCTTCAAACAAAAAGAAACATCTGGAATCAAACTTGTTCATAAGGTTGTTCTAGTGTAGCAACAAAGATCTCACACACACGCAGAGATGCCCAACTGGTAATTGGTTGAACATATGACAAACCCTGCACACATGCCCGATAACCAATTGGTAGCCTAATAATTCAGTAGAGCTTTATAATTACAGGTGCCTATATGCCAATTTGGGTAATTCAACTTTTAAATGACACCAATATCTTGAAGATATTAAGAGATAAATTAAGGTGGTAGTAAATTAGGCAGCAAACAAAGGGATCACAACTGCTGCAGTTTGAGACAGAAACTCCCCTCCCAAATCATAGTCCCAGCAGGAAAAGCGCTTTCCCTGCCTATCGCTGTCTAAATTTGGGTGAGTTAGGCTACCATGATACTTCAATTGGTGTTGAACAGGTTACATTTTGGACTCATGAAGTATACATTAACATGTCCAGTTAATCAAACTTTAGAAAGACTTCTACAACTGCAATTTGAGATTTAACCACAGTAGCACACAAAGTTTGGACTTTTGCATGACAAGATGTGCTAGGAAGAGGATTGCTTTCATAGACAGCAGGTTGCTTTTCAGAAGCAAGATTAGAAAGTTTGTTTCCTCATCTTGACCAAGACTTGAAACAATTTAGTCAAGACTGTTAAAGAACTATATGGTGTAAAATGGAGTCCGAGTTTCTATTTATCAACGTTCAATGCATCATTATCACTTGGATGAACCTCATAGTTGAATGTCACCATTGCGGTGACATCACATCCCAACTCATGATCCAGTTTATAACTTTGCACCCATTCTAAAACATTCTAGTTCATCCCATCCCCATCCTGGTAGAGGAATCGCAAGCTCAGTAATCTCATCCCCTATTGTATAATCTGGCACAGCTCCTGCGTTAAGGCATCTCTAGTGCTATTGAGAAAGTCTCACCAGTCTCCATTTTTTAAATTTCAGATTGTCAAGAAATACGTTCTGCAGCAGCATGTTCAACTAACAAAAGAGGAAACAAGAAAAGCCACTTATCCTGTACTTTCACAAGAAAAAGAAAGAGATTATAATCCTATATCATTAAGCAAGTTCTCAAATTATCACAATTCACTCCCAAGGAAGAAAGATAACTGCTAACAATATAAAGATACTGTGAGTCTGTGACTAATTGATGCCTAAAGCCACAAGCTTGTCCTATGGAGATTGTGCACATACAGGACTTGACACTTGAGATATCCACATAGTTAATCAAACAAAAATGAAGAAGTCGTTTATAAGAAAACAACAGCAAAAGTATTTCACAAAGCAAGATACTACATTTTTTCAAACATAATTGAGACGCCTTATTCAAATAGCTCAGTTCATATTACACTTCAATGGAAGATGTCAAAACACTCAGTGAGATACAATTTACTTACAGAAAGCAGCCAACAGGCCCGAAACAACAAAGGCTCACAAAAAAATGATATTTACTAATGGGATACAAGTACTCTAATATGTCTCTCCTACAATAATCCATGTAGATCAGTTGGGTGCTTCCATTGGATATAACAAGCATTTTTTAGCATAGAAACATGTATAACCGAATGACTTCAACTAGATAACTAGAAAAAGGAGCTGCACTATCCTCGCAGAAAAATTCCATAATAATTAATAAAATGCTCAGATACTCAAAAAACTACTAAGAAAATTCACAATCCAAGCACAAGCTTGCAGGATTAAAGAGTACATCAATTGATACAAAGTTCATAACTTCAGCTAACTCATTAATTAGATTACCATGTAAATAAATTTCAAAGAAATCCAAAGAAATAATCTTGAAATGAAATAGAAGCAATTAAATCGCACTAATTTCTTGAAATTACAAGGGCACCCATTTATTTGTAAAAAAAAAGGATAGAGAAAATAAATAAGAACCTGAGCAATTGTATCTTGGTCATCCTTACAACCAGCAATAATTGAGTTTTTGGCACGGAGAATATCATCAAAGCTCGTTCCTTCAGAGACCCCCAACACCTTCAATGCGCTCTCCACTGACATCTCGAACTGAGCCGAGTCATCCGCTCGCGAGCCAGCTAAGAGGACTCCCAATAACGTGCACCGGCTGGAATTGAACACCAAGGCTCGACAAGAGTCATTCTTTAACACTTTTCCGAATTGGTTTGTGTCCGGGCGCGAGCCGGCCGCCGGGACAACGGTGAACGGGCTGAATTGCGGGGGAGGATGGCGCGGTTGGGCCGGACCGAGAGAGCCATTTGTTGTTTGTTTATATGAAAGATGATTGGGTGGTTGATTTATTATGCGTGTGGAAGCGGAAGCGGAAGAATAAATGAAAAAGCATCCGTTTTTCACCACCCTGGCCTAGCTTTGTCGTACGTACATTTCACCAACCTGGCCTACCTTTCTCCACTATAAATAAATCCCCACAATTAATACTCTTTTCAACGACGGTCGGGGCTTCTTGACGGAGGAAGCTCGACCAAATCGGAGCTCTGACGCGCTTTCACGCTCGGGTTTTATTTCCCTGCAGGTTATTCATCCCCTGCTGTTCAGAAAGGGTGTACAGTGCGTACAGTTACGGTATAGTGATTTTACAGTTCGTACAGTTACGGGTCGGAGCCCCGTTTTCTTTCGGGTTTTCGGGCTCCCTCATGTGATATGGGTTCCGTCCGGTACATGACCGTTTCCGGCTGTTCTTCGCCCTTTTTCGCGCGGTTTCCTCTCGGTTTCTTTGGGGGAGAACCTTCCAACAAGCAGAATAGAAGTAGACCACAAAGCCATCTCCGTGGGAGGCTGCTACCCATAAGGACATCTCGGGCATGGGAAGGAATAATAGATTAAAGAATAATTAGTAATTATGTTGGGTATTTGGAAGATCTCACCTTGCTTCTTCTCCATTAAAAGGGAAGGTAGAATTAGTGGGTTTTGTTGCAGAGCAGAGGATCAACAAATTCAACCAAATGAACTACAAACCAATAAGAAGAAGAAGAAAGCAGTAGTCGTTGGCTCTGGTTGGGCTGGCCTTGCCGCTGCTCATCACCTATGCAAACAGGTCCTTCAATTCCTTTTTTTCTCTCCATATATAATACTCAAATCAGTCCCACAAAAAGAACCCCGTTTCTAAAATCTACTAATCAAGTGTGTGTGTGTGTATATATATATATATATATACTTTTTTTTTCTCTAAATGTTATATACTTTTTCATATATACCCTTAAAAAAATTAACTTTTTAGTTGATGGATTTTTTTTTGGTAAGTGAGATTATTTTAGTTAGCCTAAAGATAATGAATTTTGGGAATGGATTTCAGGAATTTGATGTCACCGTCCTTGAAGGTTGTTATGAATTTGGTTCAAAGAGAATCTCCTTTACTCCTTATGATATCGGTATTCGGGGTAACCGATCATGATTTTTTGAACTAATTTCCATATGTTCAAATGGGTTTTCTTCTTTCACCCTATTTGTTGCTAATTTAGATATTGGTTTTGTTGAAACAAATTTTAAGAAATTACAGAAACCTATACCAAAAAGTTGATTGATGGAAGGAAGAATATACTAGTTAGTTTAAAGGACTGAAAAAGATGTTGTTGAGCTTACAATTGCTAATTTTAAGCATTATCATGATGATGATTAGGATGATATGGGCCTAATATGGATGCATTTTGGACTTCTATGCTCTTCACATCTCATTTATGACTACATAGATTGTGGTTATTTATAGCCTAACCTATATTACATTACTCATTATTTCAGCATGTGGCTAGCTTTAGATGGATTAAAATAAATGGAGAAAGAAATATATATTGCACTTGAGCTTAACTTTGCTATAGTTAGGCTATGATGGTGATGATTATGTATTGTCCAACTATCGATTCTATGCTCTTCATTTTCAGCAATGGTTATTTAGTAGTAGTTGCATATTTTTCCAACCAAATAAACATTTCTGGTTATTCTCTAGGTTTCTGGTACCCCTATCGAAATATATTTGCCCTTGTCAGCGAGCTTGGTATTAAACCCTTCACAAGCTGGATGACATCTGCCCAGTATTCCAGAGATGGTTTGGTGGTATTTTGGCATTCTCATTTAGTTCAAAGTTAGCTGCTCTGGAGTATATTAACATAGAGGGTTTCTGTTCAGGTTAAATTTCCAGTATTTCAAGATTTACCTCAATTGTCAACTCCTTTTGGAACTTTTATATACACTCAAGTACGTCTTTCAGTGCATCATTATATATTTATCCTGTATGCTGAAAGAAAGATGAGAGCAGCTTTGTGATTGACAATCACAATTCTCGCATTTTGTGTAGTTTATTCGACTGCCATTGGTGGACCGGTTGACATTACTTCCTCTAATGGCTGCAAGTATGTTCGATAGTAACCACTGTTTGAATTCTGGTGATATACATACCAAGCTACCTCAACTCTTTTCAACTCATCAAGATATTTCTCCCTCTGTTTGTCTTTTGCAGTAATAGATTTTGACAATACTGACACTGCCTGGAGAAAATATGACCAAAGTAAGGTCAATTGTTTTTCATATATGATTTTATTTTGTGGGGTTTTACTTTATATGGGATGATTATTAGTGACCTCAATTGAATAAAATAAAGGTAATTTGTTCCAGTGCTCATTTAGAGATCTCAACTGTTAGTTACTGCAAGGGGGCTTTTTAAACAATATGGCTGCTCAAAACGGTTATATCGAGATGTTGTTAATCCATTGCTTCAAGTGGGATTATTTGCTCCAGCGGCTCAATGTAGTGTATCTGCAACTCTGGCAATGATCTATTACTTCATTATTGCTCACCAGGTTTGATGGGTTGAATACATTACTATAATATGTAGGACAATTGCAGAAATATCAGATATCATTTAAATGTTTTCCTCTAATATGCAAGTTACAGATGCAACTGACTAGAAAGTTCTGCTTTTGCAAACTCTTTAGGCCAAGCAGAACAATTTACTTGGAATTGACAACATAAAGAAACCTTACCAGTTACCACAAGTTTTGGAAATTTTATTTTCAACTTTGGAATTCACACAGAATACTGAACATTTGTGTCATCATCTTGTCATCTTACTTCTTATTTTCACACTTTTTTTCTGCCTCATATTTCACTGTTTTGGATGTTTACAGAAAGATTTCGACTTGGTATGGTGTCGTGGAACAGTTAAAGAAAAGATTTTCGAGCCATGGATGGATTCCATGAAAAACCATGGATGTAAATTTCTGGAGGGTAGAAGAGTGACAGAGTTCGCCTTTGATGAGGAAACATGATGCATTACAGAAGTATCTTGTGGGAAAGAGAGTTTGAAAGCTGATGATGTCATTTTAGCTGTTGGAATCTCCACTATGCAAGACATCATTCAGAACAGGTTTGTTATACCAAATCCCATTACTTGCACATCCACTTTCCCATGTAATCATGTGTTTTTGTATGTAATTGATTGTTCTTTCTAAATTAAATTTTTTACTCGCTCTTGTCAAATGCCTTGTCATATAGTATTCGAAAAACAAACTATGTTCAGAACTTGTAGAAATCTCCTTCTAAATAATCTTCCATAGATGAAGCACCCTAAGCATTTTTCCGTTTATTCTATTTCTCACCCTTTTTTATGTTGTTTAACTGGAAATCGGGTGCTATGCAGTGCAGCATTATGTACAAGGGAGGAGTTTCTGTAAGTTTTGAACTTGGCCAGCATCAATCTGGTCACCGTTAAACTGTGGCTTGATAAGAAGGTGCGTGCAGTGAGATTTTTTTCCTTCCTTCTTTTCCTATTTTGTATCTGTAACACCCCAGTGGCACATCGTAGCATATGGGATACTCGGATGTGTATATAAGGACTCGAGCTACTATTATTAATACCTTCAGTCATGACCATTTGAGTGAGCATGTAGTGAGCTAAGATGTCCTAAGAAGACAGTACATTGGGCAATTCGAACTCGGGATTTGACCCGGGTTGTTACAACATCTCTCTCTGTAACTTTTGCATTTAGCTTGTCGAGCTGAAACCACACTAGGTGATCCATTACCCAATTCAGCTGGTTAATGTTTATAAATTTAAATAAAAAGCTACTATAATAATGGGGAGTACATACTACATACTTTCTGGAAAAAAACTTATAGTGGGGGAGTTTACAAACTACAAATGGCGTAGGTAGTTCCTTTTAACTGTCTTGGGTATAATTATCTCAGCGCTACTGGAAGAGGAACATGTGGTCACTGAAGGGATCAAAGAGCTCGAGAGACATTCCCTTTTAATCTGATCTGCTCTTTAAGCTCCATTTGTTTATATGCTTGCCAATGATTTCTGTAAAGTGATTGAATCAAGAACTGCATTAAATCATCATTGAACTCTGATTTTAAGATCTTGTCTGTCCCTTATCTATTAATGGTGGATTGTGAAATATGCAAGTCATTTCATGTGATTGGTTATTGGCATGAACATGATCGCTGTGCGGTCCTGGCCACCCTGCTCTCTTTCCATACCTGTCAAAATGGCACCTACCGGTGCCACTAGATGTTTGGAAATACAGAACATTTGCCTATCCTCCTTTCAAATTGTATACTAGTTCTTTAGGAAAATGAAGCTGATACTATGTGTTTTAACTTCATTATGACCAGGATAACATGCCAAATGCTAGCAACACCTGCTCTGGCTTTGATGATTTAAGTGGCTGGGCTTTTTTTAACTTAAACGCAATTCATGATAAGCATAAAGATGATCCAGTTACAGTGTTACAGGCTGACTTTGTAAGTACAGCATCCCCCTATATTATCTCTTTGAAAAACTTCAGGAAAGTTTACCAAATCTTACTTCATATCTGAATTATAATCTCTGTTTATCTTATGATATCTGTTTATTGTAGTATCATGCCAATGAATTGTTGCCGCTGAAGGATGAAGATATAGTTGGAAAAGTGATGGCTTGTCTTTCAAAATGCATCAAGGATTTTGAGTATGTCTCGGTGGTTGATAAAGATATCGGAAGGTTTCCAAAATTGTTGACTCACTTTTTTCCAGGTGACTTTTCTATAGCCTTGTAGTCTTACTGAATTTATCCAGTTCCCTAACTGGTTTCAATTATTTGGACATCAATCATGTGCCTATTCGTTAACTTTACAAAAGCCTGTATTTATATTTGAAAAAACTTGTGGACATGTTAATTTAAAAAAGCATCTTATGCTGATAATAGAAATGAAATATGAAGAATTTACTGAATATGGAGTAAATAGTTAGTAAACTATCAGGACTTGTTCTTCTACTAGATACAGTGCTTTTTATACTATGCATCAGCACTTTTATGGCACAATTTTATGAAACAACCATTGTTACTATGTTTTTGTCATACAAACTATATTGGTGTATAGTTAGAGTAGTTCAATTTGCCACCTACATTTGCAAACTTATTAGATTTATTCTATTCTTTAATTTATGACAAAAGGTTCATACAACTACATGATGCGCGGATCCACATCGTTTCCTAATTTGGTCGTGCCTGGAGATTGGATAATCAACCGACATGGTTCATGGTCCCAGGTTGAAAATTGAAATTCTCAAATTATGTCTGCCCATGTTTTGATGCTTCGTCCTTTACGGGTATTTTTGATCCATATATAAATGTGATAGCCTATTATATATGTATGTATTGTTGATGACAGGAGAAAGCTTTTGTCACTGGACTTGAGGCGGCTAACAGGGTTGTGGATTATCTGGGAGGCGGGATGTTTGCTAAAATACTACCTGTGGAGGAAGACGAGCCTCAAATCCAAGCATTACGCAGTCTCAACAGGAACCTCAATGAGATAAGAGCTCAACTTCCATGGTCCAACTATTTTCTCGAGTGAGGCTGATCTTCTTCTGTTATTGGTGGTGGAATACAAATATATTCTTCCAAGCTTTTGACATTTTTTACTCTTCAGTTTTTTTTTTCAAAAATGTTGATTGGCGCAACGAGATGAGTTGAGGTACCATGTATAGGAAGTTTCCTGGAAAATGGCAACCATAAGCCATAACATGATTGTTCTCTCATCATTTGAATTGTATATTGTCGTGATATATATTTGTTTGTTCAAGATACAATCTGCTGTCTAAATCCTGAAACAAAAAGGTTATGCTTATTTAGTTTTATCACATACTCACAATTCATTTATGATACAGGATAATAATGCTTACAATAGGCCTCACTTTTACAATGAGATAATAAGGTTGTGTTTGATTGTATCTTAACAACTCACTGCTTCTTAACAGTTCATATTTTTGTATTAAGAGATCCTCTAAATTGTTTAGATTTATGTTTGTTTCTTAACTATTCAGAGTACCCCTTAATATAAAGATGTTGACTATTAAAATGTATTAAGAGATGGATTGTTAAGATACAATCAAACACCATCCTAGTTCAGTTTAGTTAACCCACATTTCTTGTAATAATGTGATTGATAATAAGTTATGTACTAGACTACTATTATTCAAGTATACAACTTACCATCACATAAATTTTGGTTATAGTGTAATATTAAAAAATAAATTTATGGGACATTTATAAACAACTAGTCTGCTTGGCGCACGTTATGCGTGTGCAAATTAAAAAAATAAAATAAATCTATTTTTTTAAGAGAGTCAATTCTTATTTTTATAATAAATATTACAAAGTCTCAAGAATAAGTAATTATATTTTTTCGCTCTCCCTTTATAGTAATAAGAGATGATCAATAGTTTTATTTTACATTGTTGTACTTATTTAGTAAATACACTATTTGTATTCTTTATATTTTTAATAATTATATACATACATATAAGAAATACAATATTTTTTGTAAGATTACTGTTTTGTAAATGACAGATATTATTTAGGCATACAATTTCATAACTTTTGGTACGTAAAACGGTAAAAGTCCTAACATAATCACGTGTTAAAAAAAATAAAAATTAAATTGAAAAGCTCTGACCAATTAAAAGGGACCAAATGGCCAGGCAGCACTGTGACAAGAAAATATTAGTAAAAAGTAAAAACAATTGTCAGGTACTCCATTATTAATTTTTATATTAATAAAATATTAACCTACATATCTCAGTATCGCTTCTCTTCGTTGATTCTCTCTCCATTATCATCTCTCTCCTTCGCTCTATCAGATCGAAAAAAGGTATGTTGCTATACAGATAGGTACCTTCTCAGAATAATAATTGCCTGGTTTTGTGGAATTTTCATTCACATTAGTTTGTACAATTTGATATATCAATTGCTTAAATTGTCCGTCAGATCTTATTTTGTATCTAGTCATTCATTCTTGCTGTTGATCGGTAATATATTTTGTTTTTAGCTTGTTTTTGAATTTTCTCTAGCTATATTGATTGAAATCAATGATTTGACTGGACACGCGCGATCACACAAAAAAAAACAATACAAACAATACACTTTGTAGATGAGAGGTGAATTAGTTTGTTGACATTCAAACACATAATTGGAATGGTGCTTATTGAAATATGGATTTGGAACTTTAGTGATGGATTAATGCTTTGAAATTGGTTTAATTTTCATTTTGAGTGGTTTGAGAGTAGAAAGTTTTTGTTTTGATTGCCATTTTAATGGCCTTTTTATTTTTGAGTTAGAAAGTTTTTGTTTTGATTGTCATTTAATTGACTTTTTCAGTTTAGAGTTTGATTCACTAGCTTTTGTTATTTCATGTCCAATACCACAATCACACGTCGCCAGTAGCTTGAGACTAAATACAGTCCTTATCCTCTCTCTCTTTGTGTCCTCATATGGTTAGTTCATTATGTGTTTGTCTGCTGATGTCTCTCATTCCCATGATTCTTTTAGTAATATTAGACTCAATAGAAAAGTTAGGATCTTCCTGTCTTGGATGTCATTACAACTTATTACCATTGTTATCCCAACAAATCAAATTGGCCAAAGGTGGGCGTTCATGAGCCCATGCTAAAGTTTCAATCAATTCTTGCCCATAGCCGTACGAGGAAATTGAGGACATAAATCCAGTAGCGCAAACAAGATGTCCAAATAAGAGCTTCCACGCTATTGAAGTTCAAAAAGGAAGAGAGATCGTTCCAGTCAAGTAGGGTTTATGATAAGATCTTATTAAAGGGGAATAAAACAGGAAAACGTTATATATATATATATGCGTTTCACTTAATCTGCAATTTTTCTGTTTAAAGTTTGGGACGATATACTCCCATCTTCCCAAATCACCTGATTCTGTGCCTTGCATCCCTCTTATGAGCTCTAACTTTTTTGGTAACTCTCAGTACTAGTGAAAGGCTCCAGCAATTAATGTCTTGATTTCAGGAGGATTGGATTTGGGTTTTTTTACTACCTTCTCTAAATGAATGTCATTTGTCCCTGTTTGTGTACAGTTGGAGATAGAATTAAATTATTAATTCGTAATACGTCTTCATTTAAATTTTCCCGAGCTATCAGTATTAATATTTGGTTGGAGCATTAAAACGCATAAGACAGTTTCTTAGATTATATGAATGTGTGTAAGAAAAAGTCAAATGCGTAATTGGAATCTATTTTGATAGGGAATAATTGGAGATATGCTTTTTGAAACATGATTTTGGGAATGTGATGTCTATATTTATGTTTTTTTAAATATATAATTGCACTTTCGTAGATTGTTCAGGCACAATCAACTGCTTTTGTGGCGTCAGACATCAATTTTGCTTTCCTTATGAATTGATTGTATTTTTTTAGACAAGTATGGGTGTTGAAAACAATTTCGATATGGACGAGGGAACATTAGAGATTGGCATGGGTAAGTTTCTTAATCTCAATATACTTAAATCTATGGGAGTAAATACTCTAAAAGAAAATTAATAAGAAGGAATCAGTTAGGAAGCAATTGGATCCAAAAATTGGTGCCGGAAGTTTTTTTCATTTTAGTGGCTCCATGATATTGTCTGAACCTTTAAAACTCCTTGTTTATGCAGAGTATAGGACAGTCTCTGGAGTTGCTGGACCACTGGTTATCCTTGATAAAGTTAAGGTGGATATCGTGCTCTCCATTCCTCAGCAATATATTTTTTACACTGTTACATTTTGTGTGCACGTGCACATAGACACAGATATAATCCTTGGCCTTCTTATTATATCATGTCAGGGACCCAAGTTTCAAGAGATCGTTAATATTCGTTTAGGAGATGGAACAACTCGACGAGGTCAAGTCCTCGAAGTTGATGGGGAGAAAGCTGTTGTTCAGGTGACCATTGTTTAAGACTCAATTCATTTTGTGCAATCTTGAACGGGGTCATTTTCTTGCTCTTTTTCCCCCTTGCCTTTGATTGCATTTTGCAAGTGCAGTTGGCTTTTGATAGGGTTTCCTTGTGCATCAATGCTCTTTTTCTCCTTTTATTCTTATTGATCCTTAAGGATTATATATTCTAGAAAGTTAAATGCGAGTTAGCTTATCAATGGTAATACAACTCATGAAGGACTCCTGCAGTCCAATATCCCTTAGTTTTATCACTAATCTGTTCTAATAGGTTTTTGGAAGCGAATACTTATACTGACTTTATTATTTGCTTATTTGTTATTTTTTGACTAGGTTTTTGAAGGTACATCTGGAATTGACATTAAATTCACAACTGTGCAGTTTACAGGGGAGGTACATATTCTTCTTTTTTGTCTTGGATATTATTTGTGCTCTGAGGTTGAGTTGAGTAGTCATAGCACTTGAACTAAATGAATATAAAAATCACGTTCGCCTTGCTGCTGAAATGGTAGCCTAGATTCACAGAAATGACATGTCTACAGATAATCTTAGGCTCTTAGCAGATAAACTGTTTTGTATGCTCAAAGAAAGAAGTGAACTCACCAACAATTATAGAGATTTTAGGCAATGTGTTATGTGTTAGAAATACAACTTTTGCTACATAAATTTATCGAAAAATAATGTCGATCTGGTTTACCTCGACTGTGATAGCAAACCTGTATACTGGCACTTGAAAGTCGAGCCACCTTGTGTTTCCTATCTATTTGCAAATTTAACTTGAAGTGTTATTTCTCACATTTTAAGAATGATTGTTGATACTTGATAACAGGTTCTTAAAACTCCCGTCTCAATGGATATGCTTGGGCGCATATTTAATGGTTCTGGGAAACCAATTGACAACGGTCCTCCTATTTTACCCGAGGCTTATTTGGATATTTCTGGCAAGTGTTTTTGTTGAGCGAGTTAATCTATAATTTATAATATTTTTCTATGTACATATTTGTACTTTTGTTGAATGCCATGTTATATGTTTTGTCTACTTTAGGAAGTTCTATTAATCCTAGTGAGAGAACATATCCCGAAGAGATGATTCAGACTGGGATCTCAACTATTGATGTCATGAATTCCATTGCTAGAGGGCAGAAAATTCCTCTATTTTCTGCCGCAGGTCTTCCACACAATGAAATCGCTGCCCAGATATGTCGTCAGGCTGGTTTGGTCAAGCGGTTGGAGAAAACTGCAAATCTTCTTGAGGTATAATTGGTATATCAGTATTTTCCATTTATTGATGTCTAAGTAGTTAACCTTCTTGAACTTATTATGGAACAAAAATAATCATCCACATTGACTATCATACATAGTAGAGATTTGTGGTTCAGCCTATTTCAATTCTGTAGTTATTTGTATTATTAGTCCATAGGTGAATCAGTTTCATCTTGTGAAAAAAGGGCTTTAACTAAGTAATTAAATAAGAGATGAAATCGAATTAGGTAAAATGACTGCTCCCTTAATATACTGAAAAGATCTGTTAGCTAATGACCAGATATCTTTCGCTTTTTCTTAGGAAACATCAAATCAAATAAATTTACTTTTCTATTAAGCTTTTAAATTCAAAATTTCAAGTTTAATGCTGCACACCATCTATGGTTCAAAGTAGAGATGTATACTTTAAGTGAGCTAAAACTTTGTGGGATAGCTGGACGATCAGTTGGTTCCACTAAGGTGCTTTAAGTGAGTTAAAACTTTGTGGGATAGTGGACGATCAGTTGATTCCACTAAGGTGCTACGATATGTCTTTGCTTACCATATTCTCATGACTGAGTACGTGAATTTACAGGACGGAGAGGATGACAATTTTGCAATAGTGTTTGCTGCTATGGGGGTCAACATGGAGACAGCACAGTTTTTTAAACGCGATTTTGAGGAGAATGGATCAATGGAGAGAGTGACCCTTTTTCTGAACTTGGTAATTCTGTAAAATTATTAACCTTCTTTAGTTATATGTTTATTGAAGGGAATTCCTTTGTTCTGTTTATTGTTCTTGGTGAGATACTTGCCTAAACTTGTGTCTAACATGCTCGTTATTCAGGCCAATGACCCTACAATTGAACGTATTATTACTCCTCGAATTGCTCTGACAACTGCAGAGTATTTAGCATATGAATGTGGGAAACATGTGCTTGTTATCTTAACAGATATGAGTTCTTATGCTGATGCTCTTCGTGAGGTAATCATGCTCATCTTAACTGACCAAATTATGTGGCATCTCTGAGTTGCATAAGGAAGTAATTAATTCAATCATCTTGTGCCAGTATCTTCTACCATTTTTATTGTGATACTTCCTACAATTCTAAGAATATGCTTAGCTATAAATGGAGTCCAAATGTCATACTTAGAGTTACTTGGTTGAGTTCTTTGTAAGATTTTTCTAGTGTTTCTTGAGATTCTTTGGGTTGAAAACATTTGATTGTACCTTAGGTTTCTGCTGCTCGGGAGGAAGTGCCTGGAAGGCGTGGGTATCCTGGGTATATGTATACTGATCTTGCAACAATATATGAGCGTGCTGGACGAATTGAAGGACGAAAAGGTTCCATCACACAGATTCCTATTTTGACTATGCCTAATGATGGTAAATATCAAAAGCTCATTCATTCCTTCTTTTCTCTTTGGTTGTCATATATATACCTTGAATCTGTCTGACTTGATTTTTTAATTGACCAGATATCACACATCCCACTCCGGATCTTACTGGTTATATCACTGAGGGGCAGATATACATTGACAGACAACTTCAAAACCGACAGGTAAGATTAGAAAGATTTTCTTTTTGTGAAATCATTGGGTTTATGCCCAGGTGTCGGGAACTTCTCCAAGTTGGATAAAAATGCCAATGGCTTGCTTTGTATTTTTTCAGTTCCAGTAAGTGCCATAAACATATCTGACAAAACTCGTGTCCAGTATTCTTGGAAATGATGTGTTAAGATTTTCTTGTTGTGAATTCATTGTGCTCTTACCCGGATATCAGGAATTTAACTTCAAGTTGGACCAAATTCCCAATGGCATGTGTTTTATTTCAGTTCGAACGCCATAAACGTATCTGATAGAACTGGTGTCTAGTATTCTGTGGCTCAGCATGATGTGTTAAGACTTGAAATTTCCAAAGTATGACTGCTTTGCCAATAGTTGAAGACATTTGTCGATAAACTTGTGCATGCTTGTTTGGAGAAGAAGCCTGTAGCTCAGTTCCAGCGTCCAGTGTTCATGATAAATTATTTATTTAATCTAATTTTGAGATGCTTCTATCACCTAATTCCTTTATCAACAAAAAAAGGAAAAAACATTGAGAAAAAGCTGTTATGTGTAAAGATACTACTTGTAGAATAGATAATCTGTTGGTGTGCGCTATCTGCTTGTAGAAGATGCATATAAATCAGCCATTATTAATCTGGTTGTGCAGATGGCTTATCAATTTTGTGTTAATCTGCCCTGCTGAGCTAAAGCTGTGCACGAGTTAGATTTTCCTTTTCAATGTACAGTTATTGTCAAGTCTGATGAATTTCTAGAAGTGTGGGCTTTTGTTTGATTCATTAAGAAGTGAGGCAAAGTCTCAAACCTTTTTCTTAGTGATAGATCTGTGAACATTATATTGCACATGAAACTCGACTTTGTAATTCATAGCTTCCAAAATGTTGCATCACACTTGGGTATTGAGAAAGCTTGGTTTTTCATCGTTAGAGATGCGTAATTTTTTTATTTTTTTTGAAAGATAAAATATAGAAGACCTCGTAATATGCTTAGTAATAATGGTTTGCTTAGTAGTGGCTTTTGAATTTGTCTGAAACTTAAGGTTTTCTTCTGTTTAATGGAACAGATATACCCACCAATTAATGTGCTTCCGTCCCTGTCTCGGTTAATGAAGGTAAATATATGTTTATGCTTAGTTTAGACTGTACCTGCAATACTTCTCTTAATTGGGATATATAGTTTGAAGGCCTATATTAAATTGTGTCATTGTGATATTGCAGAGTGCCATTGGTGAGGGCATGACTCGTAGGGATCATTCTGACGTGTCCAACCAGGTAAATGTAATACAAATAGTGGAAAACTTCATCCATTATACCTTCTTTTGCCTGCAGAAAATTTGTTGTACAAGTCAAACAACCTGAGCCTTTATTTTCCATTCATGATATTTCCTTTTTTTACCATCAGCTATATGCAAACTATGCAATTGGGAAAGATGTTCAGGCAATGAAAGCTGTGGTTGGAGAAGAGGCTTTATCTTCTGAGGATTTGGTCTTTCACTTTCGCGAGCCTGAGTTTTATAATATTTATAAACAATTCCTTACTTGACAACTAATACAATTCTTTGTTAACAGCTATACTTGGAGTTCTTGGACAAATTCGAGAGGAAGTTTGTTGCTCAAGGAGCCTATGACACCCGAAACATCTTCCAGTCACTTGATTTAGCATGGACATTGCTTCGAATCTTTCCCCGTGAACTCCTCCATCGTATACCAGCAAAGACCCTTGATCAGTTCTACAGCCGAGAAGCAGCTAATTGATGAAGGAAAACAATTTTATGTATATTTGTGTTTAATTTACTTGGCTTGAGCTTTGTGCTCACTTTGCTGTGCCTTCCCTTCCCTTCCCTTCCCTTGGGTGGGTGCATGTCTCCTCTATTGAGCTCAGATAATAAGGTCATGTTCTTTTCGAGTTCATCACGGCCTAAGCTCTCCGGCAACTTAAAAGACCTTTTCAATGAGAACCGGTTAGATTATGTAAGATCTGTATTATTTATATGCATGTATTGCCGTTGGAATGTGGGCGGGTTTGGTTTCTTAATATAAAAGTTGACTTTCAGAAACAAGTGGGGGCTGTAGATCTGTTGTAGCCCTCATCATTGTTGGTGCTTGCTTTCTTATTATATTTGGAGGATGTGGAAACTTGTTTTTTGAGATTCTTTAAAGACGGATGGATCCTTTCAGCTGGAACATTTAGTGAACTTATTGATGAGAATAAGGTGAGTTCATGTATTTAATAACGAGTCTTAGTTCATGAGCTTTGGGTATCAGTTACCATTCAAACTACTATTTTTCCCCTGGAGCTCATTCAAAGATTTCATTTCACCCGCTCTATTGGAGACGAATGCTCACGATTATGTGGGTGCAAAATGAATTCGAAAACATAAAAAAATTTAAACACTCATTTACATAGACTGCGTGGTGTATACAACAAACCAATAATTTAACTCTTTGTTCCATTCGATCAATCAGAAATTGCTTTAGTTTCACATTATCCACAAGTAAACTCAATTTTGTTCGTGAAACCAAAAAGACAGACAGACAATACCTTTCCAGAATAAGCAATGGATCAACTAGTCAGAATCAGATTTAGTTTCAAATAGATAATCAGCGGGAAGAATGATATGCTTGATGATGTACCAGCCAAGCCAGTTCAAAATGCATGGATTAAAAATACTCATGTTAACTTGAGTTCTTCTGGAGTTGGGCCAACCTGCTATACTCCAAATGCAAAACCTATATCAGGTGAATGGAAAATGGCTAGTTGCTTTTATAACCAGTTTCAGGCAGAATAAATTTACTAGAACAAGATAAAAGAAAATTTGACTACACATGAGAAGAGTTATATTTACCTTCATTGTCGACTTTGGTATAAAACTCTCCTCTCTTTGCAGACAGCTTTGATGCCCTCCAAATAGAGGAGGTGACTGTAATCCATTTCTTAGACCTCCATAATATAGGATAGCCTTTGAACAACCTTCTCAGGAGCTCTTCTCTCCGGAATAACTACTTTATTGGGGGGGGGGGGGGGGGGATCATTGGCAACTGGAATAGGACAGCCTAGTTACTTATACCTTGCCATCTTTGTTTTTGGTTTTACCTCCCGCAATTCCGACACCATTTTTTCCATTCTCAAGGCTCGAACTCAAGACCAGAAATCGAGCTCCTCTCGCTCGGGCCAATGAATGTTGGTTTGCCATCTTTGTTACAAAGAACTGCAAATTACCATTATAAAAATTGCATCTATTAGGGAATATAAAATATGTAGCTTTTTTGTCTTAAAATTTGGATAGCATTTTCTTATTCTTTTTTGCTTTATCTTCAATGAAGTGAATCACTTAGAAGGAAAAAAAAATATATTTTTTTTAAAAAAAAGAATACAAACAATTGCTTATACTCTCCATGCTCTGACCTATAAACTTACTAATACACCCAAGAAAAGCATAAAAAATCTTAATTGAAAATAGAAGTTCCTTATTGAACTTCTTTTCTATGTCAATTTTTTTTCTTTAAATGTCAATGAATTGAGATATTCACACAATATAAAAAATAGTATATGATTCTCACGTTAAACCCTAATTTTATACTATTTCTTTTTTTTAGATCCTCATTTCATATAAAAAACCCTAAAATTTTGTAATTTACTCGAAAAGATGTGAACAATTTTTTTTTAAAATACCAAAAAATGTGAACAAGTTAAATACAACTTAAAACGTTTTTTTGTTCGATCAAACTAACATCATTGATTAGTCTAACACAACTCTTCCAATAGGTCCGCGTACACTAAATCCAAACCCCAACAAGGCCAAACCCAAATCATTCTCTCTTTTACAGTCAGTAGTCTGCTTTTAAAAGAGAGCTAGTCGTCATCAGCTTAGCTTCTTCATTCTCTCTCCTAAAAACCTCTTTTTCAACTCGCCCGAATCCTCAAAACCCTTAAAAACATAGCCTTAATCTCGATTCTATTCTCAAACATGGCCGCGACTGCTCAATGGCAGCCACAAGAAGAAGGCTTCAAAGAGATCTGCGGCTTAGTTGAACAGCATATATCTCCGTCTTCCGATAAGTCTCAGATTTGGCAGCAACTTCAACACTACTCCCAGTTCCCTGATTTCAATAATTATCTCGCTTTCATCCTCGCACGTGCAGAGGTAAATGATTTATAATTTTTTTTTGATGAACTTTTTTTTTAGTTGATTTAGGGACTGATGAATGTTGATTAGTTTTAATTTGATTGACGCAGGAGTTGATCGTTATCTAGCTCTTGTTGGTTTGCTTAGTGTTTGATTGAGAACTGATTAATACTCAAATAATGGTTTTTGGATTGATAATTGCATTGAATTCTTAAATGTTTTACCTCAATCTTATTCAATTAAGGCATGCCTGTTTTTGTACAATCATAACGAAAGGTTTGCCAATAGGTATTTAATAGTGTTTTTCTTATGGTTCCATCGCATACACTGAGAGTCCTACGTTATCAATTTCAAATTTAATGTCTTATTGATGTCTAGGCAAAATTCAGGTATAGTCACTTTTCATCAAGTTTGAACTTGGAGTATCATGTCACTTTGTAGAAAGTCTGACATACAAAATGGAAAGATAGGCTGTTCCATTTAATCAATTGCATTGCTCATAGGCAAGGGTATAACTTTCAGAAGTTGGAATTCTTCTGCCATTTTGTCACACAATTTAGCAGCTGAATGGCACTGTTAATAAGTGTTTCTAGTGATTTGAACTAAGGAAGCAGTGGGGTTTTGCTTTCAAAAACAAAACTTTTTCGCTTCTGCTCAATCTGCTTGTGTTTATTTTTTAGTTTCTGTTTAGCTTTAACTTCTGATAGAAGAGGAAGTCCTTTCTCCGTGCTAATGATTTGGTGCATTAGTTGTTGTTTCCAAGAGTGACCAAGTACTGTGTTGAGAGGAATACAAACTTGATTTTCTGCAAAATTTGATACAAATGGTACTTCTACTTTTGGTGCTGATATTTTATTTTTATTTTATGTTGGGACCTCAGGGTAAATCAGTGGAGGTTCGTCAAGCTGCTGGATTGCTTCTAAAGAATAATCTCAAAACTGCATTCCAGGCCATGCCTGCTTCAAACCAGGAGTATATAAAATCAGAGTTATTACCTTGTTTGGGAGCAGGAGATAGGCAAATCAGATCTACTGCGGGGACCATTATAAGTGTACTTGTTCAGCTAGGGGGTGTTTTTGGCTGGCCGGAGTTGCTTCATACCCTGGTCAAGTGTTTGGATAGCAATGACTTGAATCATATGGAAGGTGCTATGGATGCTTTGTCTAAGGTATGTCTTGCCTCTTTATCTGATGTTGTAGAAATTTTTATGTCTGTGTTGTGTCTTCTTTTTCTCTCATTTTTCAGTATTCTAGTATGACATTGCAAAGAATAAACAAGGAATCACAGTGCTTGAAGTCTTCTTTACTGTTGATTTCATGAATTAAAACTCTGTCCAATAGCACTGCCCATATATATCCTATCTTCAGTTTTCATGCATGCCCATAAATGTGGAATAAATTTTTGGTTGATATTGGCAATTATATTTAGTTTCTGCACTGCTGGTGATTATGTGGAAATAACTAAATTTCTTGTAGTGCTGTTCCGGAAAATATCAAGTCTGGTGCGGTCTGTTTGTGTGTGGTTCTTAGAGGGGAGTCCGAATCCACCTCAATGAAGTCTTTACTGGTTTGATAAAGATCTTGTATGCTTGATCTACTTCATGGATAAAGCTTTCTGCCACACTTCACTTTTAGCTTTTAAGGTCTAACAGTTTTCTTAAATAGAGAAAGTAGGTAACCGTACATTAGACCCTGTGCTTTGGCCTTTGGGATAGTCGCAATTAACAAAGTCCTCCAATTTGATGCCACCCTAGAATTCAAAAGTTGTGGCTTGATTACTGCTTAAGATAAGAGGAGGTTATAGAACCGGGTTAGTTTCAAAGGCCAGACAATGTAAGTTTTGTCAGCACTTTCGCCTTCCCTTTTGTCAAGATCAATGTTTGGCTTGAGAGTACTCTCGGCCTGTCTTCTTGTTGTTGGGTTCGGTAATTCTTAGTTCACTATCTTCATCCCTCAATCCAGGACAGATGGATCCAGGTTATTTATTACAGATCATTGATGAGGAACAAAAAGGATAACTTTCCTATAATCCAGTTCAGTGCATAAGATGACTCTTTCTCCAGCTCTCTCGAGAATGGGATGAAATTCTTCTCTTGCTGTTTGCTTTTTAAAAGACCTTTGACTAATTGACTAGCATATTGCTTAAGCGGTCAATAAGGGTCCTTTAGCAAGTATGCGTCCTGATCCATTCCAATGATCATGATGAAGAATCTTGTAGTATTAGTCATTACTTTGTGAGGAGATCAAGATTCACTCTTATCTCATTGTTTCGTCGTGGGTGGTGGTTGGATTATGGAATATTCTTAAGTTTTTAGCATGATCGAGTAAAAATAGTTACAATCGCATCCATATTTTTAATTTCTTTAACTCTTAAGTGTGGTGAGTCAAAGCGAAAATCCAACTCAAAAATCAACGAAAATAAAACAAGACAGATTTACGTGAAAAACTCGAAGCGGGAAAAAAGTTAATCCACAAATAGCAAAAGAAATCCACTAAATACTTTGAAGAGTACAAACATGGGAGATTGCTCAAATCCTAATTCACATTGCACCAATTTCACAATAACGGCCAAAAGAAGAGAGTACAATCAGAACACTACAATATTGCATAAATGTATCATGTGGCCCCAAAACTGAACAGGCCTATCGGCCCAAGCCCTCTTCTTGCACCCCTAAACTCATCTTTCTTTTCCATTGGGTCGACACAAGTTATATTTCGTATCGGAGCATTAATAGGATCCATGTCATGATTCGAAAGACACTCAACTAATGGTATAGGTAGTTTTTATCTAATTTCAAGAGGAGAAGAGTGCAATGAAGAAGTGTGCAAATTTACAGCTATATTATTTGTTAAATATACCTTATTAGAGTTTCACCAGAAATGCAAGGTAGAAATAAATTAACGTTGTGCGTTAAAATTATAGAATGAACAGGTCTACTATACGTAATATATGTAATGTGCTGGTGATGAATAGCTACTTTTGGTGATTTTACTTCTACAATGTGGTACTAATTGTGCTCATATTAGTTTCTTGCATTTGGAATTTATAAATTGAATATGATTCAAACTTGAGATTGTGTATTCGTGTGGCAATGATATAAAATTTCTTTCTATTCTATACATTTTGCGTTAGCATAGTGACAGTAATTATACAATGCCATCCTTCTTTGAAAAGAGATGGATTGTAAATTGCAACTTTATATGAGTACTGGTTTAACAGAAGATATGGTGGAACACAGATTTGTGAAGATATACCCCAAGTGCTGGATTCTGAAACACCTGGATTATCTGAACGGCCCATCAATATTTTCCTTCCAAGACTACTCCAGGTGAAAAATTATTGTGTATGCTCTGTAGGGTGTAGGTGGGGGGGGGGGGTGTTAAGATCTGCATAATTGCAGTTCCACTTTTTTGATTTATTGCTCTTGCAGATTTAGAACTCATCTATCTTTGCTGTTTACTTGCCATCCAAGCAGTTATTTCAGTCCCCTCATGCCTCGCTGAGAAAGCTTTCCTTGGGTTCGGTTAATCAGTACATTATGTTAATGCCAACTGTGAGTATGGGCAGTTTATTTTTAAATTATTTATATTTTACTGTTGGTATTGCTAATTATTTTTTTCATTAAGAAAATACTCAATTGGACAATATCTGTATTTCATCTACTTGTAGGTGTTATATATGTCCATGGATAAATTCCTTCAAGGTTTGTTTGTTCTTGCTAATGACCCGACTGGAGAGGTGCGGAAATTGGTAAGTAGTCTTCTATTGGCATCATTAACTGATACTGTCAGAAAATGCTGTTTTCCTTTCCTACTGTTTTACTAAAATTTGGTCATTTAATCACCGCCCCACTATTTCTTTTTAGTTGTTATAATATAGTTATTGTGAAGAGTTGCTCAAATTTATGAATGGTAATGTTTTCTATTTGGCAGTTGTATTTTATATTTAGCTAATCATTTCATTTTGATCTGTTAGTCAAATGATCACTTCTTACGTATTTCAGCGTGATTGATATTACTTAATGAAGCTTCACACTAGTAGGCAAATAGGCAATACAATTAGAACTTAGAAGAGAGGTATGCATATCATTAATATGCTTTGTTAATATTATGTCTTTTCTTGGAAAACATCTATATAGTTAAAGGAGCTGTGGAGTTTGTAATGAGTCTTCCTCTGCAATCTTGTTTGCTAAGGTGATTTGGGCTTTTGTGCTTTTAGTTTTTGGGTTCTCAGGTGTAAGGAGGGTAGTTTGGCTTTGTTTGTTTTGGGAGGTAACTTTACATAGTTCTTTCTGGAGGTGCTGGTTATATTTGTGTCTAGTGTTGGTTTTCTTGTTTACGTTTTGACATACTTGATGTTGTGTGTATATAACTGGCGCCCCTTGTTCTATTTTATTTCTAATAATGTTTTGCTTGTCCAAGTAGAAACAGAACAACCAATTTTTGTATTTATCTTCCAATTTGAGTAAAGATGCCAAATTGTGATAAAATATTTTTCATTTACTTGCTTGTGGCTTAGATTTTGGTAATTTATATTTTAATAATATTTCCTAGTTGGTGTGAAGATACTATTATAACTGGACACTGCAAGAATGCAATTCATGAACTCTATCTCATATTTGCCTTTTCCCCTCTCCATTTTTCAGCTAAAGCTTACTTTTACTGTTGTCTTCCTATTTCTTGAGCAGGTTTGTGCGGCTTTTGTTCAGCTAATCGAAGTTCGTCCTGCATTCTTGGAGGTGTTATTTCTTCCCTTCGCGATGCATGTTTATTGTATTATTTGATCTGGAATTTATTAATTATCCATGCTACTGGTATCCATTTCATCTGGGTATTTATATAAACACACATAATATTTTTTAATTTCTTTGATCTTATATCTAACATCTTAAGCGATACTCCTATTACCCTCCTCTCATCATTGTTTGTTGTTCATTTGACTAAAGCCACACTTGAGGAATGTAATTGAATACATGTTGCAAGTCAATAAGGACCCTGATGATGAAGTGTCTCTTGAAGCCTGTGAATTTTGGTAATCCCTTCACTCTGTTCACTCACGTGGTGAATGTTTAGAATGCAAGTAGAAGTTATGTTTAATGAATTATAGAGCAGCTTGATTTTAAAGAGTGGAGTATAGCTCGTTGATGGCTAATGGTGTACTTAAACTAGTAATACATGGAACAATTTAACCAATCCTAATCCAGCAGCCCCACAACTCGCATCGCTCGTACATGCAGAATTTTGTTTTAGTTGCGGTGTTCAGTTAACTAATTTGTGTATTGCTGGTCAACTGTTCAATACATTTATATTTTTACCTGTGAACAATAAAGAAGCAACATAGATGATTGAGTAATTGAAAGAGGTACATTTTAACTTTTACCTGATCTTTTCTATTTTCACTGAGAGATTTGTTTTAAAAGAAACAAACCAGAACTTTGAATTGTTTTATTCTAATAACTGTCAAATGAAGGACAGGTACTTACAGCAGACAAAAAATGAAATTATGGATTCAACTTGAATATTGTCAGTGGTGGATATTTGTTAGCCCCCCCACCCCCATGGCCCCATTTGTTTATTTATTTCCGGCAAAGTTTTAAGTTTAGTATTGTTTGATAGAACTATTACTACTTTATACGTATTACTACAGATCAATTCCGAGTTGATAGTAATTGTAAAGTGAGCGTATTTTAACTTCTTACTAGAATGTGCTAGAGCATTCACTTCGATCTCTCATACGAGTTCTTTTTAATTTCTTTCCTTCCGTATAAGAAACAGTTAATACATTGACATGCAAAGTATTTAACAACTAAGTGGGAGTTTCTCGTTTTCATGCATTCTGCTGTTAGTCTCTCTCATACCTCTATGTTGGTTCTTTTTAGTGCTACCAGTCTTATATTAGTAATTTGGCAGGTCTGCATATTGTGAGGCTCAGCTCCCACCTGAGAACCTCAGAGAATTCTTGCCACGTTTAATTCCAGTATGGCTCCAGCTTCGATTTTTCTTTACTTCTATTTGACTGATGATGTCCTAGTTGAGGACCATTTTCAAAGTATCTTGTGTGTACCACAATGCTGTAGGTTTTATTATTGAACATGGCTTATGCTGAGGATGACGAGACGCTTGCTGAAGCTGAGGTTAAGATTTCTGGTTTAGTGTTTTTAATTTGTCCTCTGTTTAAGTTATGGAGAATTGATGTAAGTAATTTGACTGCAGGATGATGGATCTCTGCCGGATCGAGACCAGGTTAATGGTTCATGTCTCTATTTATTATCTTGCGATTTCCTGTTCAATTTATTATATTGGAGAATATTTTGAAAATAAATTCTCTGATATACAGGATCTGAAACCTCGTTTTCATTCATCACGTTTTCATGGATCGGATGATGCTGAAGATGATGTATGCTTTATATTAAATTTTATGCCCTATTATTTGTGTTTACTTGTTTTGCCAACCTTTGAATCAAAACGTTTTTTGTGCTGATCTTTACTTTTATTAGAGGTCAGTGGGTTTCTCTGTCATTTAACCATTTCGATATTTCATAATTTCAGGATGATGACATAGTAAATGTTTGGAATTTAAGGAAGTGTAGTGCTGCTGCCCTTGATGTTATTTCAAATGTGTTTGGGGATGACATTCTTCCAACACTGATGCCTTCAGTTCAGGTAATTGATTTATTTTTATTCAGTTTAATTTTGGTTGTTAAGATTATATCTTCATCACAATTACTTTTCATTTGTTTTTCCAAAGAATCTCGATATAGAAATTTTTATAGCTTATTCATTGATGAACGTTACTTTCCGAGAAATATATGAATAGCTATGAGAGTCTTTTTGAGTGTCTTCCAAGTCATTCTTGTGCTGTATTGATGAGAACAAGATAAATAAAGGATTAACTAATATTAAAATCAACTGGCATCTGCATTATTCTCATGGCTGAAAAATATACTGTTTTATCCAGGAAATTGAGTGAGTTGTGTTGGGCGGATACAAGTTTGCCGAATACTTATTTTAAATCTCTGCAGGCTAAGTTATCCACCTCCGATGATGAGACCTGGAAAGAAAGGGAAGCTGCAGTTTTAGCTCTAGGTGCTATAGCTGAGGGTTGTATTAGTGGTCTTTATCCTCATCTCTCTGAGGTATGGTTATTTATGATGTTAATCTCATGTTATTCTCCATAATTCCGTGGAAAGTGAAATTTAGATTATTAAACGCTTGGTGAAAAGTAATGTGTCTTCAATTTCTGTTTAGCCAAAAATAATGCTTCTTCTGGATTAACTTCTTATTCTTTTCTGTATTTTTACTACTATTGGGTTGTTTGGATGTTTCTTAGACGCTTATAAGCTAGTACTTCCATTTCTGCAAAAACTGCCCAGGTATCTGTTATAGTGTTTGCTATTTTTAATACTTTGCGTATCCTTACATACGTCTAGGGATGTAGCCATACGTAGCACATGGTGGAAAAATTCCCTCTAGATTACTTTTGGAATTTTTCATAGGTATTAAATTGGGATGTTTAAAATCCAAAGGTCATTATGCAATTATTCAAGACTTTGTTCCCCTTATTTTGGCAGTAAAAATTAAGAAATAGTTGGTTTTGATACTCTTACTTTCCAGAAGTTCGAAAGTTTTGAATTAACTGAATGCTCGACTTTTGTATATTCAAATAGGAACAAACATTTAAATAATTAAATTAAAATATATTTCTGGATTGAGAATGTTCTTCTTTTGTGGATGACTTTTAAAAAGGGATGTAAATAATAAAACACTGTATAATTTCTTTTTTGGCTCTTTGGTGATATCATGCTATATTACTCCCACATATTTCTCTAAGCACATACTCCCTCCATCCCAAATTGAAGGTTTATGTTCCCACTATGTGATTTATTTAAAATGAATCATTACGCGTCATGTTATTATGTTAACAGTTGTGCTTTCTATATAATGTTGGTTTTATTAAGTCAAACTTGTCTTGAAAGTTATGACTTTTAAAAATGAAACTATCCTCTTGACAGAGGTAAGATAATTATATTTTGAGGTTTAAAATATGTTGTTATTTTTCAAAGAAAAAAATTTTAAATACATGTATACTTTACCTAAAAATCCTAGCATGGTCCGTGCTAAGTCAATGTTGTCTCTTTCGCTGAAGGAAAGAAATATTTATTTCTTTTGTTGCTCTTTTTTGATTCACGATTTAGTTAACATCTTCATGTCTACTAATTGACTAATTGATAATACTATGATATATTATTCCAGATTGTTGCGTTCATTACCCCTCTTTTAGATGACAAATTCCCCCTAATACGAAGTATTTCCTGTTGGACACTTTCACGTTTCAGCAAATTTATTGTTCAGGTATAATCCTTCCATCTCCTTTACAAATTGAGCATCCATCTCTTTTGGTGCATATATACTTCTATTCTTTGTGAAAGAGGAACACCGTAGTATTTTTGTGAGAATAAATATGTGCTGTTTGGGGAGTCATCTGTTATAAACTTGAGGGTGTTCAGCAAACAAAGATTTAACTATTGCTCAAGTGTGACAAAAATGAAAGGTTTTGATTTAATGGGAGGTCCTGAAGGAAACAATCCCGGCGTCACTGTATCTTGATATTAGTACATTATGTACGAAATGCTTACTATTCTCACGGCTTTTAGTTAGGACTGTTCATCGTTATATAACCGGACCGAACCGTAACCGGAAAGTACCAAAATTATGTACCGATCCCGGTACCGGTTGGACTGGTATCCCGAACCCCAACCGGTTTGGTACCGGTTTTTCCCCAAAACTATACCGTTTGTAATTTTTAAAAACAAATAATCTCATCCTTCTTTGAGACAATTTGTAAACCCAACTTCTTCCTTAATCTCATCTAAAGTGCTAATATGAGCTTCTTGATTATCCATCAATCTTTCAAAACCATTATTATAAGCAATATCCACCATCATTCTTTGAGACAATTTGTCAAACAGCTTCTGCCCTTCTTATTTTTTTTGCTCTGCATGTGCTAAATTGATAGTCTCCTCACATTCTGCAAGTTGCAGTGCTGACAACAGAGTTCTTGGTTTTGAACCACTCATTTTTTCTCTTAATTCCTCCTTTAAATCCTTAATGAACACATCTTTAATCTCAATGTCAGACAATTCTTCATACTGGAACATCACCCACGACAATAATCTCATCAGTTTATCATAAAATTCTGCAACAGTTGATTCTTGTTCTATGTAAAAGAATTCATTCAAGAGACATACCTCAAATTGTTGGTCAATTAAGAACACATCAACTACAATCATTTCTCGACCACTTTTCTGGTAATTCCTTCTGCAATATTTGAAGTTGATGAATACAATCATTTCAACTGATCTGAATTATCTGCGTCAATTTGTCCTTCCTCTTGGGTTCCATTAGTTGTGCCTTCCTTCAATTGATCGTCTCCATGAAGAGGTTCAGGAATTTGATTTGGGTTTGTTGCATTAAAACCCTCACCTGTAAGGTCGGTTACCGTTTTTTTTCTTTCCTTTTGTTCAATCATGTTGTGACTGCAGACTGAACCCCTGGTGCTCTTAACCTGTCGAACAAACTCTTGGTTCCCCCTGGTTTTGGCTTCACTTGAGCTATTCTCCCAACTTTCTTCTTCCATTTGAGGGCATTACGGCAATCAGATAAGCAATTGCTACCCCTACTGAAACATTTGGAAAGGGCTGCTTATCAATCGGGACAACCGGTTTGGTACGGTATGTACCGAACATTCAAAGTGGCCTCATGTCTTCCGAACTTGGTCCCGAATAAACGGTATGTACCCTTGTACCGATGCTGAACCGGTTTCTCTTTGTCCCAAGCCGGCCGGTTCGGTTAGCTGAAAAATCTGGAAAACCGAAAAAATGCCCACCCCTACTTCTAGTGCTTTTTGAATTCATTTTCCATTGACTACCCTACGTGTGGAACCATGTCAGAGTTTCGGGATTACTTTCTATAGTCAAAAGATAAAGATGGAACAGAAATTATGTTGGATAAATGTGGATCGTTGTTGAGCAAATGACAAGTTGACTACCAGGATAAAATGTCAATTAACCATATTGAGCTATCTTTATTTTTGGGAGGTTAGATATTCTATTCATAGATGGTAAAAAATCATGATAACATGGATCAGGTAGAAACTTTGTGGATAGAAGTGTCGATGGTAATCGACTGTTCTGTTAAGTTTTGTGTAGAGGAGTGAAGGCAAGTCATTTGTGATGCAGAATTTGCTACATATTCTTAAAACTTAAAAGTTTATTCAATGAGAAATAGTTGAATCATTTTATTTTTTATGTATAACTATGACTAACACAGATATTCAAGCACTGATAAGCAACACTTTGATTTGTTATTAAATTTGATATGGTGAGGTTTGATGTGAATTTTCTTAGTAGTGTACTCTTGTAGCCAACCTATATTACTTGAGTCTAGCTCTGCCAAAGAAGTGATACGTGTTATCTGAGATACTGTATAATTTTGGAAGTTAGTAAGCAATTGTGTGGGTGTCTAATTCAGGGTGTTGGTCATCGAGAAGGCCATGAGCAATTTGATAAAGTACTTATGGGTCTTCTACGAAGAATATTGGATAATAACAAGCGGGTGCAAGAGGCTGCTTGTTCAGCTTTTGCAACTCTTGAAGAGGTTTCTATTAAAACATCCTATCATTACTTCATTTCTGTTCTTTGAGAATGTTATATAACTACTGGATTTTTTTTTCATTGGCAGGAAGCTGCAGAAGAGTTGGCACCACGATTGGATATTATTTTGCAACACTTAATGTGTGCATTTGGGAAATATCAGGTTTGATTTCTGGCCCTTATGTTTTCTGATTAATGCTATTGCACTCCTAGAAAAGCCTATTCAATATTTAAGCTTAGACCCTGTTTTACCATTATTTTGCATGTCTCTCTCTTTTTTCCTCTTGCTTCCTCACATGTTTTGCATGCATGATCATACCCAGAGGCGGAACCTCAGAATTGTGTATGATGCAATTGGAACTTTGGCAGATGCTGTTGGAGGGGAATTGAATCAGGTGCAATATATTATTCATTGCAGTCGCTAGATGTGCGTTTATGTATATGCTCCTTCCCATGAATTAGTGCAAGTCTGGACTTGTACTCTGAGCTCGTGTGTACTGCAGTTGTTTGGCTATTAGTGCTGATTCTAGTCTTTTTGATGATTTGCAGCCCATGCATCTTGACGTCCTCATGCCACCATTAATTGCAAAGTGGCAGCAACTGTCAAATGCAGACAAAGACCTTTTCCCACTGCTGGAGTGCTTTACTTCTATAGCACAGGTTTTTTTAACTGCCCTTGCACGGTTATCTGCTTTAGGTGTTTGCCTGTTAGTTATATATTTGTGGACTTGTGGGTCTTTATCATAAGAAAGGAGCTGTTGCATCTCCATGGGTAGTAGCAGTCTTAATTTGCTATGTAGATAACTAATCTAGTAGATATAATTATCTTGAATCACTGTTTTTGTGATGGCACATTTAAGGCATTGGGATTTGGAAGGCAATCGTTAACCATCCTCTGTAGATAGCATTCTGTGTATGCATTTAATGAGTCCGAGACACTGGGTTCTTGGATTCTGTGAGGTGGGGGGCGATACCTTCTCTATACTAGTGTTCTAAAAAATGTAAATAAATGAGGCGCGTCCTGGGTGAGAAGATGCAACAAAAACACCCAAAAACACAATTATTAGGGCGACAGGCTTGCAAAAAGTACGTTTATTGACTGGACTTGTGTTTTTTGATGAAAATGTGCATATCGTCCGTCTTAGTTGATAGGGCTTACACCCAAAAATTGGCCTTTGAAATCAAGGGAAAACACGAAGGAAACAAAAATATCCAGGAGTTGTAATGGTAGAATATGTGTGCTCAATTTGTTTTTTTTTTTTCAGGCATTGGGCACTGGATTCTTTCAATTTGCTCAGCCTGTATTCCAGAGGTGCATTGACATCATCCAGACTCAACATCTAGCCAAGGTCTCAATAGACATGATAATTTTTGTTTTTTAAATCAATGTTCTCCATTTTTGAATTTATTCTAAATTTTCTGTAATTGCAAGCTTTTGGCTATTTTTCTAATGACCAATATTCAATGTGTTGCTATGACTTTTTTCTTACACGGTGTTTTTTTTCCGTAGAATTATTATTTCACCCATGTCCATATGATTTGATTTTGATGGGTTATTATGATGAAATAGATAATTTTGCCCTTTAAAATAGGGTCATATATCTTTGTTCATTGTTTCTTTGGGTAGAAATTTGCTAAAAATGTTGTTTTTTGACATAGTTGTGACTAGTCATCTCAGAACATACTACTGGTGTATAGTGTATACATCAAAACACATACACCATTTTCTTATGCTTTCAATGGTATTAAATTAGTTAAATCCATGTTCTTATCTGAGATCCTTTACTTGTCTCCACTATGTCATAGGTTCATTAGGTTGTGTCAATGCTTAACTGTCCAGAAAATCACATAACAATATGTTTACAAGTATATAACTGTAAGAAGTTGTTAGATTCATCTTGTGACATCTTTTAGTCAATACATTGATGGGCACGCTTGGATAATTTTATAAACCTATAACCCCTATGGAAAAAATTACAAACTTAAAACTAGTTGTAGGATCTAGGTTAAATGCTTTTATGAGATATGAAACTCTTCTTCATTCATTGTGGAATTAAATAAAGAAAGTCGTATCTAAAAGCCAATAAAAGTCAAGACGAGTGATATGACAAGTTTGGCCTTTTTAACAAGAAGAAAAGATACTGCAAGAGCTTAGAAGGTTGTGGATGTCAAATAATAAATTGTTTATTATCTGATGCATGGTTTAATTATCACATTGATTATGGTCACTTGAGCTCCATCATCCATGCTACTTAAGAAATTGGATTTTTTTTTTGTTTTGCTAATCATGTAATTGGTTGTTGACATATACTACCTCCATTCCAATATAGAACAGTTTACCTTTCTAACATACAATGGCAAGTGATCTTATATTTTGTAACAGAAGGAGTGTTACTTAGTTAATTGTGGCCTTCTAATGCCCCATGGGCTTCTGAGATTTTTTATAAGACAAGTACTCAGAGTTGTGTCATTTTATTTTTTCTGGATAACCCCTGAGATTTGTCTCATGGAGTCTAAAGACTGTACGATGTTAATACTGTGAACAAGTTTCCATTTACCAGTGCTGGAAAAGATGAAATCCTTAATTCTTCTTTTGTCAATTTTGCTGTTCTGTTGTGTCAGATCTGGTTATTCAAATTGTTTGTTTCTATTGATGCTAATGGATATGACCTTTTATGTTCGAAGGCTACTAGGGCCTCATTGGTTTCTGTGTGTTTTAGCAATAATTTTCTTTTAGTTGTTAAAGCCCTTGATGAAAAACTTCGAAGTTGATTCAAGATTTCATTACAAGATCCAGTGATGCATGATGAATTTTCTGTGAATCTTGGATATCTGTCTGCTTTGCTGAACATTTATGGTTGCCTTCATGAATTTCCGATGCAGGTTGAACATGCTTCAGCTGGTGTTCAGTATGACAAAGAATTTATTGTTTGCTCTTTGGATCTTCTATCTGGACTAACGGAAGGTCTTGGAAGTGGAATAGAGAGTTTGGTATTCCCATTTCTCCTAATATTTTCATGATTAGTAATTATGAGACGAGACATGGCATTATACTCCCCCCCCCCTCGGGACTATTGGGCATAACTTTTGATGAATAATTGTCCTATAGGAATATGTAAAAACTTAATTAGGGAGAGTGTTATTCAGCTAATGATGGCCTATATACATGTACCGTGAACAATTGAATCCCATTGGCATTTTTTAGTTTCCTTGACCCAAGTGCATTCAAAATGTGTTTATCCTTCGCTTCTAGATATTTTTCTTGATAGTAAGTTGTAATTGTAAATGAGCAATTTTAAGCAGTAGTGCTAAACTATAGTGCCCAGACTCTGTTTGTTCAGGTTGTTTAAATAGTTAAAATTGGGACTAACTCATACATATATTTGATACCATTTTGTTCGAACAGCTTATCGTACAGATGAGCAACCACTTGTCTCATTTCTATATAAGTTTTCCGGACAAGCTTTACAGACTGAACTGGAAATTTATGCCCGTCCTTGGTTTGCACTTTGAACTCTGATTATTTCGAAATATTACCTACTACTAAGTTCTGATCGTTGACAATTAATATATACTCTTACACACTTTAGGACAATTAATATTTTTTTTGGAATAGCAGTCGCGTCTCAAATCAATTAGTTCTGATCGTTGACAGTATAACTGAATATAGGATTTTTTGCTTTCTAATTTTTTTATATGGTGTTGAATATGTAGTCCACAATAGCTCAAAAGCTATATATATATATATATATATATATATATATTGGATTTGCATGAGTCATAGCTAGTTGTTCAAACTGTGTCACAACTCAACATGAATTATGAATATCCTTTATTAACTACTTCTTGGCATGGGTAGTAGCTTGAATGAGCTTGTAGTGAGGCCACGATTGATTAAAGCTTGACGATTTCAGTTGATAACATCCCTACTTAGTATAGTGCAGATTATGAAGTCTATTTCAGGCCTTTGTTTTTTTGATGTAAGAGGTTGATATTCTGTATCTGCAGATTTCACAAAGTAATTTGAGGGATCTGCTTCTGCAATGTTGCATGGATGATGCTCCGGACATCCGGCAGAGTGCCTTTGCACTGCTTGGAGACCTTGCAAGAGTAAGTTGAGAATAAAGTAACTTGATAATCATTCTCAATTCCCTTCCTAAGGAATTGAGCATTTTTGGTCGCAGAACCATCTAGCCACTGAAGCCTGAAAGTGTTTCATTATCTTGTTTATGCTGATTATATATACGCCTTAAGGAATTTTTTGGTGATTGATTAGGTTTGTCCTGTTCATTTGCACCCTCGATTGCCTGAATTTCTTGATGTTTCTGCTAAGCAACTGGCAAGTGGACTTTGGATCTGGATCCTTTCAATTATTTTTTTTTAGTAGTATTACCATTTACTCAAGCTATATGTTTCTTCAGAACACTCCGAAGCTGAAAGAAAATGTCTCAGTGGCTAATAATGCTTGTTGGGCAATTGGAGAATTAGCAATCAAGGTGGATTCACTTCTTTAAGTTGCACTATCACAGTTGTTTATAATATGGCTCTGAATGCAATATTTTTCTATATAGATGTACAAAGTAGCATAGAATTTTTTTGCTTTTACATATGTTTGCAACAAACAAATATGATAAGATTTTGCAAGACTATTTTTTTTACAGGTCCATTTCTTTAGTTGAACTGCTTATAGTATGTCTTTATTGATTTTTGCTTCAATCTGTAGCCTCCTTTGTATGACATTATTATGAGTTTGGTGACAAACTTTTGGAGAAACATATAAATCGTTCTCTAATTTTGCAAACTTTTGATATAATTCAGATACCATGTCAAATACAATTTGTGGAAGGTGTGATTTATGTCTTGGATATCCGTTTTAAATTGAATAGGCATGCCACGTGCATGACCCATATTGTGATGTTTGTTCAATGAGATCCAAAAATTTTATGTGGCATGCACTCCTGCACTTTCTGTTCATTCTAACATTGTTTGGAATATCTGTGGATTTCAAATTCTTTGTTTTATGTCTGGGTAACTGATGTTTCCAATACTAAACTACTGATTCGTAATCTATATCCTATTTGTATTTGGCATTGTGCCAAAAAAGTATTTGAGGTTCTATTCATTTAAGATAATCATTTAAGATGATCATTTCAGATTGAGTATTGATTGCTAACTCCTATGAAGTTACATCTATTCCAAGTTATGTAAGAGTGAATGTATGCTCATTATCAGTTCACTTCTTCCCCTCCCCCTCTTCTAAAATCTGATAATGGTTACTGTTTGGCAGACTGAAGTGTTTTCACTATGTTTTGAACTTCCTATTTCAGGTTCGTCAAGAAATTTCTCCTATAGTAATGACAGTGATATCATCCTTGGTTCCAATACTTCAAAATGCTGAGGTGAATGCCTGATCCTCATGTTATTTTTCTGCTGACCTTGTTTTTCTCTTTGGTATGCACGTATCTTTTGATTAACCTCACTTGTAGTTAGCATGTATCTATACTGTGAAGAAATTTCCAAACCATTTTGTTTATGCTGTGCAGGGGCTCAACAAATCACTCATTGAAAACAGTTCCATCACCCTTGGTAGACTCGCATGGGTTTGTCCAGAGCTTGTATCCCCACATATGGACCACTTCATGCAATCCTGGTGTCTTGCCCTATCGATGTATGCTTTTATTTTCTTTTTCACCTATTTCCATGAATGCTTTATTTGATCTTATGTTTGCTTGTATCATTAGTTAAGTAATTCTGTTAATCTGTTGCCATGCATAGATTAATGTTGCCAAACTGCTAGATATATAGATAATTTGTTATTGCCCAACTGCTACATATACATATACTCAATATAGTCTTATCTGCTTAATTAAAGAAATTGAATTTTCTTAAAATGTTGACCTGCACATAGTATATAATGTATGCATTTCAGAAAACATGGTTATAATAGGCTGAATTAAAACTTCGTAACCCAACAGGTAGATATATTTGTTAATGCACCCTTTGAACAAAAAATAATATGATAAAACTTTGAGATCGTTGCTGTGAGTGATTGCATTAAATGGCTCTTAATGGGAACTATACTTTTAAAGCCTATCATTCATAGTTATAAATTGCGTTCCATTCATCTAGTAAAATGGTACTAATTCGTCTAGGTATCATACCAGTCAAAATTCTCTCCCATTCCATGCTTTCCGGCCAGTACAGGCCAAATTCTGGCATCTCAGGTGAAATTGAAAATTTTGGTTGGGTATTGGATTGAAATAAATGAAAAAAATCAGTGATGCCTTTTGTAAATCATATATTTATTCAGAAATCCTGTGTTGTTGTCTTTACTGTGGCAGTAACTCAAAACTGTCAAATGTTCATCTCCAAGTCTGCCAGCTCACTGACGAGTCTTCAAAAAAAAGTTAGAAATCCCTCCAGCCAACTGGAACATTTAGCTCAGCTCGTCTCTTTTTATTTAGGTTCTTAATTTTATTATATTATGGAGTTGAAAACTACTGTGTATTGAGACTTATGCATGAATTATTAATGTGTTTTATTATTACATATTTATAAATTTTAGGGAGATATAAATTGATATATATATATATATATATATATATATATATGTATGGTGAGTGATCCACATCCAAAGTTGGATGGAGGATCATATCCTTCCAACGTACATCCAGTCGTCCATTGCAAGATCCAAAAGCTAAAAACAAGCAATGCAGAGGTTAACCCAACCAGTCAAATGCCCGAAATGACCCTAACCACTCGAAATGCCTCTAACCACAAAAAAGAGTCAATTTGCACAACAATTGTGGGGACGAAATGTTATTAACTTCATCATCCGCAGCGGACTGGAGATCTGCACTCTTAATTAGAGAATGATGTTGGGATGATGAAACTCCATCGACATCTCTAAGATGCTCTTGCATGAAACCACTTAAATATCCTTCACATAGTCAAGACGTTCGAGATCACTGCTTCCATTAAATCTCTATTCCCTCTTCTCCCTGTGTTTCAATCGAAGGGAACTTTTAAATGGGTTTTGAGAGAGACTATTTGAATAGGAAAATGTTAATTATCCAATTGTGATGGGTTTTGAAAGACTTTCTGAATATGAAAATGTTAATTATCCAATTCTTTCTCTATCCTTCTTTCTCCATACTTGTATAACATATTTGACACTTTATTAATTTTGAATGATTTGGATAAGTGATATAGATTGAAAGAGTCTATTTGGAACAAGGCCGATGTGGGTCTCTACCTCGATTACCATTTTTATCTTCTTTTTACTTCTGTCACTTGACTTTTCTTTTTCGAAGATGGATAACACCCATCCTAACAAACAATTGTGCAGTAGGTGTTATATATTTAATATCCCTACTCCATAACAGTTTTGTGAGTTTGTTTTTTTTAACTCGGAGGCAAAATTGAGATTTGTTGTGTGGACTGTGGACCAGGCTTTGCACAACAGTTTGTTAGGCTCCTAATAACTGTTGTGCGGACACTGTTTTCCTTAACAATTACATCATCTAATGGATGGCCGGATCTGTGTTGGATGGATGGGGGATCCCATCCAACTTCGGATGCGGATCATCCCCATATATATATATATATATATAATATATATATATATATATATATATATATATATAACGCAGGGTAAGTGATTATTGATATCCGACTGCTTTGATCGACTCGTCCATTCATCGCCTACTTCATTCTATTGCTCTTGTGCACGAGATTAGATACTTTTGTTGGTATACTGCTATATTAGGATGAAATCAAACCGGGTTCCCTCTTTCTCAAATCATTCTTTTGCCAGTTGTCGGGTTCGAACCATCACCTCTGGACTGGAAAGGGAAATGAATTCTCATTATGAGCTCCATTGTAGAAATCAGACCCAACCATTAAATAAAAAGTGATGGGAATGATGGGACCTCTTCCATTTGGTATAGTTCTTTATTATATTCTATTACTGGAACGAGTTATATATATATATATATATTCACATTGGGCGTGTGAATAAATAAATGCCGCAAATCCGAAACGGTAGCCTCTGGTACTAGTACCATTTCGTACCAATGAAAAAACGGCACCATACCGAAACAGAATTTTATATATGTTAGATATATAAATTGGCCCAAATCTAGCATATAAAGTCATCAAGCTCTCCATCTCAAAATTAATTTGCAATGACAAAAGTTATCCCGAGTCATTGTATACTAGACATACTATCTCTAGGTATTCGATGTGAAATATGATATATACTCTAGCACTCCCTTTCACGTGTAACCTGAAGTGTAGAGAGCTGCATGTGTACATGATGAATATATAATCCCACGCAAGACAAGTCCAAAGAAGAAATGGCTAGTAAACCAAGGGTAATTTTTTGTCACAATTGAGAAGTGGCTGCTAGTAAATAAATGGGTAATTTTTTGACCCTTAAAAAATGGATTGCAAGCGGGGTAAGAATGAAAGACAATAATGTTTATGTAGCCCAAACTTTGACCCGCTTTGATACCATGTGAGATTTATAAGTAGGTACAAACCTAACATATAAATACATCACACTACCTCAAAACCAATTGGCCCTAGTCATTCTATACTAGACATACTATCTCAATGTATTTGATGTGGGACAAGATATATACTCTTAACATATGTTATCTTTCAAAGTGTCCTTGCTTTCTAGTATTTAAGTATAGATACTACATTTATTATCAAAAGTCCCTTAGTTGTATATAATATCAACAAATTTTGGTGTCAGGATACGCGATGATATTGAGAAGGAGGATGCCTTCCGAGGATTATGTGCAATGGTATGTTCCTTTTTTTTTGGGTACCTATAATTAGATTCAGATCAGAATTTTACTTTCCTTGGTGGTTATCAATGCATTGCAGGTTAGAGCAAATCCATCTGGGGCTTTGGGTTCGCTTGTTTTTATGTGTAAAGCTATTGCAAGCTGGCATGTAAGATATTGTATCGTTATGTATCTCAACAAAGTATTTGTTCTTGTACTCATCAAGAAGGAAAAAGAAGCGATGCATTTTTTTAATTCTGTATGCTTGCTTATTTTCAGGAAATAAGGAGCGAGGAGCTGCGGAATGAAGTTTGCCAAGTGTTGCTTGGGTATAAACAGGTATTTAGTGCTTACATTATGAATAACGTCATTTGCTTGTTATGCTTGATGAATGATTGATCTGGACACAGTTTTATTTGAGGACTTATGATACATGATATGAAACTTAAGAAAATGCTACTTTAGGTCATCAAACATACTTGATAATTAGAATAGTTTTGGGCTTTTTTAAAAGAAACATGCATTTCAGTAGTGTTCAGTTTATTAACCTACCATTAGTGGAATCTTAAAGCTGTATTGTCTTTTCTTTAAAAAGAGAATTCAAACAGCTATTTGCGATTTCTCACCCCTTCTGGACAATGTGCTCGTCTATGTTGGCACAACCCAAATGTTCAATGACAAAGGGTGATGTTGATTTTTGATGTAAATCTTTGCTGTATTAGAAAGGAGTTGAAGTTCTTGTTTTAGTCCATTACTGCTTGTGCAAAGTCACATGGACCAGTTATGGAAGAGCTGATTTATTATTTTATATAATGTTTACTTGCCAGATGCTTAGGAATGGAGCATGGGAACAGTGCATGTCCTCTTTGGAGCCCCCAGTGAAGGAAAAGCTATCAAAATATCAAGTATAGTAGTTTCCTGATGGGGCTGTGTCTTTTGTACGTGTGCTCGTCTCTATACACATCTTTTCCAAAAAGCTGTGTATCTTCATCTCTGCTATTATCAATTTGTGCATTGTCAAATTGAAACTGGAGCCATTTTTATTTTAAGCAATGGTTTTGGTCCCAGTGAGGTATGCTTATTGAAGCTTGAAGCTGTGTTTGTTCCCTGCAACATTGCCTATAAATTTGTCAGAAGAGCTTTTGATTTGGTAAAGGAAAAATCTGAGGTTTGGACATGGATATGGTGTACAGGGTTGTGTTTTTCAAGATTTATAGTTTTCTTGTTCTTCCCCAAAAAAAGGGGCAGTTACATCTCATTCAAGATTTAGATTCAGATTTTCCTTGTCTGGTCATTTTTTAACCGTTCATTTCTATGATGGTTTGGTGGGTACATCTAGACCTAGTCTTATTTCCAAAGATTTCATTAGAAGGGGTGTCAATATTAATCGGTCGTGTATTTTCTGTCATATTTTGGTCCAGCGGATATTATTTATATTTGAGAGCGGTGGGAAATTGTTGTCATTGCCTGTAGGAGTTGGATGGTGGGAACAATAAACATGCTGTAACATTGGGTTTTTTTTTTTTTGACGAGAGGAATTTTCCTTGGATTTAGTCGTTCTGTTGTACACGAAGATTGGCTACTGCAGTATCTTCCATTTTAACTTCAGGCTGCTGCATTATTGTTAAATTACATAAACTTTTAGCTTCAGTTTGGTTCTTTATTACTATCCATTCATTTTTCTCTACATGTATTTGAGATTAAAGTGGGCATCTTCTGTTTTTTTTTGGTTGGGCATCTTCCCATCTTAAATTGAAGCTTTTGTTAACAATGGAAGAAAAAGCACAAATTTTGAACTGAAAGTTGATGTTTTAAATTCCAAGATACTGCTTTTATGTCATGAATGACATCTTTTAACCCGACTTGCCAATTCAAGCCCTCATGGGATAAAGGGTTAGGTTTTGAATTGCTATAGAAGAAAGTATTTAAACATTTATGGGCAGTTGGCCGCACACATGAGGCTGTTCTTGAGACATCAGGGTGTTTTTTGAGAAATCTAATGGCACCACAGTAGCTTTTGGGACATTTGATAACACTAGCAGCTTCAGAAATAGTAAGATTAGCCTTTGCCAAGAACATATCACGGGTTCATATAGCTGTAAATTTTCTTTTCGTGCGTCTGGTTTGCTTTGTTTCTCCCACTTTTCCCTTCTTTTTTTTCTCCGTGGTGTTGCGCCATGAGTATAATTTGGCATATTGGAAGTTGGCAAGTGGATATAGTTACTATAGTTACACAGAGCCGGCAAGATGGTTGACTTACCCACGAACCCGTCCATGAAATCCACCATACTTAACTAAATGTGTAACTTACACATTTGTTTGCAGTCATGTGAGGGGGCGAGTGGTATGAGAATGACGAAAATGGTTTCCCCAAAATAATCCTTGGGAGTTTGATCTCTTGAACCACATGTATGTATGTATGTATGTATGCAAGGAAGCCTCTAGTTTTATGCAGCCGCCTACAGTGTATATGTATATATATCTAATGTATAAAGCTGGAAGAGAAAAGTGACAATTTCTTTTGGTGTAAACAATTTTGTGAATCCTTTTAACGTCCAAATTTACCCCTTACGATATAGGAGCAATTATTTTTAAAATCAAAAACCTTCTCTCTCTCTCCACTCTATCATCAATCCCTATTTTCTTTCCAATATTTTCTCACAAAATTTATTTAAATATTTCTTTAATACACACCAAGTGTGTGCCAAGAATACTAGTATATCTAATGCCCTTGGGCCTTCAATAGGCAGTGCAACTAAGCACCTACAGAAAAAAAAAATGCTTTTTATATTTGAAATTTGTCTTGCAAAATGATTTTATATGGGCAAACTTTTCAAAGCTTCTTCCTAACAAGGTCCGCCAGGTTCTCATCCTACTCATTTCAGGAGCATCCAGGTTAGTAGATTACAGGGTTCTCCTTAGTAGCAAAGCCAGCAGATAACTGAGGCCAGCGTCAACTGAGGACAGATGCAACGATGAGCAGTGCCACAAGAACAAGTGTTAGAGTAGCAGTCTTCAGCTGCAGAAAAATAAAGAGTTCATAACTATCTTATCTAAACTAATCAATATGAACTTCAGTTATTATAAACACAAGTATCTTCTAACTGGTATAAAACTTTGAAAATGAAATTGATTACAAGGGAAGGTATCAGAGGAAGCTATGTAAAGCTATAAAAGTTTGATTTCTAAATTCAGCAAGTACAGTAAAGTTTGGTTTAGCTGCTGGAACCCTTCAACCTTGAAATCTTCCATCTTAATTCAACTGAGATGCTATTATTCAGATGATATATGTTTTACACATTACTGCCTTGCTATCATCCAAATTACAAGTAGTATGTGAATACGTATACTTCTGGCAAGTATACAAATATATCCTATTAACACTGGAAGTGGAGATGAACAGAAAATAAAACACAAACAACAGACATTTGTTGTATTTTGGGTGAAAGTAGCTAGCATGGAGATGTACTCCATGAAGAATTCCCAACTACTAAATGGTGAATAATGGCAATGAAATCAACTTCGTGCATCAAAAATCACAATGTACCATAACTGTTACACACAACCATGTACAAAATTCTGCTGAAAATTGTCTACCTGAGCAACCACATACATGAGCACTTATCAGCAAGGGAAGCAAGAATTTCAATTACTAACCGTGCTTGGGAAACTTGGCCACTCTATGTACTTCAGTTGACTAGGCTGCTGAGCCAGAAACGCAAGTAAAGATTTCAAACCCCTGAAAAAAGATAAAGCTACAGACACTTCATCAGTGTGATCCCTTTTCTTCTCATCTAATATCCAGAGAAATCAGATAGGCTGTTACTGAATGAGGCCTACATAATAGACAATTAGATGTACAGTACCAGAGATATTCCTTTATTGACCAAAAGGGCTCTTCAGAGACATTATTATCAAATGCCAATTCATGATGGTTTCTTCCTACTGAGCGAATATTTTTAGCATGAGAATCCGCCCGAAAAGAATGCTGAATCCTAGCAATCTGTCAATTCATAACCAATCCTAATATCAAATATATGAACCAATACATACCACTTTGCATAGTTAACAAAGAACAAAAATTACCCTTTTGGGTACTAGCGGAATGCCATTGATTTTATATCTACTCCCATTGTATCTCTGACTATTGAATGACAGCTTAGGATGAACTATACAAAAATAGAAAGTAAACAAATTGATACGAGCATGCATATATGAATATGATTGGGAAATAGGCAGATAGATAGATATATATCAACAGAGAGAGAACCTGCACAACTGGTTATCAACCCAGAAATGGCTGCCATCTTATAGCCAGACCTTTCGCAATTCTGTTGACAAAAAAAAACCCAATTTTACAAGGGTAAGAGATAGAGAGGGAGAGGGAGAGAAAGAGATGGAATTGGTGTGAATCGCGAAATGATACATAATATCTAGTCTTCTAGAAATTCTTTTGGAAGAAACAAATTCTGTTATGTTTGGGGACTTTCATCAAACATGTGGGTTGCATTTGAAATTTAGACAGTATTTTCATTTGATAGCATAAATGAAATTTAGTTCGTAGAAGACAAAATTTACACCCACAAGTCAGAAGAACATATGTAGAAAGAATTTTGTTGGCCAATATAATCAACTTCAACCATTAGAAGGAAAAGAAGAGCCGGAAAGAAGTTACCCACCGAGGCAAATTACAGCTGCTTTAGCGGCGACGTCCTCAGAGGAGAGAGAAAAACAAAGAATGTGTTATTATTATTATTTTTTATATGTTTATATATATATATGGTAATAATGATTTGTAATAATGAAAAAAAAGGAGTTCGCTGCTATTCCTCATTTTTAAACTTAGAGCATCCACAATGTTTCTTTATCTCTATCCTTATCTTGTCGTCTATGGTTATTCTGTAAAATGGGGATTCAATTTTTTCACTATATATCCAACAAGTTCCTTATATTGATTCTTTAAATAATGAAATTTAAAATTTAAAAGTTAAAATTTGAAAGTTCCAACCATCAAAACATCAAATTAATAATAATCTTATAATTTATAAAAGAGAGTATAATTTATCAATTATATTTCACTGTAAAATATTTTTATTTTATTTTAAATTTTAAATAATTTATGGAGTGCGTATTGAATAAATTGTAGATGTAAATGTACATAAGATCAATATTAACTTTTAAAAAGTTTGTGATATTTTTAAATTTAAATTTAATATGATTAATTTAAATTTTGAAAATAATAAATTTATAATTAATAGTACTTTTATAAATTATATTGACATAAATTAAATAAATTTATATCAATTTTAAATTGGAATATGTTTGAAATTAATTTTTTAAAAATAAGTCAATATTAATTTTATAATTTGAAAATGAAGTAGTAAAAAAAATATCAAATTGTGTATGATTGATGAGTTATCCACTTAAATGATGGTGTGAAATGTTATTTTATATATATAGAGAACGGTCTTTTGACTCCCTTATACTGAAAAGTAAAATCATAGGGATTAAAATAGAGAGTCAAATAAGAATAAGAAAACTGTTGGATAATGATTTATTGATATATCCTTCAAAATTAAGGATAAAGAATTGATTAGAAAAACTGTTGTGAATGCTTACAAGGACAAATACTCAACTACTCTATTTTTTTATATATAAAGTTAATTATTTTTGATAAGCAAATTGAAGTTCTACTTTAATCGAAATTTATTAAAGAAAAGGGGACTGGGCACTTGCTTGATTGGTGTATATTTTTAGTACCTTACATATGTTTGGGATTCCAAAATATAAATAGAGTAAAATATACACTCATATCTCCTGTAGATAATCATAATAACACTATATACCCCTTTTTTAATTTTAAGATAAAAAAGGATGAACTTTGACCAAAAGAACAACAACAAAAATAAAATGCAGGCTAGATTGCAACCACGTCATAATATATACTAGTATAATATCTGTAAAGACTTGGTGAGCTAGCACCACCCCAATCAGTCAGTCCTGATTTGTCATGCAAAAAGGTTGATTTTGTATATAGCTTGAAGAATAGCAAGACCAACCCTTTGCTACATTAATTTCTATATATATAATGTAATGGTGTTTAATTATGTAGTAGTACAACTATTTTGACTACAACTGCCGGCACACAAGTAGACAATGTGAAATGTTTGCTTCTTCTTCCTGGTCCTGGCTGCTGCAATTTCTATTCTCTCCCATTTCTCTTTCCTCTTCCTCTCTTCTAGCTGCGTGGCAGATTCTTGAAGCTCAAGCTTTTGGAGGCATTTTGTATATAGACCAGGTTCCATTTCTTCCAGCATCACCTTCACATTCTCAGTCAACTGCCGAACGCTCTTTCTCCAGTGCCATTTTAGCTTCTTTTCCATGCCTAAAACCCACACTGGAAACACGTTTTCCATTGCTTGTGATGCCCTGATTAGTAATCTAGATATTCCTCATGAAAGTCCGGTAGAGGGTGAACTTGGTGGTACACATTCTTCAGGCTCTCGCGTTCCCTGGGATCTCCTGACTGAAAGAGGTAGAGGAGATTGAGAACAAAAGAATGGTCAATATAATCTCCAAGGGGCTTGGCCTTTTATCAGTCGGAGGAGCTAGGATATTGTAAATAAGTTGCAAGTGTGGCCATGCGGCTGTAGGACTAGAAACAAGATCATCATCATCAGGTAAAATGGAGGCAACAGATGTGTTACAAGGTGGAGGGAGGGAGTGGACGGAAGAGGTTGGAAGACAACATGGAAAAGAGAGGCTGCAAGATTTGATCATCAAGTGGTTTCTTCAAAGTTTTTATGATTGAGAGGAGCTGAATCAGCTTGAGCCTCTTGAGATCAAGATGTGAAGTTGATTCCATAGGATTAGCCAAGGGATAGGTGAAAGTGCAGTAAGAGATAGCAGAAAGAATTTCTTCATTTTCAGAATCAAAAGATGATTTGCTGCCAATATTGTCATTCCCTGAAATGTTACTACCATTTTCAGTATAGGTTTTGTTCCAAGTCTCGGGATTAAGACAGGTAAGCTGAAATTTGTGCTGAAAGTGAGGGTGAGCCTTATTCTTGCTTCTCAGTTGCGTGAGCGCCACCTGGAAATCTCTTGTTATGATGAGTGATAATCAGGAATATGTTGTTGTGCTGATCATTAATGTCAACAGGCCAGCATCCTGATTAGAATAGAGGAGAGCATCCTGAGTAGGACCTCTTTAGTGCACCATGGACATGACTCCACCAACCATCAATCTGGACCTTTTGAATGCAGAATAGTGACGACATGCCTCTTCTTCTGAGTTGAGACTAATAATATACAGGACTACTCCATGAGATTCCTTTTAGAAAAATGTGGCCGAAAGTTCCAATTACAGTGGGAGAGTGCATTTACTTGATCCCCAGATGAACAATTGTCTGATCTGCAGTTAATATTTGCTACTAAACTGATGCTTTCACCTATTATAGATGAAAACGTAAGATATTCCAACTCTCCTATTATAGATGCATTCTGCAGTTACCACTATGGTAAGAGACTAAGAGGTGCTTTCATTTTCCCTGTGATAATATATATACACGAATGTGATTTTTTTTGGTTTACATTGTCACCAGAATCCTGGCTAATCTTGTTTACACACACTACATATATTTGAAGATCACCAATAATCTCCACAAGAGCATTGGCCGTCTCTGAAGTGGTGATATATCTTTGGATCTCCCACTATTATCTCTCTTTTAGTATTGTCTGATATCTTCTTCACAGCATCATGACAATCTCTACATATTCTAATGTTTTTCCTAACAACAACCGGCTTCTCAATTGATGTTGAGATCAAGCCAAAACAAATTGCTAATCTCACACTGTGACACTTTGGGGAGTTTGCTCTTGTTCCAAGTAAATCCAGTGGCTTGAACTTGGAGAAGCCGACAAACAGATCTTCACCTATCCTCCTCAAAATAATATCCAAAACATCATAGATCATGTTGCTCTCAACGTGGGATGTGTCTTGATTTACAAACCTGTAAGTCTTACAATTGATCTCAACATGACTGCATCCAATGGTCTTCGTCAACCCTTCCTTGTTCATAAGACCTTTGATTCGCTTTACGTCTTCCCATCTCCCAACATCTGCATACATATTAGACAGCAAGACGTAGCATCCAGTATTATCATATTTCGAGCGTAAAATTTGGTTAGCTGCAAATTCAGCTAGCTCTATGTTTTTGTGGTGTCTACTTGTAGCCAGCAGAGATCCCCATATCCTGGCTGTCGGAACCAATGGTATCTCATGGATATAATTCTTAGCTTGCTCAAGATCTCCTCTACGACCCAGAATATCAAGTATACAGCCATAGTGCTCTATTTCAGGATCAATTCTGTACTCATTTTTCATCAGACTGAAGAACTCCCATCCTTCCTCCACCAAGCCAGAAATGCTGCAAGATGACAGAAGGGAAACAAAAGTGCTTGCATTGGGTTTCATACTATTTTCCCTCATCCCAGAAAACAATTTAATTGATTCTTTCCCAAATCCATGAATGCCATAAGCCATAATAATTGTGTTCCAAGAAATAACATCCTTACGGGACATCCCATCAAAAATCTGTCTTGCAGTCCTGAGATCCCCAAATTTGGCATACATGTAGACAGTTGAATTTGTGATGAAGGTATTTGAGCGAAAGTCTAGTTTTATGATGTAGCTGTGGATCTGCTTCCCCTCTCTCAACAGCCCTATCTCAGCATAGGCAGGAAGGATGCTTGTGATTGTTGTTGCATCTGGTCGAATAGGCTTGTTCTGAAGGTCTCGGAATATTTTCAGGGCCTCTCTGCTCTGCCCATTCTGTACGTAAGTTGCAATCATGGCATTCCACGATATCAAATTTTTCTCTCTCATTTGTCCAAAAACTTGTTCAGCCAATTTGAGCTCCTTGCTCTTTCCATACATGTCGACTAGAGAAGTCTCCAGTACTAAATGAGGCAGAAACCCTTTCCTAATGGCGAGACAATGGATAGACTTGCCGAGCAAAATAGCTCCAAGTTGTGCACAAGAGGGAAGCAAATTTATCAATGTGATCTTGTCAGGACATAAACTATCATTGTCTTGCATATTTCTCAAGCAGGTGAAGGACTCAAGTGGGAGGGCATTTAGTGCATAACCTCCAACCATAGCATTCCAAGTAACAATACTTTTCTGTGAAATCGAATTAAACAATTTCTCTGCATACTTCATTTGGCCACATTTTCCGTACATGTCAATAAGGGATGTTTGAACCATCGGATCCAATTCAAGTTTACTTTTGATCACTTGGCCATGAATTTCCTTTCCATTTATCAAAGAGCACAAAAGTGAACAAGCATTAAGACTGCTGATCATTGTAAACCTGTCATGTCCTATTCCAAATGTCTGCATTTTCTTCATACACATGACTGAGCTCCATCCATCACCAACCATAACATAGGCACTAACCATAGTATTCCAGGAAACCGAGTCTTTAATTTGCATTTCCCAAAACACCTTTTCTGCACGCTCAATATACCCAAGCTTTGCATACATAAGAATAAGAGAATTACAAACATAAAGATCCAAATCTAACCCAATCTTATATAACTTCGCATGAACCTTTTCACTTTCCAATAAATCTAATAATTCTCTGCACGCCTTTATCACAAACGGGAAGGTAAAGTTATCAGCTAGAAGGCCATTAGAACACATTCGATAGTATAAATCAATTGCTTCTTGAAATAACCCATTATTAGTTAACCCCTTGATTAAAGCATTCCATACAAAGGTATCTGATTTACTCATAGTCTCAAACACGTAGAGTGCACTTTCTATAGACCCAGAATTCACATACCAAAGAAAAGCTTTCGTGAGTGAGAAATTTTGTTTTGCAACAGAGACATTAACCCCCTTTGACCGGTATCTAGAAGATCTGGGGTGTATTTGATTGCTATTTTGGTCATGGTTCTGGGTAGCTTTTGCTTTTAACGGTGAGACATTTTTGTGAATGATGAACTTGTGAGAGCAATTAAGAGCCGATGCCACAACCATTTTCGAATAGAAAGCTCTAAATAGTGGAGTACTGAAGATTAATCAGCCGTTTGAAATCATGGGGTTCGGAATTTTACTATTGGCGGGAAATGCAGAACAATAAACACTATTTTAAGCTTTTAACCTTTGCAACCTTTAGGTCAGATTTAATTCTTAGAGTCGTGCTACTATCACATAAAACACTCATATACTGCTGACTTGGCAGTATGCGATTTATTGTTGATATGACCCACTTAATCAACAACAAATCATATATTTTCACATCAACATTATGTAAAGTTTATATAGCACACTTTATGTGATAGTAGCATTATTTTAATTGATATCCAGCTTATTGTCAAGTTATAACTTTTTAGGTGAGTTACTATTAGCCAAATGATTTAATTATTTGGATGAATTTGATTTAATTTAGACTTAGAATTTGATTCGAGTTATTTCACTTATTGTACTTAATTCATTATACATATATTTAATAAAAATCACACATATGAGATCTCAATTTCATTAACACCCCAATCCAAAAATATAGAAATTATGTAGTATTTGTCATTATCAAAATGTATATCAATTTTAAATTTTAGAATTTTACAAACTGACCTGATCAGACAATCAAAATTCAAAGAGTATTAAAAACAATATTATTATTATTATTATTTCATTTTGCCTTTCCTACAACAGTTTGTTTGTATACTATGGCGTTGAGTTGATAAAATATCTCATATAATTGCTGTTAATAAATACAATTGCATTATATGGTTCCCGCCATTCTGTAATAATATTATTCCATAACTGGGGGGAGATTTACAGACAAATATCTGAACTTCTGAAGGCCGCCATCTGTTTGTTGATAAGTAATTTACTATTACCTCCTCCTCCTCCTCTTCAAACTTTAAGAAAGATAATAATTCAATTATTTAAAAGTAGCTCTATCATTTTTATTTTTTTAAATTCAATTTAGGAACTTTTAAATGGTATGAGTTTTAAACTTCTAGGTAATGTAATTGAAATTATAAACAAGTAAAAAAAACTATTAATTACAAATTTATTATTTTCATTGATCCTAATTCACTCTTAAGAATAATATTAGTTAATAAAGTGAATAATATTATGTAGAGAATTCATAACTTCACTAATAAAAGTTAATATTAAAGATGGAAGTCAGGAGAGGTAGTCTGGAGAATATGGAGTACACTCTCATCTCAAATGAGAAACACCCTTCTCATTTCCCACCACCCCACCCCACCTAGATAGAGCCGTTGTAAAAAAGCCATCCTTTGAATCTAAGTCCACAAACTTACATACGCGTGTAGAAAAAGAGGCCTCATTTCCAGACGATTAAGCAAAACACAAGTTCTGGACAGCACATGTGGATTTGGTCCAATACCTTTGTCCCCCCCCCCTCCCCCTCCCCCTCCAGTGTTTACAAGTCCACACACACATGGATGCATAAACTGATTCATATGATTCTCAGATCAGATATTGTATGGATAGTCTATGCATATCAATTCAGAAAGGGTAAAGAGATTCTTAGCCAGTATGGCCTTGGAGCAACAACTTGTACTATTTTTCTAGCTCCATCACTAGTTTTCCAGAACAATAATAATAATAATAATAATAATAATAATAATAAATACATATGTCTTCGGACAAACAGAGAATATATAGAGAAAAATGACACCAAGTATTCTGTGGACTGACATTATTCCCTGTTTGAATGCGTATTAATATATAACATTATAAAATAAATATCTTAAACCCAAGAAAATTTAAATGATTCTACAGCTCAAACCTCAAAGCCAAAAACTGCCGCTAACGTATTTGGTAAACTGAGTGGTTAAGTATCAACACAGAGTACCACTTATGCTGCTTCCACTTGCTGACTAAATCAGGTGGTAAAGTTCAGAATGCATATCAATATATATAAAAAATGCTGGGTCAGAGCATGCTTGATAATATCCATGGCACATGGGATTTCCCACATTAACTTCCTTAAAAATCAAAAGGACAGCTATTAGTCGCATTAATAATGTGGGAAATCGTCACAAAACAGTAACATATAGATGTCTCTAAAAGAATTATTCAAATGAAGAAAAAATACTATACTATACACTAAAATTAGTAGGTTGAGATGCACCTACCTGACAAATACATAGAGATCTGCAAGAAAAATATATTAATTTACAAACAAGAAACATAGCACACGTCACCAATGACATGAAAGTACCTAATTCAGAGAAGGGAAGTAGCCATACTACTATTAGGCAACTATGTAAGCAACTAGTAATACATTTCATAAACAACCAAGACTCGGAAAGCATGTAGAATAACAAAAGACCATACACTGACAACAAGAGATGGGAACCTGTGTCAGCATTCAGCAACAGCTAGTACCCACTAAGACCGTGGGAAGACAATGTAATTGCTAGGCTCAAGTGGAAAATATAGTCCAGGTAAATACTAAAATTCATCCTGGTGACCAAAAGTAATTACAACTAGGCCTTCTTAAGCCAAATCGGTACACATTTATAAATCACAGGCACCCCCCTCCTTCCCCAACAACTAAGGTAAGAATAGGTTGTATATTCTATTAGATACTCAAATATTTATCCTTGCACCACCACCTTATATAATTCTATTAGATACTCAAACACATGCTCTCCCTGCCTGCCACGGGGATACCTCTCCTCCGTATCAAAGTAGTAGATTGCCAACACATAGAAATTCGAAATCAGATCTATCATTTATCTAAAGGACACCTATCTTACTTGCCAAAATGGAAATTAAAATTCAAATCAGATCCATCATCCCTCAAAACGCATGATACAGGAGGACCACAAATGACTAGTCTACCTGTAAGATGATACTATGTCTTACAGCTAGCCGTATCACGTGCTATGTCCACACAATTATTATAAATTACAAGACGATACCATATCAGCTCTGCCTCTACAGCTAAATGCCAGCAAGCCTCAATCACAAAGGAAATCTAACAAGGTAAGTGGCCCATCACAAAGACGCAAACTTTTGAAAAATTCACATACAAGATTTTAAAGACTACACTGTAACAAAAAGATTAGATGCCCTGAAGTTCAAAGACGCTGCCTTTTTAAGTAAACAACACATATAGTCGGATGAACAATCAAAATTTCCCAAAATTGAATAACATCCATTAGTTCAAAATTACATGAAGAGTAAAGGAACTTCTAGAAGAGGACATTGTCATATACTCTAAAAATATTAAAATTAATGATGGTCTCAAGCCTTTAACATTAAAACAAACTAAAATTAATACTAAAAATAACATCAATAACCTCCATAAATTAAAACCTGAAACAGAACAATAGAACAGCTTGAGAATAACCTCCATAATGGCCATTTCTATTCGGGTTTTCTGCAGAGAATCATGTGCATTGGAGTGAAAATCTTGGTCTCACCGCCTCTAGTTAGATAATCAGCGGTCACAAACAGCATCTCGTGAACATCCACAGTACCTTTAGGTGCAATTCCCAAAAATGCAAGAATGGTAACAAGAATGTGGTTCCTCCAGTAAGCAATTCTCCCCATTTTCAGCCTAGTCCACCACGGGTTAGCCGGAGGCTTGGCCAAATCCTTCTCCTTCACAACCTCAAACCCAACTTTCTTGGCAATCTCAGCTATGTCAGTGTAATGTCTTAAACCCGGCAATGCATCCCCTCTCTCAATTCCCTGAATAATTTCAACGTGTTCCTCATTATCAGCTTGGTAGAATTCAGTAGTTACCCACTCGTACGATACGTACAGAGATCCGGGCTTTAAAACCCTGTAGATCTCAGCATAAACCTCTTCGAGTTTAGGCGCGTGACAAGTGGCTTCAATGGAATAAGCTCCATCGAAGCTATTATTGGGGAAGGGCATCTCAAGGAAATTCCCACAAACCACCTCACACAGAGAATCTAATCCCGCTTTTTTGTTATGCGTACGGGCGCGACTCACTTGGTACTCGTTGATAGTGATACCGACAACGTTTGCACCCGAATGGGTGGCGATTGCCCGCATCGGGCCACCGACTCCGCATCCGGCGTCGAGGATACGGTGGCCGGGCTTGACGTTGAGCAGATCTACGGCCATTTCCTCGTGGAGGCGCGTGGCTTCAAGGTTGGATTTGCCGGGGATGGAAGGGGAGAAGTGGAAGGATTGGCCCCAGCCCCACTCATAGATGTCGGTGACGAGGTTGTAGAAGGTGTCGACAAAGGCGGGAACTTTTTCAGCGGTTTCGATCTCTTTGGGGCGTTTGAAAAAGGACCAGTATTGTTTGTAATTGTCTTGGACTTGATCGCTGTCGATGGAGCCGCCGGTGAGGTCAACGGCGCGCTTGCCCTTTTGTTCGGCGGAGCCGAGGATACAGACGAACCAGTAGAGGCCGCCGGCGACGAGGGAGGCGGTGCAGAACAGAGTGAGGGAGTCCATAGTGGTGGCTGAGGGAGAGAGATGAGCAAACAGAGGTGCGAGTGAGTGAGAAATAGCGGAAAGTATGGGGCTTTTTAATCTTGGGTAACGTGGTGACACCTCACCCCCATCTAAAGGGCTGGAACCAAATTGAGAGAAACCCGCTCCACTTATTATTTAGGAGAGAATGAACCTTATTTATGAAAATAAAATAATAATACACTAAAAATACTTCTCTCTACGGAGTATTTTTATTCTTGAATGTATTTATGGATGTAAACTTAAAAAATGTCCACAGAAATATACTCTTGATTTAATATTAGCTTGCCAAGTTTGTTTGTTTGTTTGGTTTCTATCACTTTTTAAGTTTTAAACTGATTCTATCGAGTTGTGGGTATAATTTTATCATCAATTGATCAGTTATTCATGTCGCGATTGCGCTGTCATTTTGACATATTTTATTAATTTTGATTAAAATTAGTTAATTATAATTTTATGAAAAAATATATTTATGATTGTATTGTCTAAATTAAATTAATTTTTATAGTTTTAAATTTTCAAAATTTGAAAATTAATTTTAAAAATCATTTAGTGGGATGAATAAAATATTAATTATTATTAATACATATTTTTTAAAATTTGTAAATAGGTATCCCATATATATATACAAGATTAATAAAAAGTTCCTTGAGGGGAGAGAGCCCACTGCTCCCGGTGTAAGTCGGCCATTCAACCCACGTAAACTAGCACGTAATAGTATTCACTACTAGTATTTATGATGCATACGTACAGACCTAGCTTACGTAACTCTAGCAAGTCCTATTCAATATTCATTCGTCTGTGGTGGTTGAAATACTAACACTGCATGGTAGAATAACTGGGACTGTCCCATCCTCCTCCCTCTAGCCCCTCTACTTTACCTTTTGTAGATTGAAAAAAATGCAAATTAAAGCCAGATTAGATTATCAACCCTCACTTGATTTATAAGTTCATATATACATATATATTTAACACCCTCCCTCCTGCATATTCTTAATTATATATATTGAAGGTTTTTCCTTGTTTAGTACGTAAAGAGAGAGGAGAAGAGAGAAAATAATGCTGGGAGGTGGGCTGAGCCACCTGTTTGTGACGGTGTTCCTGTCAAGCTTTGCTCTAATTTTGGTGGTTCCGGCAATTACAGATGTCACTATGGCTGCAATCTGTCCCGGTAAAGATGAGTGCTCACTTGCAATTTACCTCACCGGTTTTCAACAGGCGGTAACGTACAAAATCAGTTCTCATATTTATATATATATATATATATATATATATGTATGTATATATTCCGTCCCAAAATTAGATATAAGTACTTTTTCCTCAAATTCAAAATACATATGAATTCATTTTTAAGCTTTGGAACCAACAAATAATTAAGGTAATTAGTTGGAGTACTACTTTTTAATTTGTTTGTATCGATTAGTTTTACGACTTAATTATTTGTACTAATTAAAATCTCGTGTAATTAATTTTAAGATTTTGCAAAATCAGTCAAAATGTGACTCTAATATTTGAACTGAAGGAGGAGTAATCCACTTTATATTAACAACGCGCATATTTGCTTCATTCTGGATTGAAGATACACTTGTATAAAGTTGTTCATCATCTCACAAAATCACCAATTATGGTTCATCATCTGATCAGTTCTCAACAAAATTTCAAATCCCTTCTCCAACAATGCTCAAATCACACTTAACTGCAGTACTCATTTATTTGCTATTTTTTTGGTGTTGGACATGATTTAATATTACTAGCATTTAACTCCACTTCTTTTCTATTCAGCATCAGCATCAGCATTCTCTCTCTGTCCCTCTCTCTCTCTCTCTCTCTCTCTCTCTCTCTATATATATATATATATATATATATATAACAGTCTCACTCATTTATGATATGCGTGCATAAATGTTCATTGATTTTGATGATTTGCATGCATCAATTAGTGTTTATTGATTGATGTATGCAGATCATAGGAGTGGGAGCAGTAGTGATGATGCCACTAATTGGGAATCTTTCTGATGTGTATGGAAGGAAGGCTTTGCTCACACTCCCAATGACTCTCTCCATCATACCACTGGGTATGTAGGCCACTTTTCCATGCTCCCTAACTTTACTATGTTTGGTTTACGCATTTGGTCCCATTCTTCTAACTAAACAAGCTGTCTTACGATGTACCTTTTCCAAAATAAAAAGTGCGCACGTCGCTTCCCCAGTTTTTGGGCATGTGATCACTGCCTATGTATATAACATTTTTGGATCGGCAATCTTTTGAAAGAAAGATCTCCAAAGTAGTTCAAAGTTTATATTTTTCAGGGCTAATTCTTAGATTTGAAAAAAAGACAGATCTTTATTTGAATTATTGCCTCTCTTGCCCTTTGTACAAAACTTTATTATCTTTTCTTTTCAAAAGACTAGTCTGTTTGAGTTCCCTTTGTCTTGGTTGATTACTTTTGGCTCCTCGTTATCTTCCTTCTCTTGCTTTATAATTGTAATCAATAGGAAAAAAGTAGTAAATTAATTCCAATGTTGGCTAGTTCAACTTTTAAAGCAATGAATGATAGGAGATATGGAGTTATGGACTTGCGGGGAATTTCTTTTCCCAACATTTTGTTTTGTTCTTTTCAATACTAAATTACTAATAGACAACTTATAATTTGGCAGTTATATTGGCGTACAGCAGGGAGAGAAATTTCTTCTATGCATACTATGTATGCCGGACTATCACTGCCATTACTGAAGGCAGCTGTCAGTGTCTTGCTCTTGCTTATGTGGTAATCTAAAGCCTCAAACCACTCCCTGGGCCTGCTGTTTCGTTAAAATAAATAAGGGAAGGGGAAAAGAAAAGTAAAGCATCTTAAAATTAATGGGGATCCAGCATGTCTTCATTTTATTTTTCTTCTCTCTGGTTTTTACATTGATTCAGTGGCATCATAACTTTCAAACTGGAGATAAGGGTGGTAGTTCAATTAGGCAATGAGATGTGGGTTTGGAGTCTTGTTCCCTAAATGTTACAAAAATCAAAATAATTAAGTACACAACTAATCAGATTAATTGTGGCACAGAAAGAATAAAGGCATGATTGGCTTGGATTTGCAGTCCAACAACTGAAATTCGTCCATATTGAGAAATGAAGATTGGGAGAAATGGAAATATTCTGGTTCCAGAATTTGAAATGTGATACTGATGCGCAAAAAGGAGCAAGAAAGGTCATAGAGGGGATATTAAACAAGATAAAATTGGATAGCTTACTAATATAGGGTTATAGTACAGGAAAGGAAAAGAAGGGGGAGTTACTAGAAGTAAAAAGTGTATTCCAATGTTATTTTAAGAACAATGATTTACATCATTTCATCCTAAAAAATTCCTTTAACTCGAATTTTCTGAAATTTTACATTCAATTACAAACTAATACAATTCAATTACTAACTAATATCTTCACTTTAAGCTAACCCATCTTCATGCATGACGAACCCTTCCCAAACCTCTGAATGAAAAAACTGTTAACAGAAAAAGTCTGGTTTGTAAAGTACACATGTCAGTATTTACTTTCTTCTCAGGCAGACAACATTCCAGAGGGAAAGCGTTGCTCCGCTATTGGAATACTATCCGGTGTAGCCTCTGGTGCGTTTCTTGGCGGTACATTAGCTGCTCGCTTTCTTTCCACTGCTCAGACATTTCAGGTTTTTTCCCGAATGTATATTAGTTAGGCTACATCTCCATATAAGGTTATCAATGACCGAAGTAGACTATTTAGTTAAGGCCTTCTATTTTCAAATTCAGGTTGCTGCATTTGCATCAGTAGTTGCAATGGTCTACATGAAGATTTTCCTCAAGGAATCAGCCCGTCAGAATGATGCTTTATTGCAACCTATCTTGAAGACTGCACCAGACAATAGTGAAGGCGAATCATCTAGAAGTATACTGGTTTTCAAGAAAATTCCATCCCCAGCAGATTTGGTATTTTTGCTTAAGAGTAGGTATGACGAGGTTCGGTTACTACTATTATTCGTTTACTTATTAATGTTTTATCAGTATCCCATGTGTTCTTCTTATATGTTCATTTATTTCCAATACGAGGATTGGTGGAAAATTTAGGTGTAGATAATCAATTATAGAAAAACATCCTTTCCACAAGCAATAATAACCCAAGCACGATTGTTATAGAAACAAGATGGCCTCCATCAGCAATTTTCCACCAATCCTAGTATAGAACAAATAGAGTGTTACTACATTAATGGAATAAAAATCACCAGATCAGTCTGTAATCTGTGGAATATGTCTGAAATCAATGGATGGTAGCTCAACCTCCATCAGCAAAATGCAAGTCAGATATCATCTTTTACAGGAGCAGTCTCTGAACTTTCCTTTATAGTTGCAATTCTGTCTTCCTTCTAAGATTTTCTGATATCATTGTAACTTATCTTCCTCTTGTTACAGCCCGACATTTTCATTAGCAGCAATTGTTGCCTTCTTCATGAGTTTTGGGGAGGTTGGGCTTCTATCTTCGTTATTGGTACTTCTCTTCCTCCAACATAATGGTATAAAAATTTCTTTAAATGCATTGAACATAGATATAGATTGATAGAATGCGCAGCTGCAGATATGTATATAACAAGAGAGTGTGGAATGTACCAGAAGAACAGGCATAAAAAACAAAAGGATCCTTAATTTTCTGTTGAAATATGTTGATAATATATGCAGATGATTTTTTCCCTGTGCAGTACTACTTGAAGGCACGCTTTCACTTCAATAAAAACCAGTATGCTGATATGATGTTGATTGCTAATCTTTCGGGTGTTATTTCACAGGTGTGCTTAAATAACTAACAGTCTAACACGTATTACTCCTTAATCCTTGTACCCAAGTCTCGATATCATATGGTACTTTCTCAAATAAAATCTTGTTTCTTATCTTAACTCATGAATATTTTCGGTATCCTGCAGCTTTTTTTCATGCCTCTGTTGGCCCCTCTTATTGGAGAGGAGAAATTACTTTCTATAGGGATCTTTGTTGCATTTCTAAGTGTATGTCTTGATTAATCTCTAGCATATGTGTGTGTTTGAGAGAGAGAGAGAGAGACTTATTATAAGCTTATAATATAATTTTCTGAATTATGCAGATGCTAGCCTACAGCATTGCATGGTCGGTTTGGGTAAAGCTCTTTCAACTTAATAGGCAGCTTCCTAATAAGACTAACTTTCAGTTTGGTGATGAAGAGATTAACCAACTTTTACTTGCTAGATGTACTTGCAGTTAGTTTTTCCCCATCAGAAATCAATTTAAAATTTAATATGTCATATAGCTCAACATTTTGACAACCTGCAGATTCCTTATGTGGTCGCGGGGTTCTCCATGTTTGCTATGATAACATCACCATGCGTGAGTCCTTTACATTCATAATTAAATACGATGTATGCTGGTGTAGTTACTTACTTGTGGTGTTGATGACAATTCCTCCGACTCGTGCAGTTAAGAAGCATTGTATCAAAACAAGTTGGTCCCAGTGAACAGGTAATATTTTCTGCAGAGAGCTGTATCTTGCGACTAATTGGATTCTGTTCAACTTGGATCACTTTTAACAGTTCCAATTTTCAGTTTTATTTGTACATCCCCCCCCCCCCCTCTCTTTAAGACTAAGTTGATTATGTTGGTTCTCTGTTCTCTTACTAGTTATTAGTGAATCTATTGATATAATTTCTCATAATATAGGGAATGGCTCAAGGATGTGTATCTAGCATAATTGCCTTAGCCAACATCATCTCTCCACTAGTATTTAGTCCTCTTACAGGTAATGAAGACTGATAAGAACAATCTTGTTTCAGCTTTATACATGAAAGTAGAAGGTGTAAACTCCATTTTGAACTAACAACTTGTTACTCTCTGCTTCCAGCATATTTCCTCTCTGATGGAGCTCCATTCCATTTCCCTGGTTTCAGTATCATGTGCATTGGACTTGCTTACGTGAGAAGATCTTCCCCGTATCAAATTCCTTATTTCCATACAGATTATTGCTTTTTTTCAAACACTATTCTGTCTTGATGTTGTTGTTCTTCTTCACTGCTGATGAAAACTACCTCACAACATTTGCAATGCAGTTGACAGCTTTCATTCCTAGCATAATGGTAACCGCTGCTGATCCTCCGATTTCAAGTAAAGAAATAGACACTGCACAGAACCCTAGTTCTGAGGAGGATTCAAATGTCTGTGGAAGTGAAAGCATCTCTATCTCTGTCGAACCAATATACGAGTTTCAGCAGCAACAAATACGATTAGAAAAAACATGATGAAACCATATGGACATATGCCAGTGTGTACAATTAATCACTTACAAGTAGCGCTCGCTGTGAATATGTAAAGCTCGAATGTTACTCCTTAGCTATTTTAATCATACATTAAGTTCTATATTTATTTATACTCCATATGAATCTCTGATATCTATATAGTGAATATGTAGTGACTTTATCCTCTTCCTTGGTTTCATGATCTTGTTCGTCAGCAGGATTTTGTTCTATACTCTGCTCTTCTTGAGGATTTTGCTTCACCCCTTCGATCTCTTCCATTTGTAGAATCATTTCTGAGTCCCCCCCCCCCCCCCCCCCCCAATTAAAAACATACAACTTAATCAGTTTCTACATAAAAAACTACTAGTAATTATCAATATGCATTAATTATTGTCATTGTTAACATGCATACAGCATACACATTAATATTTTGAGACCATGTCATAGCTAGCTAGGGAGCAGAGTGCAGATCAGATCGACTTACCTTAATTTATGGGACACTGCTACGCTCTTTTGTCCAGCAAGTTCAAAGCATAACTCACTATATATGAAACTGAACAATATATACATCTACTACTAGAGATTCCACAATTAATTAATAAAGGAGCGTAAGTAATATATATAATATTATGTGTTTGTCTAGTAATGGAGTATTGGATTTTAATTGACCTAGTCTAGTCTGCTCAGTTGATAAATTAACAAATATACTTAATTTCTTATAATTTCTTTTTCTCAGAAAAATAATGCTACCATCACATAAAGTGAGTGACATAAACTTCACATAATGATGATGTGACCCTATGTGATTTATTGATAACTTAAGTGGATCATGTCAACAACAAATCACATACTGCCACATCAGCAATATGTGATGTTTATGTGATAGTTTTATATGATAGTAACATTACTCTTCTCAGAAATAACTTTTTCATAATCCCAACTCCCACGCAAGGGGTTCTTAGAAAAATACTTAAAGAATTATTTTTATATATAAATTAATAGTACAACTCAACCCCTACAAATATTTACCATTCACTTCCAGTTCAACTTAATTAGACAAAGATTATGGGGGTTCTGAACAGTGAATTCATGGTTTTGCTGCTTTGTTGGAGTATTCCTATGCTACATCAGTTTATAAAATTTTGGTTAATCTGTTGTAAGAATGCACACAATGAATTACCAGGAGGACAGTAGTGCTGAGTGGAGCTCATCTTGCTCATTGATAATAGGTTCCTATATCATCTCATTACATAATTTCTATAAATAAATAACAGAAATTTCACAACATTTGGCGAAAGCGCCACTGTTTGTGAATTTCCCTATCAGTCGCATTGTTGACATAATACTACAAATGTATTACAAAAGAGGAGGGAGGAGGATCTTCACTTTTCAATGCTAAGGTTTCCAGAAATGTAAAAATGTTTGAACATAGGCAGGGTCGAGCATCAAATATCCAGTGTTTGGGCGCACTTGACTGAAAGAAGCTTACTCGCCATCCTCTTCTCCATCTATCCGGAGGTTCATACAGTGCTTGAACCAAAACTTTTACCATCTTCAGCCTTCTGTTGCGCTGCATAATATAATCCACAATATTCCGACATTTTCCCATCCACTACACATTCAATGGCAAAACTTCAGGAACCAATCAAGTTTAACCTGTTCAGCCTCACAACGCAAATTAGGATCAAATATTTAGATCACTACACATTGGCTTTATGCAGGCACAAAAAAGTTAGTCCAAAATTTTAGGATTTCGTTTAGACAATCATGAACAGATAAATTCATTTTTTGAAAACGAGACAATATACAAAATTGGACAAAGGAAAAAGATATTACTATTGGAGTGTTGTAAAACATGAAAGTAGCAAAAGCAGAAATGATGTTTCAATGGCACATCCAGCTATTTTTCCAGATATCCACTGATGCATCACACAAAATAGTAGGAAAAACGAACCTTGCAAGAGGCAGCAGGGTGTAGCGGGCATGTTCAAATGTTACCACAGAGACATGTAGGGAATGGCATGCTGACAAACTGTTGTTATCTGATGGAAGAATCTATCAGTTTTAGTATCGAGTTGCTCTCACAAATCAAGGACAATTTCCCTGTGGGCTTGGTATTAAGAGAACTGGTTGTCTTGCATAAGGCAGCACTTGGATCTTGACAACTTAAACTCACCTGAACGTTAGTAGAAAATAACATAAGCATTAGAAAACAAAATACAGATGCTTGATGCAAAGATATGAACATAATAACAGCGCCATACAAGTTGCGAGTCCTAATTTCTTTACCTGAGCACCATCTACTGACTATATCCCGACTTCAACGTCATATTTCAGGTGTTCTTCATATACATAAACCTTAAACATGTAGCTTCCAAGAAAACTCGCATGGGGTTATACATAGTAGGGAGCCAAAAGAAATTATTCGATAATACCAACCAATAAAATTTATCATCACATCAATTTTGGAACTGTTTCTTGTGTCAATAAGCATGAAGAGGTTCTTCTAGTCCCTGAACGGATTTACCAATTAACCTGCAATACAACAAACTTTATCGTAAAAAATAACTACACAAGTCATATAGGGATCATATAGCGGATGTGCGTTGTGACAGTTTGGACTTTGGAATGCCGATAATGTTTGTTGAGAAAGTTCTTGTTCATAGTGGGATTCGATATATTCAAAATGAGGATTGGAAGGTGTAAATGTGACTAGAGTTGCAGTAAAGCTAACTGTTTGACTAAACTATTTCTGTTTTTCCTCATTTCCAAAAAAATAAAATAATAAATAAATAAAGGATAACTCGACTATTTCTTGAGTTGCGTTCTGAGGACAGAAGTAAACCAGAGAGCCAACAATTTAAACTTAGAAACACAGGCATGCACATTGCATATACGTGAAAGACATATATTAGATGAAACAAAAAATCACAATCAGATCTTCTATAAACCAGCTGAACTGCACTCGTAGCCAATATTCTATCATTTACCATGTCACTAGCAGAATCCTGGAAAATCAAATGGAGAGAATAGATGGATGGCATGACATGCGTAGTTCTGATGTGATGATAATGACAGCTACTCAGCTTGGAAGTCTCAAAACCAAGGCATCCACCAGATATACATCTTTCCAAGGTTTTTGTGTGAAACTGCTTCAGCAATCAAGCGACGAGCCTGACCTTCTACAGCGAGGGGCAAAGATGGAGCTGCTCCAACACCTACAACAACTCCTTGTAGCCGTGCTTCAATATTACTGATTGCTCGCTGCAGTTTTCAGAAGTAGTCTTTAGGGATATATATAAGATTTAGCCCACAATCTGATCTTTTTAAACTGAAGCCAAATAGACAACAATCAGCTCTGAAATTATTTAAGGGTAGGTGCACTCAATGCCTAAAGATGTTGAACAAAGATTAAATTTCAGCTAATTAATTGGGTAAAATTGGTTTTCTTTTCTTTATTAGTAGTAATCAAAATGGAGAAGCAATGACTTCATAAACAAAGACCAAGTGTACAATTTTAATTATTTGCAACTAGAACTTGCTCCAAAGGATGCATTCCCGTCAAGTGTCAGACAAAATGACTAGGCAGAGTAAACGATCCCCTGTTATATATTTATGCTCTGAGGTATCAAAAAATAAATAAATTAAATATATATATATATATATATATATATATATATATTGCTGAATATGAAGACAATTTTTACACATTGACAGAAGGAGAAAACTGAAGATTCAAACCTGTGCATGGGGGTTCTGAACTTCTACCCCACTGGACTTGTGAGATTTAGTCCATTCCACTAGAGGATCATGAATGAAAGTTTCAAGAACACTCATTAGAGTCTCTCTATGTGCCCTTAGTACAGAAAGTGTGATCTCACAGACCTTCAAAAAAATGCCCTCGTGCCCAGTAATACCCAAGCCATCAATCATATTCTGCACATCCATGATTTTAATAGAGAAAATTAATGTAATGTGAAGAACCAGCTGATGTAAAAGAAAATATTCGCAGAACAATTGACAATGCTACTATTCTAAGATAGGTCAAGGAAACTTGGACAAAAGCTAGGAATCTCCAGAATTTCTTTGCACATATTCTCTAATACTAAGATTGCTGAAGAATACTTGGGCAAAATCAAATAGCATATGCTGCTTGAAGAAAGATATATACTTGAGGATTTCCACAAGTTCCTCAAATATTACAATAGCCAAGTACTCCCTCTGGCCCAAATTAAGTGATTGGATTTGACTCGAACATAGCTTAAGGAGGAGAGTAAAGATTGTTCTACTTTTCACTTATAACCATTGGATGCAGAAAGAGAACGGTTTGAATTGAATAAAACACATTTTTTGGGACTTGCCAAAGTATAAACCTATTCACTTAATTTGGAATGGATGCAGTATACTCAGCATGCCAGTTACCTGTGTCAGCCTGAAAGGCACCAGCTCAGGTTTCTCCAACTGCAAGCCTTTGTCAAATAAGCAGCTGAAATCAACATGAACACAATCACCTGTTGTAGAATCAAAAAGAATATTCTCACCATGTCGATCTCCCAATCCCACTATATGTCCAACCATTGACCAAACTGCAGTAGTCTGTGCATAAGCAACCCGAGCGCGGAACCAAGCTGCTGGTTCAGAAAATGTGTTCAGAAACCATTTGTGGAAAGCTGGAGGGAACATTGGAAGGATTTTGTTCTTCATCATTTCATCCTCCGAGATTTTACCTTGGCATTGATCATATATACGTTTAATTTGAGGATTAGTTTTCTGTCTATCAAATTTACCACAGCTTATATAAATGTCTTGGAGTATATGTCGGAGTCCGCGAGTGTGAGGCACCCATTCTACCATACCACAATCTTCTGTAAGTGGTATCACTGCAAATGTGCGAACATAGAGCTTTCTCCTGCGGCTTTCAGGGGATTTGGATAATAAACGATTTATCATTGCATTGAATTCCATCATGCGCGCATCTTTCCTAAGGTCATCCTTTGGTTTGCAGAGGAATGGACGTTCAATACCATCACTGCCCAATAGAACAATCTGAAAAATCAAAACAAAGGGATCATTAAAATGATTTATATGGTACCAGCTTGAAAGCTAATCAGGACATGGATGACTCTGACTTAAAGGGATGACTGATGTGAATACAATGGGCTCTCACAAAGCAATCCAACAAAATAGTAATATGGCATTCTATGATCAACTTTGTACAGTAAGCAAGTTGAAGGAATCTGACCAGAAACTATGATAAAATACAATAAACTTACTTTCTTTGGCCTCTGAAGCGATGAAAGGATCTCAGCCTCATCTGCTATTCCAGCTATTGTTGGAAGATCTGTGGCTGAGAAAATATTAGATGTGAGTGAGTCGGTCAGATTCATTTCATAAGTTGGAAGATTAACAGTAAGTGATTGTTGAAGAGGCATTATGATTTCCAGTGGCATCATCCTTTTTAGGGAACTAAATTCGGTTGAAATATTGATTGCCCTTGACTTTGATTGGCCTACATGGAAGCACAACCGAATAAGATGATCAATCAGTGAGGCAAACTGCACAAACAACGACTTGCCATCTCCACGAGGAAACTCTCTTCGCGCATCTTGAATTATCGCTGCAGCTGCCTCCCTTCTTGAAGGAACAGTGGATTTTGAAACTGCTGCCATAATCCATAGAGCTTGCTGGGGATATTGCTTAAGAACAGAGGTGATAATGTGTTTTACCAATTTGACAATATCTTCATTTTGGTGGCAAATTCTAGAAACCAGTTGAGGCAGAACTGTTAACCACTGATAGGTTGGTAAATCCTTTAAACACCCTCGCAAAATGCTTATTACCTGCAAAAGAAAAAGGAAAGCACATAAAACATTATTGAGAAGAAGACTGACAATGTGGTGGAAAAAGAAGCAAATATTTTAATAGAAAGCTAACTACCTTCCCGTGAACATTTTTCATATGAATCATATCTTTATTGGATGATGACCCACTTCTCTGATACATGCTCCCAAAGTCAAACCATAAGGTCAACAGCCTTGGAAGGGCTTGAAAGAGATTTCTGTGGCCTCTGTGGAGTCCCTTTGCATAAAATAATAGTACATCGGGAAGGTAAGACCACCATGGCTTCTCGGTATTTGAACTCATAGAAGCAACAATTGAAGAAGCTGATGGGATCATCCTTGGTCCCGACTCAAAGTTCTCTTCCTGCCTTTTCCTGGCATCAACGAGCACCTCGTCGCAATATTTTGCAATATAAAAGTACCCCTTCTCCCACTTTGGTTGCAGTTCCCTCACCCTAGAATAAAGACTTATCACATCTTCCTTCTGCTTCTGCCCAGTGTAATGTGTCCACCTTGAATACAGGAGGAGGGTCTTTGCAATATCTCGATTCTCATTCAAAGCTTGGGTATTGCATGGCAAAGGCGGTAGATTCAGAGGAATCAGCGAAAGGCTGGTAATTGACGATATTGCTGCAGAACCTATAACCTCCACAGGCATGTTCAGTAGAGATTGTTGCAGCTCTGCAATGGCACCATCGGATTGCCTAGTGCTCCACAGAAGCTTAGCCTTTTCCATATGAACATTAGGTGCACCTGAAGCCTTAGCCTCTAGAATTGCTCGATTTGCCGTCTCATAATGACCAGCTGAGCGACAAAGCTTTGCGTATTGTAGCCAGCAGTTGCCAACTTGAGCGCCAAGACTGCTGGCACCAAAAACCAGTCTGCGGAAAGCCAGAAGTGGCTCCCTAGCCCATATAGATGGTTGGGTAAATCTAAGGCGACTATCCCAACTTACCATTTTATTTGCGAATTCAGGTTCACTAATTTGGAAGAATTTCTCCAAAAAAGATTCACCTCCAAGTAGACAGTGAAAGTCTTCTAGTTCCTGCAGCATGTGAAGCTTTACAATGAATGGGTAAGCCCGTGTGTAGGAATCCATGCCAGCAGCAGCTAGAGGAGCAATAAGAGCTTGTTTTGACAGTGCAATCCTCTCAGCAACAGAGAATTGGTCTTTCCTCATAAGCGCCTCAAGAATTTTGGCGACATCCATGTCGAAGGACGCATTACTCTCAGAGCTGCTACAGAGTAAACCTTCTTCATCAGCCCCATTAAGATACTCATCCATCAAATCCCACCTGCCAAGTCTCCATGCTGCCTGAACACCTTGCATACACCATGTTTTCTTGTACTGGGGTATCCTAGATATTAACCCGTCCACATGAGTTACCACGGCCTGCAAATGGCACATGTTTAATAAACAATTAAGGACATCTGAATGCCTTTGAACAGAAGTAGGTTCCATCTGTAAAGCCTGCTCACAAGAAGTCAAAACTTCTGCCCAGTTTCCCGCTTTCTTGTTTATTAAGAGCTGGTCTTGTAAGCTCTTTGATTTGCGTAAACATGCCAAACCAGATAATCCATCAGGTTCATCCAAACCACTGTATATTTGCATTAGGAATGAAACATCTTCATCTTCAAAAATGCCACTCCTTTCCGCTGCTGGATTGAAAGATCCTGACTTATCCCGCACGTGAGACTCAAAGTACAGTAAAGACCTAGCATAAGCTTGACACCTGAAAGACGCCTTAGCAAGGGTTACCTTAGGAATTGCAGCTAAAAGCTCTGAAACATACTTGCACTGCATAAGTAATTGGTCTGAATCTGATGAAGGATTTGTACTTTGATCCTTTAATTTGGAAACCTGTTGCTTAGAATTGGATAATTGAAGAGACTGGGAAAGAGCAAGTTCCTGTTCAACATCATCCATCCACTGGCCAAGATTATCAAGAAGAGTGAACACAGCCTGAATGCAAACTTCACTTTTCCCAGAACTGATTCCAGGAACAGCAGCTGCACTATTCTCTGAAGCAGCTGAATCCAGAACAGATAAGATCTCCTCTGTTATGCCATGGCGTGCCTCCTCAGTACCATGGCAGACAGCATTTAGGACTAAATATGGCAGCAGGTACGTTGATGTTTGCATATCATGGCGTACAATACCTCGACATGCAGTGAAGATACTTGCCCGAGAACCAGTTGCATGAACAGTAAGCTTTTTGATCCAAAAAAATATCCATCTTCTAAATGACATTGAAGGCCGGTAAATAGGACCAACAAATGCAGAATCTGCTACATTTGGAAGCTGAAACCTCGAGGTTAAGCAAGGGGCTATAATCTCTTTAACATAATTAGAAAAACGGTCCCAGAGTCTCTGACCCCTGCCATTCATTTTACTGGGAGCATTGTTGCTCTTGACTCCAGATACAGAGACCTTCAATGGTTGTTTATCCTTCATTGTCTGTGATGTAGAAGCTGCAACATTTCCATCAAGAGATGCCTCACAACCTGCAATTTTTAGCAGCTCCTGTATTGCCAATGCAGCCGAATCTTGGATAATGGTGTCAGGTGCAGCTCTAAAAGCCCTAGCCAAGTGCTTGTGGATCAACTCAAAGATTAAGTCATCATCAGAACATGCAATTTTAAAACGCTGGCTCGAGAAACCCTTCACTTTAGCGGGATCAACTGCACCAAGAGCTCCAAGGCAATCAGCACAGACCAATTTTAGACGTTGTCCAACTAAAGTCCTTGATTCTTCAGCACATCCTCTAAGCAGGGAGGTAATTAAAGAGCTCAAGACATCCATATCTGAATCCCCTTCCCCAGTGACCACAGCTGTGACATCTACCCTTTTCAGGTTCAGCAATTTGCTCAGCTCACAAGCTACCATATACCTGACATTCAAATTCTCATGATTCAACCCCTCAACAACATCTAGCAATTGATCCTTCAAAGTCATAACCCCACGAGCTTCCTCTATTACTTTGTTCACTTCGGCTAGGGCAGAAATTCTGGGTAAAAGTGTGAACTCACGGATATGCTGCTTTAAGATTACCCTATTCTTAAACACGAGTTCTTCTAGGATTTCCACAATTTTATTCAAATGTGAAGAAGAATTTTCTTTATCTTTCTCCAAGAAAGGAATAAGGGCAGCCAAAACTTGAGAAATCACATGTTGAGTACTTGATGGCGACACCTTTGCCAATTGCTTAATGAAGAAATGCAAGACGGTAAGACCCTCATTCTGAAGTGACTCCTTGTCAACAGCATGCATGAGAAGAACCATAAGTTTTGGCACATAAGTGCTAAGGTGGAAACCCATCATATCTATCAGCATCTCTATTCGTTTCATGGCTTGAATCTGCAATGAGACATCATCTGAATGGAGCATTTTTCTATCAATGCTGTTAAGAAGACCAACAAAATGATTCCTCAAAAAGCCCGGAAGGTCATCATTACCAGTTAAAATTCTTGCAACTTCTTTTATCATCTGAGGTACCCTTGATAACCTGTAAAGAAAAAACTAAATACGGTGATTGACAGATTTCCTTTAAACAACTTATAAGCAGATGAATAACATGAAACAAAGTTATCGCGACGAGAAACTTGTACACAAAGCACTGGTCAATCAAACCAATAGTGCACCAACTTGGTCTTGTGGCCTGATTCTTTATCTTGATATATTTAGGGTCATTTTCTTTGATAGAGCACAAGTTCACCGACCCTACCATTCCCAGCAATATGATCACATGATTTACATCATTTTCTTGAACCGGCACAATCATTGATTTCATTTTATACGTGCAAATGACAAAAGCAATTTTCTTACATTTTCTCTCCCATCGGTGCTACTTCTATTGCCTCACAAACGTATTCATTTCTAATTTTAGTTCATTAGTTTAACCACTATATTCATCTTATCTTCTGCTATTTAGCCAAGCTTAATCTTATGGAAATATTATTTAAAAGACAATGAATGGACACCAAAAAATAATAATAAAATAAGGTGCCAAGATGTTGCTTACACTCAACATTTATATATATATATATGGGACTGATCCATAATCAACGTTGTCAACTTAAGGTTATCCCCTTACAACAGATCGTGACCATCCATCCGTTGATCGAACCGTTAAATAGAGTCCCCGTCCGCAGTTTATTTTCCAGTATCACACAGTTTAATACTGCAGATGAGAAAATACTCCTTATACAAGTCTCCCGTCAGCAATATTAAACTGTAGACGCTAGGTATGATCAACTGGAAAACGACGCCGTTTTTAAGTAAATTGCAGAGGCCAAATTCAATTTTTTTTAGGCTCAAATAAAAGAACACCCAGATCATTCTTGTAATCATGAAATAATAAGTTTATCACTGATCAAATAACATACATATAGATGTTAATTTCAAAATAATTAGCATAAATTAAAATAGATGGATTATATATAATAATAGAGAAAGCAGAATGTATAAATTAATTATCTCGACGACGCGAGTAGTGTGGCCAAATCCATGACCAGTGACATAGTAAGCAATTATTATTATTATTATTATTATTATTATTATTATTATTTTCACAACTCTCCATTAACAACCCACCAGCGATTGATTATTTCTCCTACTCCACCACAACTCTGTTTATTTATAAATTCCTAAAACCCTCAACTCAAACCTTTTCTTACATACGCATGTCTACAACTATGCAAGCAAATCACCAAAAAGGAAACCCAGCAAACAAATCACCATATAGAATTTTGTGCAAATTGCCTAACTAAGGTCAAACACTAGCACAAGGAGCTGGAGATGACAATTGAGGCTCTGCCTGTAAAATAAACTGGACACCATAAAGGAAACCTATCTCTATTATTCGAGCCTGGAAAACTAAAAAAAAATTGAATTTAGCTTAATACGATTTTGATCCTACTCTACGATTTACTCTACGATTTTGATTCTACTATACAATTTTGTGGTACTCTACGATCCTACTCTACGATTTTGTGGCTACTCTACGATCCCAGTTGGCCTTACCTAGAGTCCGCAGTTTAATACTGTGGACGGGGGCCTTGCAAAAATGGTCTTATTCCACTCTATGACTAAGACCGACTCTACGGATGCATTGATTCTACTTTACGATCAAGTGGCCTCTTTCTCTTTTATTCTCTATTTCCAGATCACTCATGTTCTGAAGTATATAAGTCCCGCTAGTGAGGTTTCAGTTTCACCGAATGACCTGGGCTACTAAGCTACAAGACTCTCGCTTGTTCGTTTGTCGGGCTTTGGTTGTGAGAGATCACTGACTGATATATATACATACACACATACATATACATATATTTTAGTATTTTTACTATATTACGTACAACATACAATTTTCCGTAATACTCTATGCACAATAAAAAATGGTTCATCTAATAATACTTTGCATGCATGCATGTATGCATTATCTTAACCTAAAGTTTTTACATAGTGAAAATGGCAGACAACAAAGGCATCTACTTGGAAGAGATCAAGAACGAGAACGTGGATTTGGTATGACCTCTTTACATCTGAACTTGGTGGTTGGGTGGAATAAGACCATTTTTGCAACTCTTTACGGAACTCATCTATATTATTTGGCATCCGCAGTTTAATATTGCAAAGCTTAGAAAACTAAAAAACAATTGAATTTGGTTTCCCAGTTGGCCATACCTACTGCGGACGGGAGGCTTTTACGAGGGGTATTTTGGACATCTGTCTCGTCCGCAGTATTAAACTGCCGAATATTAGAAATTAAATTGCGGACAAGAGCTCTATTAACTGTTCGATCTACGGATAGACAGTCACGATCTGTTGTTAGGATAACCTTAAGTTGACAACGTTGACTATGGATCAGTCCCCTATATATATATACACATGTATATACATATATATAAATATATAGCTTCCAATTTCCATTCATGTCAGTTTTTTCAATATATTTACATTAGCACAGAATTGGTACCTTTTGTTTGTTTCATCTAAATCACCCTCATCCATAAAGCATACAAGTTCATCCAAAAGTGCAGGTAATGCAGCTGCAAAAATTTCTTGGTTATCAGATCCAGTCTGCTCGTGGTAAAACAGCAAAGCGGATTCCAACTCTTGTCCATCTGCTTGATGAAGAGCAAAAGCAAGTACTTTTGGTAGCCAGTTAACTATCAGTTGCACCATATCTATGTTCAAACAACTAGCCAACTCATACAAGGTGACAACTGCTTGATCATTATTATGCTGAGTGGTCACAAGCTTCGGAAGAACAACAGGAATCATTCTTCTGACAAGTTCTTTAGTTTCAACACCAAGAACAGCTGCTGCAAACTCTTTGACCATATTTGATCGGGTTGCCAACCTAAGAGATAGATATTCATAGAGCTCATATCGGATATGAACAACTTTCACAAGGATTGCTTCTAGTCCCTCCTTTAAGATGGAAGAAACAAGATTTATGAATCAACCTTGATGCAGTCATTCTCACGGTCACATGTGGATTATCAAGCTGATCAACCAACAAAATAAGAGAGAATAAGAAGAGATGGTTGTGTATATCAACCGCAATCATAATCTCGGATGTGGCTTCAAGTAGAGTCTCAAACAAATGGGGATCATCAGTTGCTGCCAAAGCATGCTTAATTTTGTCCAGAAACTTTTGTCCTTTGGTTTTCTGTACTGCTTCCTCATCCAAAAACAAACAATTCAAAGTAGCCTCCTCAAGGAAGAAACTAATTTGTGCACTGAATGCTTTTCTCACGGCCTTATTTCTGTGAAAGAGTAGGAAATCAATACATTTCATCCATTCAGATCTTGTTTTAAGCAGGACATCAGTGGTTCCATGGACAAGGATCCGTCGTATTGTTCCCACATAGGCAACTTGAACCTCTTCTGATGAATTATAATATAGAAGCTTGAAAAAGAGGGATAAAAGTTGGAGATAATCACAATTTAAATCAGATTCTATACTTGGAACATCATGAGGATGCTGATCTATAGAATATAATATATCACTGTTTCCAACACACTGATCGCATTTCGAGCACCAGAATCCTCGTACGAGATGATCTACAGTCCAGTTGTGCTTCACATTATTCTTTTTTATGAATAATTTGCAGTTAGATTGACAAAGCCCACCAACACCAGTACAAGACCCACAAAGGCAAGCCAAATAACCAAGGGAAAGCGGAATGATTTTCATAATCTGCTCATCATTCTCCCTCTCCAGGTACCTGCAAAGAAGTATAATTGAAATAAAATAATTAAACCCTTCGTGCTCTGGGTCACTTATTAGTGATCATGCAAGCTCCTCTTCGTAGTCGATGCACAGAGAGGATAGAAATTATATCTATGAATAGTTGGTGCTATTTCCCTTCCTAGAGTCAATTATCATACTATAGGATGCCAACATGCAACAATAACATTAAGCAAAAGACCATGGATTCTGTGAATATGAGCTGGGGGGGAAAATAATCAGTACAACCTTCTTTGATAGAACATACAATGTACCGATCATTTACTGTGAACATGCAGGCAACAAAATAAGCATTGTAAACTTACACCATCCTTTTCAACATATGTGTCAGCATACTAGGACTAGACCACAAGACTATCACCGGCATAGCAATGACAGCTTCCATTCTAACTAATTCAGCTTCATCATGAAGACCCAAATCCAGAACGTCGAGATTACTTCCATTTTCTGACATAGGCACCATCTTGGACAGTACTTGGAGAGAGAGACATTTTACCTTCCACTGTAGATGGGGTTCACTGATCACAAGAGAATTGGTCCATGGAAGCTTTAGGACAAACTGCATGAATTCTGCACCACTACTCTCACTTCTGAAAAGTTTATCCTCCACAGGAAGGAAGCCTATATGCATATACACAAGCAAGCATTTGACAGAAGTCAGCTGTATTAAATAACAGAAAAGATAGAAGATAAAACAAACTTTTTGGAAAATTTCTTTCAAGTAAAAAGAAAAATTAAAATATGAAGAAGAAAACACTCAACAAGAAGCAGTTTCAAATCATTTAGGAAATCATGCAGTGCAGAAAGAATCTTATAGTGGAGTAGTTAGGGCCCTTAAATAAGTTTTTAAGTTACTCATAGAGTTACAAAAACAAAAGGTCAATAACATGGAGGTCAGAAACTAAAAATCTGAATTTGTGTTCATTAAATTACACAGTGAGAGTACTATGACTCTTAGGCATAAATAGTGTCTGAAGAACCAGCCTCTTCACCTTAAAGGATCATTAACAAAATCTAGAAGAGGTCAGGTATTTAAATCTAGAAAAACTATAGTAGATCATGTATAAACTACTTTGATCATTGGTTATGAAAATTACAATCCTGACCCTGCCCACCCATAAGATGCCATGCAACCACTTTACCTTGTTTCGTCTAAAGATTTGAGCCATTTGGCTATATCTCAGTGGCAAACTTTTCTTAGGCTTGAAAATTCTCAACAAACTTATGTTACACTACCTCCATCCAACTTTACTTCTCCACATTCTACAAATATGTTTCCCTTGCATTTTAAGACTAGACTAAAATATATTTCTATAATATATAGTCAGGCCGAGGGAGTATATGTGTTCCCTACATATAAATGAAAAACATATTGAATCTTTTAATGCAGACTAGGTCAATTGCCTTACTTTCTGTAAGTAATACGCTGTGAACTGCTTCGAGAAAGATGGAAAACTCAAGTGTGATTGAAATTCCTAGCTTTGCCTGAAAGATATAATTGTCTATTAAAATGGGGAAAGTTTTAGATCAAGTCAACAAGAACTATATAGATACTAATCTACCTGCTCACATATCCACAAAATCCACTCACGCATCTGGCGAAAAATGCAACGTGAAAGATTTGTATGTGTGTATTCACATAAAACAATGCAGAGTGTGCTAAGAGCCGTTAGGGCAACATCTGGTCCTAATGAACTAGCTTTGCCACCAGGCGGTTGTAGCAGTTCAACAAACAAAATAAGTGACCTGTGCATATAATCAGCATATTCCTTTTTACCATCAGAAGTCATGTAATTAAGCTTGTTCACTTCCTGAAAATTGGAATTACATTCAACAAATGCTTCATGTATCTTTTGGCGCTTTCTCTTGAGAGCTTCAGGGGCTTGAGCAGATCTTTTCTCTCCAACTCGTAACCGCCGTAGATCCAAACTATAATAGTTTTTCATTTCTTCTGAAACAAGATCAAGACTGAGTGTAGATAGAGCTACTTGAAAGCACTCTATCAATGGGAAGCAGGGTTTTGAGGAACAAAGCATATCAATGAGAGATTCTGGCCTCCAGATGTGAGGGGCACAACTTTTAGCAATTCGAACATATGCACTGCACAATGCAGCCTGTTAAAGCAGAGAAATAAAGGAGACAATCATCATCTTCGTTAAATAGTTGAGTTTGACCACTAAACTAGTGAAACTAGAATATTCAACTGAAATAAATTTACAAACTGACTTAACCTTTAGCTCCGGACTTCTTGTTTTCTGCATTGACTCAGGAAAGACATTGAATAAATCTGCAGCTGTTAACTTGACAACATCATCAGTGCAAGTAGAGTGTAGTGCATGAAGGCATCCCCCCATGGAGGAATCATAAGTTGCGTCTCTGTCGTTTATGAATAATATTAGCATACTAACATAATTATACAAGCCATGACTCTAAAATACCTAGATTTTCTCCAGGAACAAAACAATAACTAATATGACCCATAATATCCAGTCAGACGTTAGTATAAGAGCAGCAGAAAATTATTGGTATCACATACGTGTCTGACATGAATGTCTCTGTCTTAGAAGTACCCTTGTGTCCTAGTCAAACTGCAACTCCCAATGGACCTACTGATACTTTTCTTGATCATTCTACCCCCTCTTGGTGAAGATAATAGGTCACCTTTTGATTTCCAACAAACGCATCATAATAAACCAAGGCATAGCACTCTCCACTCCACTTATCTTCATTCCCTTTCCTAGAAATAGATTTAATTATCTACTATATCCAATTTAGCTAATTACGCTGTGGACCGATGTACAAAATGTTCTGATAAACCTCCCTTGTATTCAATGCCAGACAGTATAACCTTCAAACCGGTACCCAAATGCTAAATCAGGATCTACGTCCTCATTGTAGCCCATAATTCCATCACTAGCTTTCTAATGTTAATGTATGTAACCAAATTATTGAATAGAAGCTCAGAAAAAAATCATTTAAATTCTTGAATTTTATAACCATCCCCTCTTTTCCTCCCTACTTAATTCAAAGGAAAAACAGTAAATTGTCAAACCCTAAAACTTGATTTGGCCCTTGAATATAATATTAAAGTATTACGCAGGTAAACATGCATAACATAGGGAAAAACCGAAAAAGAAGACATATCAACAAAAAGTGGTAACTGTCAAAATTCCAAAGACCTACCTGAACACCAAAAGTTCCTCCTCGTCTTCACTTAATATAGTGGATATTGACCGAATCAATTTTTCACTAGGAACCATTTCAGAATTCATGACTGCTATGATAACACGTGCAAAGTCAAAACATGCCTTCAAGAAAATATGATTAGTTAGAACACCAAATTCATATATTACATAGGGATGGGGTAAGGATGGCAAACAAGAAAAAAAATAAAGAACATTAAGCTAACAACTATTCACAATGTACTGAAACGCCTTTTTGGATGAGACTTAGAGTACAAATATTACCAACAGGGTAAAATAAATTATCCTAACTTGCAATGAAATGCTACCCACCAATGCAAATTAGCATCTCCATAGCACAAAAGAGTGCATGCAGCCACAACAAATGACGTGTTGATGAGTCCTTCAACATATAGTGTTCCTTCAGTCAAGCATTTAGATAGAAGCTTAATGATCCAAGTAGCAAAAGGCTGCCACCTGCTTTTGCCTGTCAGGTCAATCAAAATACCGTAGCCATTATCAGGCTTGCTGCAAGCTGGGATGTCACTGAGAAGAGGAGGATCACTGGAAACCCCGCTAAGGGAGTCACAGAAACACTTCACAGACACTTTTCTTGATTTTGTACTGCTCGCCTGGTACGTCTGGAAAGCTACATACTGAAGATCTATATGAAGACAGAAACGAATTAGCTTTCACTAATGTCTAGATCACGGCTATGACAGATATAGTATGTACTATGAGAAAGAATGACAAGGTAACTGGGGTTTCCAGGGGGTATTATCAAACTTTTCACTATGTCATCTCACTCCACCCTCAACACACACTCAACACATATACACAAACTCACAGGCAAGAAAGAGTGGGGAAAATATAACAGAAAATTTTCCACAAAAGGAACAAAGAAAACTGCTACCATAATGAAAAACACATTCACAAGGCATACCATCAAATAATAGGAACATCATGGATATTAACAATAAAAATAACAGATTAAACCAGTCTATTCTTTACATTAAACCCTCACTAACTAATTTAAGAGAGTTAGGTTTGCAGATAAGACCTTCAATCAACAACGTGGCATCCATAAAGAATTGACGAAATGCATCTCGGTCTCCAGTACGCAGCAAGGATAAAAGGGATCCAACTGTTTCAAAAATCACTCCATGACGAGAGCTGAAAAGTAATGCGTTAAAGTTCCAACATACAGGTAATGAAACATGTAAGAGAACGAAAGATCATATAAAAAAAATTCAAATTTTAAAGAGGAATTGATATAGTTTAGCAGTTAGTTCTTCCATCATTATGGCGTGGAAATTAAGTATATGAAACAAAATACTAAACATAAATATCCATTTAGCTAAGTTATCCAGAGTTAAGTTAGCATGTGTAAACAAGTAAAATAGCTGGCATGAAATTTTTGTTGCCTGAAGCTACCATTACCATCTCAGAACATATGTATAAATGCTGCAAGACCGAAGATGATTTTAGATACATGACCCTATCTAGTTGCTCTGACTACGGCCATCAACCCATTTGTTTATTTATTTAATCATTTTTATTTTTATAATTTTTTTGGGGGGAGGGGTTTCAATATCACCAATGCTAAGTTGATAGTGTTGTGATAACTCAAAGTTCATAAAGTCCCGTGAATATTGAATTACCAAAGACGAACAGTATTGGATAGTTGAATATTGGGAAGGAAAAATAAATGCCCCAAATGCACAAAATATTTGAAAGTTTACTGAACTAAAAAAATTATTGGAAAGTAAAAAAATAAAAATCACTCACCCGAATGCAGGTTCAGCAAAGAATGGCAAAATGCGACAAATGACAGGTAAAACTGCACTGGCTTTTCCATGGAAGAAAACTCCGGGAAAGTTCTTTGCAGTGTGTGTTAACAGCTTCAATACGGCAGTTACCTCTCGATCATTTGCTATTTTAGAAACAAAGTATGAGCATTTAGATATGTATTGAAAAATTAAAACGAAGGGAGGAGAGAGAAAGAGAGAGAACCTGAGGAAGAAGGGACGACATAAGTGTGGAGAAGGTTAGGAAGAACGGCGCGAAATCTGATTTCCAAAGCGTCATCGTTTTGGTTGGGTGGTGTTGAAGATGAAGCTGCTATCCGTTCCCGGAGCTCGTGAACTAGACTTGACAGGTTCTTCGCCATGGGCTCCCTTTCTCTCGCCTCTTCGCTTCTTCTCTTCTCAATTCCAGACTTCCAGTCCAGTTCCCTCCTATTTCCAAATGAATTATTATTCCCTACTAATTTGTTGATCAATGGCCACTCTTACTTTTTTATATAAAATAAAATTCCAACTGTTTAATTTATTTATTTTAAGTATGCAACTTAAAATTACTTCTTGTTTATCCTTTAAATTGTTTTTTTTTTTTAAAAAAAATTATTGTTCTTTATTATTTTAACTTGTAAGTACCCCACTTTTGAAAAGAGACAATGCCATTGTAAAAAATTATTCTTGTGTTTGTATTAATTATTTGATGTAAAAAATTTAATCCGAAAAAGTTTAAAAGAATTTATGTATTGAAATTATTGAAACAACTAAAATGTATGCAAAAAATCAAAACAACTACACAAAGCTTGAAATTTATCAAACCGTTTTAGTAGTAGATTAATGGAGTAATTAGTTATTTCATCTCTATTTTGCTTCATTTCTCTTCAAATGTAGTTATTTTTAAACCCCAAAAAAAAAATTCCAAACACAAGAAAGAAGATGTAGTGATAAAAATAATTTCTTTACCGTATAAATTCATCATCCTTCCTAGACTAGAGAGACATAAATAAATTCATCATCCTCCTCCACCTCCTCCTCCTAAATTCTCTATGTATAAGAATCCTCCTATCCTATTCCTATGGGGGTGGGGGGCAGCACCATATATACCACCATTAATGAGAAGATTCACAAAGCAGAGGTGGACCAAGTGGAGGGCATTCTAGTGGAGTTGATGAGGGGCATGTTCCGAATGTTGATGTCAATGGGATATAAGAGATAGTCAATGTCGAGCTCTTTGACGATTTTAACAATCTCTTCCACTAGAAGGCTTCTCCTGTTATACCTCTCTACCATATTTTGGTGGTTCATTTTATGTGTTGGCCATAAGGACATCCTAATCTTGTTTAGGTCCTCCATGTTCCTCATCACAAGTTGTGGATTCGAATACCAGTGGTCCTTCTTATTCTCGATCCAACTGCAACCAAAAATCATCTCAATATAATATAAAATCCAGTGGTTTTTTATTATGTATCTAAACGTGTATATATATATATATACATATATGAAATAGCTAGCTAGAGCTTGAGAAAAACCGTACTTTATTATTCTCTGTCTCATCAAATTGATCTTCTCTGTTGGGGTAGCAATATGAAAGAAGAAATCGATTGCATCATCCATATCTGGACTACGGTAATAGTTATGGATGGGTATGGTTGAAAGAGAACTGTTGGGATATATGATTTTCTGGCTGTCAAATCTCAGAAAGACGGTAGTCAAAATGTTCATTTCCTCCACAGTCATCTGAAACACAGTTTTAGAGTAACTAATTACCTTGGAAACAAACAATCTGATAGTAAAATGCATAAGCTCGATCGAAATTCTTTTATTATCAATGATCAGTACCTGAACTCCACCGATTTCACACCGATCTCCCACGTCAAATGGGTGCATCACAAATAAGAATATGATAGCTTCAAATACTGTCTTGCAGCTATTTCCAAATATAAATGCTACAACAACAATCTGAGAGCTTACGGCAAGTAAAAAATCACTCGATGTAAGATCTAGTATTACAAGGCAGATAATCACCATAAGGATGCCAACTAATACATTCACCATTTGATGCAGTTTGTTCACTGCTGTTTTTGTATCATTCAGTGTCAAGGCAAGCGCTCTTCGTTCTCTAAATGCATCCACCTACAACAATCATAGGATGATACCACATTACTGCTGCTCTACTTGTTTTAAGGGCTTGTAATTCTAATTTTAGACATTAAAATCCTTACCACCCAATTCTTGAGGCCTGTCTTGCTAATTTTATCACATTCAGATGATCCCTCTAGAATAGCCATGGTCTTCATAGCCTCGTCGACTCGCAAGAAACGCAACAAGTCTTGCATAAAGATGTACCTGCCAGGAAAAGAAGGATAACAAGTTTTATCATCCGTGATCCTTTGTGGTTAACAACAAAGTCTGATGGTGTTTTTTGATAACATGACAGGTGACCTTTAGCCTGATGCTCAATACCTTGTGTAGATGTCAATTCTGCAAACTAGTCTTTTTTATTTTTATTTTTCTTACATCATTGACCGACGGACGGACGGACGGACTTTCTTTTATCCAACTTGCATAAATGAAATTGCAGTTTCAGCTAAAAACGATCCACTTGTAGCACAGGGAGTAATTCATAGAATGAAATGCAGCTAAGCGTAGAGACAATTGAGTATGTACATTACTTACCTGGACCTGGGCCTAGCTACATTTCGAAATATCTTCCTTGCTGCACGTTTAGCCTCATATTCACTTCGAATCTGCTTACTAGAATCATCCTTAGACATGTCTTGTATCTGCTCATCAAGTGTAGAAAGGGCACCATACCGCACTATTTTGACCAACCTCTTCATATTCCAGGCAGATATATTCTTGGGATTCAGCTTATGCAAATGATCCATCGTTATGGCGTCGTCTTGGTTCTTAGGACTAGACAATACCCCAGAATACTTGGTGCTTTGGTTCATAGTAGTGCCAGAATTCTTCATGCTTACTAGTCTAGACGGTAGCTGAACTCCCCTTCCACTCTTGGCTGCAGATTGGAAGGCAGCTGCCCTTAGCTCAGGAGGCAGAGTGGCCCCTGCATTCTGAAGCTTGGAAATCTCAGCCAAGGTCCTCTCCTCTTCATCCTGATTGTTCTGCAACTCAATCACAGGCGGCCCGGATAACATTTCAATCACGTATTGATTAAACAAGGAATCCTGAATTCGATCAAAGAAGGTGCTCACATGGAAAGACGAGGCAAGAACCTTGACCATAAGCGTTTTCACAAGCCATAACAAGGTGCAAACTAACATACACCACATGAACTTGTTCACGAACCATAAGAACTTGTTATCGCCCTCAACTTTCTCGTCGAACAAATATTGCCAAGCTATCAAAACCAAACCCAACCAAATGCAGTTCTGCACCGCCTTCCTTAAGCCGTAAACAAAATACAAAACCCGTTTTCGCAACATGAAATTCCTCTCAATAAAGAAGACAGCAATTCGAATCCCCCAACCAGACACCAGTCGACCACAAATCAAAACAAGCACCAAAACTTCCCATTTCCATAACCGCAATCCCCGAATCTTTAATTTCTTCCATTTGGAAATCACTAGGGTACAAATTAAAGCCGTGACGATCAAAATAAGACTAATCCACTGCAACAAGGTTAATGCATCAAGTTTTGCTTTCTTAAGATGATCAGGCACATCTTCATCAATAAATGTCTCGTCGTCATCGTCATCAGCCGGTGGTACTTTCTCTAACATCCCTGAAGCCCTACCGGACTTGAGTTGACCCGACCTAGCCACCCTATCGGACCTCCGGTCAGGCGGAGGCGGGTCAGTTAGCCTAGACTGAGTTCTGGTCCTCATTATACTGGCTCTCCTCTGGAAAGACGTACATTTCAGCACCTCATCGGTACCCCCATTATGAACAATATTATTGAAAGTTACGGAGACATTCGAGGGCCGTCTCTTCGGCTGGCCGGAAATATTAATGTCATCTTCAACATTCTGGTCATTCTCATCTTCTTCATAAGAAGATGATGAAGTCCTGTCGGATTCAATATCAATCCTATTTCTCGACGGAGTTTTAAAAGAAACTTTTAATTCGGAAGTTCGATTGCTGTCGTTTTCAGTTTCAGGAGGTAAATTATGATGATCATCCATTTCCAAATCCATATCTAAAGACATTTCACCTCCATTATCTCTCTGTTTATTCAAGTATTGACCGATCATTTTCGACGGTGGATCCGCTGCGTCTAGACGAAAATTAAATCCTTCGCCGCTGCTGCTTCCGCCGCCGCCGCCTCCTCCTCTCCTACCTTTTTCCGCCCTCGTCCAAATATCATAGCTGGATTCCCGCCAAATTCCGGTGGGGCTCTCATCAGCGTCGTCATTGCGATCGCCACCGTCGATTTTGACGATGACTTCGCGGTGGTCGTCGGGGGAGGAGGAACGCATAGAGTGATCGTGATCAGAGAGGATGGGGAGGTGTTCGGTGGTTACATCTTCGGCGCCGGCGGAAATCTTCCTCGAATGCTTGTATGAGCCATGGGATTTAAATGATTTCTTAAGTGTCGAAGAGAAGTCCATTAAAAGAAGCAAAGATTATGGGTATACATTACTGATTACATAAATATATGTTCGATATATGTGGTATAATAATACAATACAATATTCTTATGATCGTATCTATATGCATGCATGCATGCATATATATTGTATGTAAGTGTGTATGATTATATATGTACGTACAGCAGAGTAGAGGAAGAGGGAGGGGAAGAAATGTTGAAGAGAGAGAAAAGAGAAGCGTCAATGGCGACACTTGGAAACGTTAATCCGGCAAGCTTGCTTGGCGCGCGTGGTTTTGCCATAATTAGTACTAGTACGTACTCCATAGGATATGGACTAACTTCACCAGAATTTCTCTCCATTTTATTATTAGTATTATGTATTGCTCTTATTATTTTTATTAAAATAAAAACTGCCTCGTTAATTTCTCAGATACAAACCAAAATAAAATTACGTAAACTTATGTATGTTTCATATTATTTAATGTATGTTGATTTTACAATAATACATTTGGGCGTCAAATATAGCTGCTTTTATGAGTTAAATAAATTGTATTTTTTAAACAAATAAAATTCTCAATCTCAACGCAACCAAACGAACAATAATAAGTTGTGCTAATTAATTCTTATACAATAACAACCAGCTCGCTCGCTCGCTCCTCTTCCGATTGATTCCAAGGTAATTTCGCTAATACACAAAAGAAGAAGAAATACACAATCGAAAGGCAATTTAGTTGAATTACAAGCTCATATTGGTGGTATATGTTGGTATTCCGTATTTCGCTATCCAAATTCACGAAGCTGCTGCTGCTGCGTCAAAGGCAATGCAACTATAAGACCCAACCAACCAAGTTTTTTTCAAATACATTCCAGATTCAAATTATACCTCACAATTTGATAAGCGAGAGGATCAAAAACAAAACCAATATTCCACCTATAATTGTTGTTTTCCTTTTTCAGGAACACTAGGCACATGTCTCGGATCAAATTCTCTTGTAAAACAAAAACATCAATTGATACGTTAGAACTCAAGGAACCTTCCATAAGTTACATCGCTCATCAGCACTACCCTTTTCTTACACAAGGCCGCTGCCACAGCACAATGTAAACCAAAAAAAATTCCTCTTGAATTTTTTTTTTAAAAAAAAATAAATAAGCCAGAGAACTATAAACCCTGCTCAAGATGAGATATACTGTACATCACAGACCATTGGAGAAAATTATATATGCCCGGGCTATCTTTATCTCCGTTCAGTGATGACCCCGTCTGAGGACAGAAAGAAATCCACCTGAAGTTTTCTCCTTGCGACGATCCTCTCCTTCATCTACAACCTGTCCCACAACATTAAATAAACTTAATTGGAGATCAGAATTCTTCTAGCATGCTGTTACATTAACATGGAGGGAATTGTATTACTTGGATGCAAATCCAGACTCAATTAAGAAGGTTACGTATTTGGGTGGTGAAGGCCTTTGGTAGTGAACTTCATTCATTTGCTAACCATAAGCAAAGACGCTAGCGTATTAGGAAAAAGTAATGCCTCCAAACCATCAATTATCTATAATGCTTTTTTTATTACTTCTAGTCCAACTTAGTTTTCCAACTCATAAACTTATATACCAATAAGTATTGTGCCATTTAAATAAGCACGATACAAATGAGATGCTACCTCCTTGGCAATTTGCTGTAAAATCTGAATTATTTCAGTGAAGTCAGGTCTTAAAGTTGGGTCTTGCTGCCAGCATCTTTCAAGCAGCTCAGCAAGCTTTGGAAGAGTGTTCTTGGGAATAGTTGGCCGTAGCCCCTGAATAACCACGTGAAGGAAAGCAACATGTATTATTTTCACAGGGAAAAATACATAACACTTCAAATCACAATATATGTTGGCTGCTTTGATTGGATCTCTCTCAATATGGTCTCAACAACATATTCTATGTTTACTAGCTCAACATTCAGCACTATAGAGGAATAGATTTAAGCTATATATATATATAGACACACACACTTTACCTTTTGAACCACTCCAACAGCTGCTTGTAATGGCGTTAAGTACTCATATGGAAGCTGGAAAACCGATACGAGACAAAATTGTAACTGAAACCAACATATGCAAAATCTTGTTTGTTATACAAATCAGTTTTTTTTTCTATAGACAAAATTACCTTTCCAGTTAACAACTCCCATAATACAATTCCAAAACTGAAAATATCGGCCTTGTGGTCATAGGGCTTGTGTTCGATAACCTTCATCACAACAACAAAATATATATAGACAGGTGATTGGCCTCCAAAAGAAGTATAAAAACTACAAATATCATTCATCGATTAGCTTAGGAGGGGAAAGAGGGTTGGGGGGGGGGGATTTTTAGGTGACTACTACATCAAATGATTCAGTTCAGAAAAAGCTTAATGTACAAAATAGTTACTAATAACTATCTCTAACTATAACTTACATATGCTTATGATTAGACATTATATAATTTTAGCAGTGTGTTTGTGTGATTGTGAATACATATAAATATATATATATATATATATATACATATTTATTTATAGCTTTTCTCTAATGTAAATAGCTGATATTTTAATCATGCAGGTAATAGTATATTAATAAAAAAAATAGTTAGGAATATTGATGAGTTGGCTACTCAAAGACGACAGATAAACCCAAAGCAGTGTATTTGTGTGTCAGTGTTTATACATATAAATATATATACATATTTATAGCTATTCTCTAATGTAAATAGTTGATATTTTAATCATGCAGGTAAAAGTAAATTAATCGGAAAAAAATATAGTTAGGAATATTGATGAGTTGGCTACTGAAAGACAACAGATAAACCCAAAGCAGTGTATTTGTGTGTGAGTGTTTATACATATAAATATATATATATATACTTATTTATAGCTATTCTCTAATGTAAATAGCTGATATTTTAATCATGCAGGTAAAAGTAAATTAATCGGAAAAAATTATAGTTAGGAATATTGATGAGTTGGCTACTGAAAGACATAACAGTACACATAACAGAATAATAATAGATTAACTAACTAAAAAAATACTCAAAAAAACTTTGATGTTAAAAGTTCACCTCTGGAGCCATCCATCTATATGTCCCAGTTTCTGCTGTCATAACTCCAGACTGCGTTTTCACTCTGGCAACACCAAAATCAGCAACTTTGACAACCTGAATATGAAACATGATTTAAAACCTCAAATATATTAAATATATGGATAGGCATAATTTGAGCTTAGACAGGCTTAACAAACACAACTCGCATGGCTTAATGATATAGAAAGACTAACAATAGAATGCTATAGTTGTCTGGGGCAAAGTGTAACTTTACAAATGTATGGTTTTAATATATTATAAAAATAAGCAGGGATGCTATACTGAGCAAAATTACAAAGACGGTAAAGAATACTAGAATGAAAGAGCGAGTGGCCATCTTACTTCATTTTCATCCATTAGAAGATTGGCAGCCTTCAAGTCCCTGTGAATTATATTGTTCTGGTGCAAGTAGTTCATTCCCTTCGATATATCAATTGCTACTTTGAGTAAAGATGGAATCTTAAAAGTACCCTTTTGTTTGTGTAGATAGTCATAGACGCTTCCACCACTCATATACTCTGAAGTAAAACAAATACAATTAAACTATAAATGATCTTAACAATTACAAAGAATAACGCAAGGAAAAACCTCCGATTCACAAGATTCCTCTCCAACACACTTGCACTTTGCAAAGGACCTCAGCAAGATATAAGAATTTACCTGTTACAATGCACAGGCTTGGAGGTTTGGTGCATGCACCTATGAATTGCACAACATTCTTGTGTCGAACTTTCCTGCAAGTTTCAATCGGAAGTCAATTAAAACAATATATCCCTTGTTGGACTATAGGATTTCAAAAGTTTCCGTGTTTGCCAAGCCAGGGACTATGGCTTTATGAATACTATGTGTGTTTTCTCAAGGCTAGGATCTGTTCTCACTCAATACCCATAGTGAGTATGTTCTCACTTGGGGGTCTTGTTCTGTGCTCCATTGCGTATCTTCTTCTTTTGAATGTAGACATCAATAAAGAAGAGCAGAAGAACATGCGACAAACATTGAGACAAAAAAATTAATGCAACTTGACCCCCCATGCATTGAAGAAGAAATAAATGCACCATCAACTCGGTATGTGTGATAGAGAGAGAGAGAGAGATAACTGATTCAAAGTATAGATAAACTGTTTACTGTCAGTATATGGTAGACAACAAATTTTAGATATGTATAAATATATTTCAGAAATTATTGAAAGAGAGATGCATCCATTACTTTTTATTTTATCACACATAGCCTTAATGCGAGCAAAAGACAACCGTCTAAAAAACCAAATACATACAACCTATTTAAGACTCCTCATAAATTGTGATTTACAGTAATCAAGATTGACAAAGAACTGTTATAGACTTCATAGCCAATACAGATAGGTCTCACCAAAAGAATAAATCAAACTATTAATGTCTAAATAGGTTAAATTTCAGGTCAACGGAGATTCTCGATATCGACTCCAATATACACCTTTCTATCTTTGCAAATCAAATTTAGATCCTAAAAGGTCAACAACCTCATTTTTGGCTTATTATTCTTCTTATCCATTTTTCAGGTCATTAACCATTTCATTTCAGATTTGCAAAGATATAATTAGACAAACCTCATTATATAAACTTCTTGGGCAAACTCCCTCTGCATCTCTGCAGTTACACGCTCAGCCTTGAGGACTTTGATAGCCACTTCCTGACTACAGTATGTACCTTTGTATCTGAACCAATCAAAACTTACAGTGAACTGAAAACTCATATGAAGTCAGAGGATGTGCACTAAATATGATAAACTTACAGATCGCCATATGACCCAGATGCAACTTTGCACTCAAATTTCAGGTGCTGAGGATCAATTTCCCAGACATCAGTCCCATCGTTAGGTATTGTCAAATGATCAACTTCACATTTGACGCGAGTTTGCTCATGCACGCCAAGAGGGGATGATGATAGCTGATTTGGCCAAGACTGATTCTGCATAGCAACTCAGGTGTCGCTAAAATCAGTGTATTGCTTCTTTTACAACAATTTCCATATAGAAGAAAATACTTTCAACAAACAACTTCACAATCACAGTCCAAAATATAGGAGGAAAGATACTCTAATCTGTTCTTTTTTTATAAGCAAATTTTCTGGTTACAGCATGAGGTCTCATCTTGAATGTATTTTGTCAAATTCATCCTGCCGTACGTGAGAAAAAAGAGAGATACTTAAAACAGTGAATTCTTAAATGCAAAACCTATTTACCTAAGGAGCAAATTGGTTTTGCATTAAGCATTCACTTGTTCCTGGCTCAGTTCTTGTTTGTTGCATCACAGCTCTACCATAACTGTCCTTGTCATGTTAATAGATTAATTTGTGATAGCAAGAGAATCACAAACAAACTGAAATGTGCCACACAAACTTTAAACATCAATCTACAGTATACAAAGTAGTTGCAAGAAATACTTTCATTAGAGACTAATATGTAGTAATTATTTGGAATTCAAAAAAGTAGGAGAACCTTAACACTGTTTTTAAATACTGGCTTAAGCTTCAACTTAAGGTATATGCAACTACTCTTGGGAGCAATATCTTCCTCCCAAACTACTTGCGTAGATTTTGGGGATCTGAAGCCAAGCTTAACAGATAACACTAAGATGGGTTCTTGATATTGTAATAATCAGAGGTATATTCAGGAATTTTTTTCTATACCGAGTCATATAATAACTGATGCAATGTTGAATAAGCTCTATAATTGACCAAACTCAAAGAAGTCCATTAGTCAACCAATCACGGAGAACAGGCTTAAGGCCCGTTTCTCTGCATTTAATAAAAGATAGACCTTTCAAGAACTGGACTTCTACAAAAGAAACTTCAGTGAGCTTCTTTTTAAGTCCGTTTGCAAACTTATCATCTATAATAAACTTTCTGTAAAATGCCATCAATCATCCTTTATGTTTTTAAAGGCTTCCAAGAGAGAATATGCATTTCTAAATTGAAAGTTGTTCTCATAATCTCTCCTAAAAACTAAAAGAGGTTTAATAATTAAAAGAAAGCAATAATAGTGATATGGAACTAATGTATACGACTCATTACCAAAAAATTAAGCGCCTATATCCTTTATGTAGAAATAATAACAACTTCAACTAGTTGAAACCTGAACCATTAGGACAGCCATTAACAAGTATAAAAATCATAGTATATGTGGACATAGTTTCGATATCTGATAGAATCAACAATTATCAGCTGGGTAAATACAAATTAAAAACCGAGAAGTTATCTCTTGTTGTAAATCACAACACATTGATCAAAGTTCATAGCATAATCAGATGGACTAATAAGTCTAATATTAACACAAAGATGGCAGTGGAGTACCTCAATCTTGAAAACTTCTTTTGCTAATGCAGTTCGGAGCTGCTCGGTTTCCTGAAAATTAACCAGAAGCCAGTCAAAACTTTTGTACAAGGAATGTAAGGGGAGAAGAAAAGCCTGGAAAAGCTTGAACATTATGAATCCAGTCTTAATGCTTAAAAGAGCTTGAAATTTGTTAATGTTTACAAAAAATGGAAATTATTATAAAAGAAATTTATTCAGCTATATATAAATATATATGATTAATTGAGTATCATAAAGTAATGACTATAAAGTTTATAAGTAGAAAAATTGATAATGAAAAATACAAAATAATGATAATTATTATTATATTTTGTGGTGCCTTTCCAAATATGACACCAATGCAAAGTGCAAAACTGCAAACACTAAGAAAAGAAAATAGAAATTTAAATTATAAGAGAAACCAGGTTAACAAAGACCTATAAGTGATTAAGCATTGTACAAAATAAAATGAAGAGTAAATATACCTCAAAAGGCCAACCATCAACAACAAAAACATCCAACGAGTAGCCATCTATTGTGGAAAAAGCATGCGCTTCTTGGATGTTCAGCCCAATCTCAGCAAGCAAGGAAGTCAACTACAAGTTTTGCATGGGAAGAAAACTGTAAGTGTTGAAACTCACAACTTCAATAAAAATACTAACAAACAGTCACGTAAGCTGGTAGACAACCCACCCCCGGCACATTTCTATATAGAAATTATAAGGAAAGTTTTCTTTGGCAAAAGTATAAAGTTACAAGAACATAATTAATCACTCAGCATTCTTGATAACATTACCTCTTGTGGTACGGTCTTTGCCTCTCCATTAGTATTGTCTATGGCAAGAAATTAATATGTGCATTTATAAGGGTTCAGTCTTTGCTCGTAGACAAGTAAAATGAATTAGGCTATGATAAAAGTAGTAATGGAGAAAGTCAAGTGAAGTGACATGTCTTGGAATATTATTTCCTTGGAGAAAGCTACATGAGAAATAAAGGACATGGTATTTTCTCAAGATATATATATATATAGGACTGAATTTCGGATCAGTGTTAAAGTAGAATCCTAGATTAAGTTTTTCAATGCATCCGTCAAAAGGTTTGAATTTTGGAGCTTTATGTGCAACAACTATAAAACAACACTCATCAACTTTCCATTATAGTCTTAAAACGTAACATGCAATACGGTGATGGAGAAATACAGATGAGCAGAAAATGACATGACACTTTCTTAGGATACTAAAACTGGACTGAGCGTCACTATGAAAATAGATTCCAAAATGAGAATTTGAAAAATATGAATGCCTCACCAACATAATTGAATAATAGACCTCTATGGGTACATATATACAATAAAGAATATCCAAATTTCTAAATATAATTAGAGCTGACAGAATCTCCAACCTTTGCATTAATGAATGTAAGATATCAAAATGATTGACTGGGTGTAACTATACTGTTCTCTTTTGTAAATTTTCATCACTCAGAAAGACAGGGTAAAGTGCCTAGCCTGTTAGTTGTTAATGTTAAATTACATGTACCCTCAGATGCATCTGCAAATGCCATAATATCTATCAAACTGGCAATTGGAAATGGGACAGAGATTATAGTAGTATCTCCTTGGAGTTGATACAAGTGAAAGGCACTTAATAATCATTTGAAGATACACTTGTGCACTAAAAAGGGAAACACAGAAACTACCTGACTGAGCACTTTTGGCTTGTCATCTGTTGAAAAGGTAATCTCATGCATGGGCCTATATAATCATCAATACAAAAAGTAAGCTCAGGAATACAAATCTCTGGAGCATTGAGAGCACCTTCAACTAACAGCAGCAAGATCAAACGTAAAATACGAGCATCATATACCGAGAAAACTTTGCACAGGCATTTGTAGCACTGTCACCATCTTGAACTTGAGATTCATTAGCTTCAATTGCAAGGGCTTCAAGATTAGGAGAAGAACCAAATGCAGGTGGTGGATGAATGCTTACATATGGAAAAATGAGGTATATCAGTAAAAAAATTATGGATGGAAAATGAAAGCTAAAGTTCATCATATAAAAATCCATAATAGACAACTTGCATTTGAGATGCAAACTGCATCCTTGCAAATACAAAAGAATAATTTATGTTAGTCGGCCAAAAATCAGACCTTTGGACAACTTCCTTTTTAGGAGAGCTTGAATGAATAGAATCAGCTGAGTTTCCATTAGAGACGGGAGAAACCTGCATAAAAAGTAACACTTCGGGTATACATAAGAAATCCATAAATCTCAGAATGTAACACATCACAAGTATTTTGTTTTGTGGTATTGCACTTTTTTTAGATTGAACGAAGTCTATATATATATATATATAATAGTGCAGTATAGTGCAAGGATGTATTGAAATCACACCTCAAGAATGAAAAATTATAATATATAAACGCAAGTATTGCAAGATCACGATATACTGAGAACATAGTGTATATATGAATTCATTTGAGGCTTTACAATTTATTTCTTTAATTGATGAAAAGTTGCATTCTTGGCCATATTTTGGGGAATGGTGAATGGTGAGAAAAAATCTTCTCTCTGTCTCCCTAACCCCGCCCCCCATCCTGCCCCTCCCTTCTCTACCTGCATACATGTCTTCAGAAAGCCCCTCAGAGGAAAAGCTTTATCCCAACAAATAGAAGATACTCAGATCCAGACAATATCATGATTGGCACTCTTTTGGGGAGAGACAGAGAAATCATGCACAAGTATTACTGTTGACATAACGTAGTTGCAAAGACAACATATATTTGTGGTGTGATTGTGTCAGGATCAACCCTTGATCCAGACTTAAAATCTAACCAAAATTAGCATCTCAATCAACAATTGAGGTTAATTGATAGTATTAGAAATTAAATTAGTAAAATGGAGGAAGGATTAGCTAAAGAAGAAGATATATAGACAATGGACTCGGCCATTTTATTCATAATATTCAGAATACAATGCAGACCATGCTTATTACTATTTATTATACTAGAAGACTCAATGATAAAATAAGCCACTAACTTGCACTAGGCTAACATTCTACCTAACTAACTAGTAACCACCCACATGCACATGATACCAGAAGATGTGGTTCATTATCTTTTGAAAAGTGACTGGGGAATTGGTCAGTCCAAAGGGCATGACTGAAAACTCAGTGCATTTGTTGTGTTCTAAAAGTTGTCCTTCAATGACACAGAGTGCCATCGTCACTTGGTGATACACAGCTCTAAGGTCTAGCTTTGTGAACGAGTTAGCTCCTTCAAAATCATCTAAGAGCCCAATTATTAAGGGTATGGGAGATTTGTTCTTGATTGTTAGTAAGTTCAAATGTCTGCAGTCAAGCATTTCCAACACCAACCTTGCAATCTCATCTTTTGGCCATCGGAGTATTTACGGGCTCTAAGTGAGAATGGGGTGCAAGTTGGATTTAGCAGTGTGTGATAGTCAAGGTTTCTTTAAGGGGGCATAGCTTTTGCCTTTTCAAACAGATCCTCAAAGTCCTTCAACAACATTTGTATTCCTTTATCATGTGGAGGATTCCCTTCAGTTAGGGCATAACATTGAAGATGAGTACCTAAGGTTGGAAGGTGGGCCCAATTTTCACATGGAAGTGTGATCGAATGTATGCGGACCATCACGCCCACGTATGTGGGACCTAAACTGTTTGGTTAAGGTATCCCCTGCAATCATCTTTAAGGATCACAACACTGTGATTGCTTCCTTGCAACTGGACTTCCTTGTTTTGTGATAAAAGTCCATATTAGCTCTTTGAAATTGAAAGTAAAAGGTCCCAATACTATAATAGGTCTTAGAAGGTGATGCCTCCTATCTTCCAAATAAAGCCCTTACATTGAGAGTGATTGGTTAATTAACTTCCATCTGCCACAATGACTTACAAAGGGGTAGTGCCCTCCAAGTCACATTCTAATCTTTGAGCAGCATTGGGATCCATTAAGTTGGGGGTACTTCCCCCATTAGTCAGGATAGTGAAGGGTCTCTTTCCCACATACCCATTGCTATGATAGTCCTAGGATTTTTGTGCCCCTCTATAGCATGTAGAGAGACCTCCTTCTCTCCCCCATCAGTAGGCAACTCCTTAGATTCCTCCATTTTATTGCTCTTCTCCTCATAAAAAATGGAAGGAGTGTCGTAGTTTTCACCAGTTTGATCTTCCTTTAATACTATGAATGACTTTTTTTCTACATTGATGTCCCACCATAGAATCCTCATCACAGTAACAGCACATCCCTTTGGGTGAAGTCTACTAAGGTATGAAATTACCAACATGTGATGAATGCCTACTAAACCAAGTGTACATAAGTTGACTGTCAAGCAGAGGTCATTCTAACCACCGGTCAATAACATACTAGATATATAAAAAGATGTTCTGGTCATTGAATCCGTGAAATCACAATGTTAAAGTGGAAGTCATATCAAAATCAACTCACCTGCACAAGACGAACATCAAATGCTGGTCTCTTAGTAGGATCATGAGCTTGATGCAGTAACCTCTTGTGTGTGAGAACATCTTCTGCTCTTTCCACATTCACATCCAACGCATACCTTCATACCAAAATACTATATCCTCAACACAATCAAAAATTCAATAATTTGATAGTAATAAATAGAGGGAGGGAGAGCTCTTGTTATTCAACAATTGGTGCTTGAAATCAAAGTAAAAACCTTTTCAGATTACATCCATTGCAAAAGAAAATACAAAAAAAAAATACATGTAAGAATAAAAATTATTTCTTCACCAGAAAATCAAAAAATCTCATTGAAAAAATAAAATTCAAATAAGTTTCTGATGAAACGTAGGCATAACCATACAATGCATTACCATAGCCTTAATACCATTATTCAAATGTCCTAACACACACACACACACACACACACACACACACACATATATATATAGAGAGAGAGAAAGAGAAAGAGAAAGAGAAAGAACCAACATTTTCTAATAAACTTTTACTGCTCGAAATCTTGGTAAAAGTATTGTTTCAATTGAAATTGGGAATTGGGTCAATCCATAAAAAGCAAAAATCAACACAGAACAAAATTTAAACAATTAAAGTAAAAAAAAAAAAGCTATAGCAAAAATAAAATTCAAGAGAGATCTTGATCAAACAACACAAAATCATATAATTCACCACTAACACTACACAATAAAAATAAACAAAACCCATATGGACATTTACATACATATAGATGGGGAAGAGAGAGAGAGAGAGAGCCAGGGTAAAGGATAAAGGGTAAAAGGTAAAAGTGGGTACCTGGTGGGGAGTCGATTGAAGTGAGCCCAAAGTTCATCATCAAAACCAGGGTCTTTAACTTCTTCGTTGTTATTGGATTCCTTGAGCCTACGAAGAACCTCATTGTACACCTCAAGCTTCATTCGCTGCTGCCGACTGTTTGTTGGCGTCGATTCCACCACTCTACTACTACAACTCTCGTTATCTTCCATCACCATTTCCAATTCAATTCCGAAATTTCAGTCCACAAAGATCTAACAAAATCAACAACAACAAAAACTCTCTCTCTCTCTTTCTCTATCTAATATTATATGATTGCTTGATTACTGTATGCGTGAACTCGATTACGGAGAAGAGGTTTGTATATATGGAAATGATACGCAGATTTGAGGGGAGACGAAAAGCAAGTAGATATAGATGGATAGATACAGTATAATACTCCTAGTGCGGTTTTGAGGAGAGTTCATTCTCTGTGATTCATATCCTACTCCTTTCCCTGAAACTTTCTACTATTTATATTATTACATATTAATATTAATATTAGTGTGCGTCCGTCGTCGTTGCGAGGCGGAGGGGCTGTGTTTCACGAGAATGTTGTTTTAACGGCGTAGTGCGCACCCTCATGCCGACGTGGATCCTATCAATTTCGAATCGTTTATCTCCTTATTTTAGTTTCCCTTAATTTATTAGGTTTTGCCCCTTGAGGGATCTTATTTAATTATTGAATTAATCCATCTTTTTCTATATTAGTACTATATAATCTCTAAAAATAAAGCGTGTTTTATTTTTGATAATTTTAGGTCACAACCCATAATTTTTTTTAAAAAAAAGTTAGTTATCATATCTTTTAGTAACAATTATATTTTATTTACTCTTTTTTATTTTTCTTTTTCTTTTACTCCCAATAATTTTTTAAAATAATTATGGTGTATTATTAGTCATCATTGTGAGGAGGAATAGAGTAATATATAATCGGTGCAAACTAAATCCGTGAGGTAAGGGCATGTTGCTTTATGGTCAATTGCAATCCAACCACTATTATGTTATGTTTGGGTAGTATTAGTAACCCAGTCACCCACGTCCATGTAAATTGCTGAGATTAATATTTGATGTAGGTAGGGACAGACGCATGAATTATGCTCAGTGGGGATTTTATATAAATTAAACAACTAAATATAAGAATATATATTTTTTTATTTGACTATCCATTCATTAATCACAAAAAATATATATATCATTTGTAAGTGGGGGCCATGCCTAATTTTTATATAAAATGGGTAAATTTTATTTTTTTTATTCCGGTAAAGAACAATAGAATATTAGTTGGGAGTTATGAATAAAAATATAAATATATTAAAAAAATAAAAACTAGTGGAGGCGATAACTCCCTCTTGACTGCTCTAGTTCCGTGCATGTTTTGATGAATTAGGATACTATCTATTTTAAATGAAATGGATAGTATCTATTTCATGATCCAAATTTAAAATGTGTTAAATATAACATCATGATGATGGGAGAAAGAAAAATGATGATCTGAAAATGTGTTGAGTTGGCCCTGCCCTACAAATGAAGTAGACAAACATATTACCCCGTATTTGATTCAATTGTATTCATAAACACAAATAACCTTAATCTCAAGAAACTATATTTACCTCTACTATATTACTCCACCTTTTATGTTTTCCACTTTGAAACTAGTGTCCTTTTTGGGGGTTGGGGGGTGGGGGTTGGGGGGTGGCATTGGGTGATTATAAATGGGAAGTTCATGTGAGAATTGTGACATTTAGAAATCTAATTTGGGTGGTGATGCTGGCTGGCTTCTGAGGTGGATAATGAACAGGACCCACGAGAACATGAGATATTATGGCTGCTAGGCTAAACTTGAAAGCAACGTGACCTGACCACCCTTTTGTGTCGCCTTTCCCAAATGTTTGGCAACCGGGGGAGGATGTTGTCCTTTATTTTCACTTATTTGTAAAATCAGCTACCCAAAATTATATATTAATTTACGATGACTATATTGTTACGAGTAACTAAATATTTTAACTAATTTTTAGCTTTCAAAATCAACCCGATATACTTTAACATATTTTTTTCATTTTAAAATATGAAACTAATTTTAATATGTTGGCCCTCAAGAAAGGATGAAATAAGGGTTGAATGAATAAATGGAAAGATAAGGAATGTTTAATTCGTTAAGCGGGCTACATCAATCCCCACGTGGCCAGACAGCATATTGAATAGATACGCATCACAATGGAATAATTAAAGAATAATGCTACAGTCACAAATTATTTTATAAATATTTTACAAACTGCTGATGTGACATACTCCACCTCTGTTTTTTGTGTGGAGCCGAATACTACATTGAAGCAATTTATTGATCAATATGCTAAGGTGGAGTATGTCACATCAGCAGTTTATAAAATATTTGTAGAATAATTTGTGTCTATAACATTACTCTAAACTGAATACTAATCCTAATAATTAAGGTCCATTTGGCGAAGCTGAGGTTTTTATATTATATGTAAAAATTAGACTAAAGTTTTTCAAAACAAGAAACACTAACATTAATGCACTAAATTTGTATTTTTGTATGGAAACCTTACTTTTGAAGTACTAAAATTTAAATTCTTTCAAAAGTAATTTTATATGTTTTCAAATTAAAAAATATTTGCTACCTAATGCCATTTTCTAACATACTGATATTAGTTTACTTTTTACTTTTATAAGTTTTCAAATTAAAAAAGTTTAGTCTTTGTATAAGTACGTAATTTTCTTCATTGCCTGGATAATGTTAAGAAATCAAAGATTGATTGATTAATTAATGTAAATCAATCATGAAATGGACGGGCGTGTTTTTCGAATAAATTTGATATGTTGTATGGTTAATGTTAGTATTACAAACGTTTTAAATATTTTTATAAATTTATTAAACGTTGATGATTCAAAAAATTGTACTTATGACGGTGAAAATATTGAGTAATGCTACTATCACATAAAATAGTTTACATAAAGTCGGATGACACTCTTTGATTTGTTGTTGAGTTAAGTGAGTCATGTCAACAATAAATCAAAAAATGTTATCCCGATTTTATATAAATTTTATGTGAACTACTTTATGTGATAGTAGCATTATTTGAAAATATTTGACTCGATGGATTATAGGATTGGCTAAGCTAGCTAGCTGTTGACTGGACCAAATCTCAATTGGTAGATGAGGTTGAGAGCAAGCAGACCACGTGGATTCCACGTGGTGGAGTGGGCAAATCAAACGTGGCAAAATATGTATATATATATATGGCCTTTGGAGTTCGCCAAAGGCCTATTTACATACTCCAAGAGCTGCAAACGAATCAAATCGTTCGCGAATCAGTTCGGTTCGAGTTCGGTTCGAGTTTGAGTTGCTCGTCTAATCGAGTCGATTTCGCACAAGGTGTTCCGTTCGTTTGCTCGATCGAATATGTTCGTGAACAATGTAGTTCGGTTCGCTTGTATTCGCGAACGGTTCGAGTTCGGTTCGACTCGATAAGTTCCAGTTCGGGTTCAGCTCGATTGTTCGAGTTCGGTTCGATTGTTCGAGTTCGATATAGGTTCGAGATGTTCGATTTCTTATATATATGTTCACTTTAAATTGTTTCTAAAATTCTACATATAAATAATTGGTTTTGGTTATTTCATATTAAATTCTAATTTTTGTCTTATCAATAATGGTTAAATTTGTAGTAATTTTTTTTTTATTACTTAAACATCTTTTTGTGTTTTTAATAATTGATTATGATTAAATATTTTTTTTAAATAATTAATAAATAATAATGTGTACTTTTTCACCTCTAAATTTTAATGAAAATAATTTTAGTATTTTCATAAGAATTTTAACAATGATTGTTGAATTATTATAATTTACATCTCTAATAATTTAATAGATTATAAGTTAGAACCCATGTCATAAATCACATAAATAAAGTCACTAATCATCATGTAATAACAATTTGACATTAATTAAAAAAATGGTACAATACAGTTACTTACATTTACACGAGTTATTAAAATTGTCAAATCGAAATAGATAATAGAGAAACCAAGTCATCAAAGTATCGAACTTCACTAATAGAGTAATAGTCATTGTACAATTAGTCAATTACTATTGTAAGACCCCAACTTTTATGAATAAAAATTTAATTTTCTTTATATATTATTTCGAAATAGTAAGGTGTTGATTTGATAAATATGAAAGTTATGGGTGAAATGTGCAAACATTTTTTAAAATGAGCAAATGGTTATAAAATATTCTTGTTGTCGGGGAATATTCGTTTGGTCGTGGAATATTCTTGTTGTCGGAGAATATTCGTACGACGGCGCAGCTATTTGTGGGCCCCCACAACGGAATAACTGTCGGATATAGAAAGCGACAGAAATAACTTTTTACAAAATAACGACGTGGTTGTTACCGTTAGTACTGTTGAAATACCCGGTGGTTAAAATACAGTGATACACGGTGTTGCATAGTAGCACACGGTATTGCACAGTATTTCGAATTATTGAGTCTTACGTGAGAAGCCATTACTCAATTATTGTTACAGTAATTACTGTTCAATATTTTATATTATTGACTCAATAATTGCTACGTTGATATTTTATATTATTGACTCAATAATTGTTACATTGATATTTTATTGACTCAATAATTGCTACGTTGCCATTTTTATGATTGATTCAATAATGGCTACAGTTGATATTTTGTAGTATTGATTCAATAATTGTCGTTGCACAGTATTTCACGTTATCAACTCAATAATTCATATTATTTGAATAATATTATTAGATAGCATTATTGACAATGTCTAAGGAAGTTCTGTCTAGGAGGGGTTATTTAATTGCGCGCCAGTAAGGAGAAGTCCTTATCGGAAGGCCCCCCTCTGTCCTGGGAACGACCTGGTTGTTAATATTGTAGTTCTATAATATTATTTGTGAATAATTAATTATTGATTTATATGATGAGGAAATATTTATTTGGTGGATATTAAAGAAGGAATTGGCGCTGGTGAGTTTTTATCAAAATTTTGGTGTGAGAAATCATCTATTTTTGAATTTCGGATAATTTATGTTTGGAATTTGGGAAAACTTCCTTCTGCAAAGTTGTAGAGAATTAAATTTTCTATGGAAGGACATAGAATTTGTATTTTTCTAACAAAGGGGCTATTTGTTATGAATTATTGAAGTTTCGGAAAATATATATTATTTAATGGGTGGGCCCCACTTTTGTTGAAAATCTGATTTTGGGCAGCAGCCGGCGGCGGCGAAAATTATTTTGAAAATAATAATATTTTATTCATTTAGTCTCCTTTGGCATCCTAAGCTTTTCCTATAAATAGGGTGCTTAGGTTAGAATTGAAAATCACACCAGAATCAGAAGTTTTCTCTCTCTATAATATCGAGTGTATTTTTGTGAGTATTTCTATACTTTGAGTATTAGTATTCAGTGCAAGTTTCCTTTGATATTATATCCGATATTCCAGTCAGAGGTACTATCTTTTTGAGGTAAGGGATGTTATTTTCTTTCGTAAATGATGTTATTCTTTTCAATATCATTATACAGAAATATTGTCATGGATTTTATGTTGAAATTCTTACTTTTTTCCGTCGGGATTACTATTCACGTATACGGCACTATTCATGTATACGGCACTATTCACGGAAAAATTAAATTTTCTTCTATTTGTCCAAATTGCTTGTTAAGGTTACTATCTTTGATTGTATCCAAATTTTGAGTTTTATTCTTAAATTTTGCTCCATAATTGATTATTACGAGGTATTTTTGAATTGAATATACTAAAATACGAATCCTTAGTCTTTGTCTTTTATCTCACTGGATTCGTTTTTTTAAAAATATTTTTCGTCATTCTCAGTCCTAAAAGGTGATGTAACTGAATATCTTTGGCCTGTAGAGCAAAGATGAATGATTACTTGATGAATATCTTTGGCCTGTAGAGCAAAGATGAATGATTACCTGATGAATATCTTTGGCCTGTAGTGCAAAGATGACAGGTGTTGAGATGAATATGACCACTGATGATACAAATGAATATCTTTGGCCTGTAGTGCAAAGATGAATATTTGATTCGAGATGTATATTGATTGATGTTACAGTGATAAAATATTGATGATAGACTTTTAAATCATAGAAGATAGTAGACTTTATTCTCTGCTTAACTCTTCTAATGATTTGTTATTTCCGCTGCGAATATTGATCTAAGATTGGTTGTCCATTATATTTTATCTGATTTATTGAAGGCTAACGATAATTTATTTTCCATTATCTTAGTCATAATATTCTTTACTGAGCTAGTTGAGCTCACCCTTTTTCATCTGTTGTCCTCTTCAGGAAATGAGAATGTTGCGGGAACTAGTCGGGGGACAGAGTGATGGTCCGAGTTAGAGCAGTAGTAGTCCTCACTATTTTTGATAAATAGTGTGATAATAATTGTAATGAGGACTTAGTTTGAATCTTAATATTTTTTACATATTTGTATTGACACTCACAGTTGTGTGGTCGTATTTTGCACGACCGTATGATATAAAGTTTGTATTTGAATTTTGTACCATGTATTTGGCGACTCATAATGGGTTGGGTTGAATGGACCTATTCTGGGGGGCGTCACAACTATTGTATATTAACATCAACTATCAATTATATAATTAAAAGTGTAAAATTAATTACACAATTAAGTAATTAAGTAACTCGTGTAATCATGTTTATCATTTACACAATTAAGTAATCATGTTTAGTGTAAAAACTAAAAAGTTGTTGAGAAAAGTCCAATTCAACAATATATCACATACTCACAGTACCGTTTGCATTAAATTAAAATGAGTTATTATTTTAAATTAGAATAAGCAATTTTTTTTTTTTTAAAAACAAAGTCTCTAAATAGCTTTGAACCTTTTATCGTAAAATCGTAGTTAATTTATTTAGTTTGAAACAATATAATTATGAAAATTATAAACTTTTTATAAAGTAATTTTCAAGATTTATTGTATTAAAAAGTTAATTATCACATTGCCTTTTGAATTAAAAATATTTTCTATCGACTTTAAAAATTCATACTTGACTTGATCAATTGATCTTATTACTTATATTTCAGAATAAATATAATATTTGGTACTAATACATTTAAAGGTTAACAATATTAGTCTATAAGTCTATTAGATATTAAATTAATCTAAATCAACTAAATTCACATTATTTTAAATCTTAGAATTTTCAATTTTATTATAAAAAAATTAAAATAAGACTCTTTTTATGAAATAGATAAAATATTATTCATTTATTCTAGACTAACTATATAATAAATTATAATATTGACCACTAGTCCACTACTACTAATTTAATATTATATATATATGATAATATGATATATATATATATATATATATATATATATATTTATATCTTATTCCTAAATAAGTTAAAATAACAAAACTAATACAAAATAACAAAATACAAATAACAAAACTAATATTAGTTGTTAACTTTTAAGTTCTAATTCTAAATTATAACTTCTAACTTTTCAGTAATCATTTTTGGGATAAATGATGATTATAATATTTGGTTTAATTTTTGATTGAATTACTTAGAGTTAGAAAAGATATTTTTGGTATTTATTTAACTGTTTTTAATTTGCTTATGAGTTCTCAGTTTTCTCAGTTCAGTGCATTAGTAAATGTTCGCGAACTTGATTTGTTCGATTATGTTCGCGAACAACTCGATCGAGTTCGCGAACATCAATCGAACCAAACTCGTACAAAGCTTCTGGTTCGACAGACTTATTCGAACGTTTTCGAGTTCGAGTATAAGTGCTCGAGTTCGATTCGAGTTCGAGAATGTTCGGTTCAGTTCGGATCGTTTGCAGCTCTACATACTCCCTTGAAGAATAAGAGTTCTTCTAATCTAGCTTTTTGTTTATATTTATTACTCTCTCCCTCACTTTTTAAATACGTTTAGACAAATATTTTTGTATCTTAATATTTATTATTTGAGAATTTTAATTATTTGATTTTTAATATTACTTCAAGTATTAAATAGTATAACTTTAGTTTTCTCACTCTTTTTTATTCAATAAATAACACATTCTTTTTTCAATACAATATCAACATTAATATACGAAACTTTTATTATTACTCAACAATATATATAATTTTTTGCTATATAAAATAAAATATTTTATAATACTCTTGACAAATTAATGACTTTGACAATTTGTTAACTTCACTAAATATGTTTTAATTAACTTAAATATGAGTTTAGGTTGTATTTGTTTGCAAGGATTATAATTCTAAGACTATTAATTCTAAAATTATAATTCTAAGATTATAATCACAATCTCAAAACTATTAAGTCATTTTATAATCTCTAAACTAATAGTCTCAAGTCTAAATTTAAAAATAAACACGACACTTGAAATTAATATTATTATTTCAAATATAATTCTTTCAAATAAATATAGTCTTAGTCTTTTACAAATAGAACTAATAACATCGACTCGTATGTACTAGTATCTTATCCAGATATAGCATGGCATATGATATGGATATGGATATGGATGTGGGGAGGTAGGTAGGTCAAAGGTGGACAGGAAGAATAAGTATAACTCAACTCAGCTGTCACGGTCAACTCCATTGTTTTTATTTTATTAATTAATTGTCCCAACTCATTGCCCTGTCTTAATTTGGATATATATATATAATTAAATTAGAACCTGATGATCACGTATTGCATTGCATGCCCATTCCAGTCCTTGAGCTTTAAGTTAATTCACAATCTAGACATAAACGAAACCGAAGGAATGCTATTCACTGCATACTGTACTATTTACAACAATATTAATTTTCTTCATAAAAAATATACGATATACAACTTCCATTTTTAGGAGAGTGTTAAATATGAAGTGAATTTACTTCATATTTAATATAGTGCTGACACGCAGGCGGAGAGATCACCCTCTCGCCCGCATGTGTGTTGAGTGGTGAATGAACTCCAAATACTTTTTACATATACAATAAATCCAAGAAGAAAAGTGGCATTAAACATATAGTATATATTATTTCTCAGCTTAACCTTTATTTGGAGAGGAACCCCCCAATTGCGGCAGCTAATATAGCAGTAGGATCTCCGAGGACTGCAGACACAATAGCACGAACAGCAACACCAGCCATTTTACTAACATTTCCTCCTCTTCTTCTGGGTGCTCCTCCTCCTTTGAGATTGGGGATATTAGTATGCAGATTCCTCATCTTGTTCTTGTCCACACTGAAATACGTGGCTTCCCAGCTCTCCATCAGCAGCTCCTTGGCACACGACACATGAAGATTGTAGGTCTTGCATTGTGACCTATAAGACCAACCTCGCCCTTTGCCTCCGCAGTGATGACATGGATATGAAAGTTTGAGATACAGATATAGCTTCTTTTCTCCATCATCCAACACTTGGGGGAGATTCGCACAGCAAGGATGCAGATCAAAGTCGCATCTTTTACAATGATACGTGAATCCCGTCACATCTTTTTGACATGCATCACATCTCCTCCTCCCAGGGCCAGGGGGCTGATGGTAGAGTTTGAACTCGCATTTAGGGTAAAAGGGATGAGTGAAGTTGGACGGCGCCACTGCACATGCCTTGTGCAAGTCAAAGTCGCACTGCTGACATTTGTATTTCAGGCCAATCCCAGCTTCTTTGCACCCGTCACAGTAGAAAGGAACCTCGGTGTATTCGAGCTTCAGCCGCCTATGTTGCGGGTGAACCGGATGAAACACCTCTTTGTCAATCTTCATATGGTTTTCCTTCTCCTTATCTTGTAGCGTGTGCTTGCTTTGCTCTAGGGTTTAATCCTGTCCAAAACAAATAGGGAGTGCTTGTGTATATAAAATTGACGGAGATTAGAAGGTTTATTCGACTTGATATGTCTTTTGAATAGTAAAAAAGTGCCATTTCCAATGGCCTCCGAGTCTCGACACTCTTGCTTAAGTTTCACGAGCAGAGCTTAAAGAAACCTCTGGAATCAGGGAGGCTGGTTGAGTAGGGGACTAAAGAAACCATAGACTTGGAATCTAATTCCATACACAACTAAGACGCCAGTTGCAGTTGAATTGACTCCCCAAATGTTGAAGTTCCACAAACGGACTCGAAGCATCATTTTGATACCTACCTAACATAAGGTGTCGTATTGTAACTCTTCATATGATCACTAATATTTTTTTTAACATTTGACTAACTAAAAAAGTGCTTCCAAAAGAAGTAGAAGGTGCCTCCCTTGATGTTAATAAGAGAGCAATTTCAAACACGCATAACTTAACTACAAACATGAGGGGGTCGTATTGTAGTTATTCATATGGGTACTATACTTTTTTGCAAATTCTTTCACCATCTAAAAAACTGCCTTTCCAAAATAATATGCCTCCCTTGATGTTGATAATAGAACATTTTCATACATGTGTAACTTAGCTATAAACAGAATAACGAGGATGGACCCTCGCTAGCACATGCACAATCTAAAGACTATCTACATGATCCCTTCTGAATCCTCAGAACAGATTACAAACCAAGGAGGAGATTATCTAACAATTGTTGGGTTCTTTCACATCATGGTCAGTGGCAAGTGGAACATTACCCAACTTATATATATATATATATATATATATATTCTTTGGGATAAAGCTTCAGTCGAAAGAAGTGGGCCCCAGGAATCCACTAATGGTTTCATGAAGAAGCATTACCTTTCGAAAGTTAGTAGGGGGAATATTAGGCAGATGACTAGAAACAAGGGAAGCATGATCTCCTGCCACTTCAGAATTTCTCAGGCCCCTTACTCAACAACAAAGAAAAGATCCAAGATATACTATCACAATTCCATGTGAAGTTCACATCTGTACAAGTAAAGGGTGTTCCACTAAAATACAGACTTACAATATAATTGAAACTTGATACAACTAAGCTGTAAAAATTATAGGCAAGAAAGGTCCATAAATTCAAAATCATTAATTTTTTTATTAATTCTATAACAATCAGGAGTGAGCAATGAAAAATAATGTCTAGATATACTGAAATTGTTTACAATACAGAGAACAAATGTATAGAGAGAGAGAGAGGCAGAGAGCATGAGAACTAGGAAAAGGGGACTAACCAATACTTTTAAGTCACTCCACCACCTCCACATGATCTTTCAGCCTCCATGTATCATTGCCATCGTCAAGAAGCCACTGTTCAAATTCATCAACTTACTCATAATCGTGCATATATTGATGTACATATCATCCGACTTGCCCATTTGTCTCTACCCGGCTCTTCACCATTAAAAGAAACATGCAAGAACAGTCTACTTGAGCTAAAGCATCTAACAGATATCTGTTCACAATTCCCACCTCTTCAACCATCTCAACCGGGGAAATAAGGTTTTTTTCTTTAAGAAGCGAAATGAACGGGGGATAATTCTCCCGCAGTTATAGTGGTTCAGTTCTTGCTATATACATAGAATAAAGTAAAATGAACTTAGTATTCCAACGCAGTGTAAAGAAACCTTCAGTTCTTATAAAAGCCAGTATATTGATAGCAAAAGTTTCCTTCATTACTCTAATTAAATTTAGAATATACATATGCTTCATTCAAGGCCCACCAAGCCATTATACCCATAAGTTTGCCAAAATACAGTCCTGCTGAACTTTAGAATATCGGAATTTTACTTTGTTTATGTGAAACCATAAATCCTACATTATCTTTGAGATAACTGGAATAACACAACATTACAATCTGACTGCCCAAATTTTGTTAATCAAATTTGATTACCTAGGCTAAAGCCTCTATCGGCAGCATAATCTACAAAGTTGTATAAAGGAAGCACCTTGTCACCATACTTTTCAAAACTATCCAACTCTCTCTTAGCCCTGGTTCTAAGATCCTCGGCCACTTCCATAGCCTTTTCAACACCATACACACTCACATAACTCTTACCCTTTGTTTCCTTCACATCTTTGTCATTCTGAATCTTCAGTTTCGCTTCCAACACATCATCAACAACCTGATATAAAACTCCAACAGCTTTACCATACTTTCTGAGCCGTTCAATCTCATCATTTGTGGCACCTGCTATGAGACCTCCGCATACAGCCGAGCACTCACCCATTTCACCAAACTTCTTTTCTTGGACAAATTCTACTGAGTTGGGTCCACCTTCAAGGTCAAGGAACTGGCCAGCTGCCATGCCTGTGGACCCAACTGCTCGGGCTATCTCAGCTATAACATGGAGGAGGCGGGATTCAGGGACGAGGTTGGTAGGCGTGTTGGAGACAATGTGGCGGAAACCTAGAGGAAATAATGCATCGCCAGCAAGGATCGCCATGTCAATGCCGTAGATGGTATGGTTTGAGGGACGACCTCGACGGGATGGATCATCATCCATGCATGGCAAGTCATCATGTATCAATGAAGCAGCATGAACCTATTAAAACACAATACACGCGAAGAAATAGGTAAATACAAATTATATATTAAGAAGCATCGATTAAAGAACATAATATTCAAACAGAAGGTGCCAATGAAAGCAGTGCTCTAAAAATCGTTAGGTGGACCTAGGCGGTGGCTAGGCGTTTTGCTAGGGGGATTAGGTGTTTTCTTAGACGATCTCACTTATTTATTTTTCTATTGTATATACTTGCTATTCTATATGAAACATATATTATATGTAATTTTTTAAAAATTTACATGAAACATTAACAAAAAAATAATCTTTCAAGACTTAACAAATTCATTTAAATATTGAAGAGTTTCAAAGTAGATGTCTAATTCTACCTAGGCAGAAGCTTAGGCGCCTAATCAAATCAAGGCGGTAGAGGACCGCCTAGTGCCTAGGTGGGGATTACTCGGACCTAGACGGGGGATTTTTAGAACATTGAATGAAGATGAATCAAGTGCAAATCCAACTTTTTTACATAGTGAACAGGGAAAAATATTTTCTAGGCGGGTGAATAGATTGACCTTGAAACAACAATTAATTACTATTTCTATATAACAAGCTCAAATCTCTTATTTCGTCAAGCTAAACTTTCTTTACGTAGTAATATTTCAAACATTTTCAACCTCATGTCACAAGTTTAAGATATTTTGCATTATAATCGAAGCCCCAAAAAGGGGAGGTCAAAAGGGAAAAGTCTCTATTTCAAGTTTATGAAGCAATTATAATCATATTTAAAAATTATCTAGACTAGAATTCATCAGATATAACTTCTCCCAGATCAATTTAAATCCAAAAGGCTGATAGTTAATTCTTCATTATATTCTTAGCTGAAACTCAAACCCACAGAATAGTGGCTTCAAATCTTCAACTATTATGGCGTAGCCGTTCAAATCTTTCTTTTCTTCCCTCAGTTAGCCCAGGCCTCTTCACTACAGAGAAAGAGAAAGAACCCAAACTAATGTATATGGATCCACACAGACACATAAATAGACAACTGAGCATCAACTTTCTAGTTTCTTCATAAGGTTGGGACATGTTTCATAAAATCAATATAAGAAAGAGAAGGGCATAGTTTTAAGACTAAAGTAAGTTATGACCATTTTATTGTTATATATAATTCGAATGATAGAAACAAAATTACTTAATCAAAATAATTGAAAATCTCCCTCTCTCCTCTCTAGCCCTCACAATTTTCGATAATCATAATTGAGGAGGGAAGAACCCTGGAGCATTTCGCTTTTTCAACAATGACGTTGGATCTGTTAAGAAGTTGGCAAAGCCTTGTAGAAATAGATACTTTGAAGTTATTTTTGTGTCTGGCTTAGTTTACCCAACACCTATTATATTGTTCTAAATATTCCTACTTCAACCTCACTGAATACAAACTTCTATTTTCTCAGATATCCACGAGACTAACATATAGGTCCTAGGCCACTTCCTTAAACTAGTAGATTGCAGAATATTAAAAAAAAATTACAATCCAAAATCATTGTATGATCTTCTTATTTTGGATCTTTGTTAACACTTAATTACATCCAAAATGCAACTTCACTTGTACAAGACCCTAATCAGTACAAATTATATCAAATGCTAACAAACATATAACGCGAACAGTTCGCTTATTTCTCCAATACCATCAAAGTAATTAACTAAACAAAGTTGACTATTATCTTTGATCCAAAAAAAAAGTCGCCTTTTTTAGGGCAAATTAATCAAAAGACCTGAATTTTCAATCAAATCTTAAACGATTTCCATGTAAAACGAATTCTTAACTAAAGCTACAGAAAGGTATCCTATTAAAAAAAACTTTCCAAATGAGAGAGAGGAAGGACCATTTCGAGGGCGCAGGCAGTAGGGAAGGCAGCTTGGCGGTCGCCACCGAAGAGCTCACAGGCAGCAACGCACATAACGGGGGGAGCTCGTTTAGCACCTTTAGCAAGAACAGAGTAGCGCATGGCCTCATAGATCTGTCGAGGGTACTGTATTTGAATTGCTTGGTCCAGCTTGTGATTAATTTCTGCAATCAGAGTTGTCCAGTAAGATTTCAGATCGAATTGGGTGGAAACTGGCGACGATGATGATGAAAATGAACATCGAATGCTTCTTCTTCGTCGCTGTGAAATGGGAAGTCTGTTTGAGAGGTAGAGATTTGGAGGGGAAGATATAATTGTCGGAAACGCCATATTTGAAGAGGAATCCTGTGTTTGCGAGTTTTATCGAGCTTTTATTTAATGTGTAAAAAAGAAAATGAAATGATTTTAATTCCAAAGTGTTGTGTTGGGTATAATAATATATGAAAATGGAAGCATGAATGGCCATGGGAGTAAAAGTCTTCTTTTTGCTGATGCAGGGACACGTTCATACAAGTTAACAACAATTTGGTTGACATTAGTGGTTGGTTGGATGGTAAGTGGTAACACAAACTTTATCAAAGGTTGATTCTTTAATAAAAATATAAAATAAATAAATTCTAACAAATTCTTTATTAATACTAAATGTCTAATAACAATGGAGTACATTTTAGGTGGAATAATAAAGTATATATTATTAATTATGAGAATAATGTATACAAATAATGTAGTGGTTAATTATTATTTACACATAATTTCAAGTGGGCGTGGATGCCGAGCTTTTTCCCTACTCGTGACCTTTTTTTTTTCGTAGGAACCTTCTTCTCTTTTTTTTTTTTTTTGTTATTGAAATACTTCCGAACCTCCCCAACTACTATTTTCAGTTCAACCTCCCAAGCTCACACCAAACCAAGCCAATTGATATTTCTTGGCAAAAGTCAAAATGCGACTCTCTCTCTTGATTCATTGATTCATGATTCGAATGTATAAATGTGTTACGCATGCATAATGTTGATTGATAATGTTAATGAATGTATAAATGCATAATGTGTTGCACCAAATCAAGCCAATTGATATTTCTTGGCAAAGTCGTAGTCTTGATTCATGGAATCGTGAATCGAATAAATGTGTTACGCATGCATAATTGGAAACAGAGGAGAAGAAGGTAACCAACCGAAGGAAACTTATATTTTTTTAAAAAAAAATCCATAAGATTACAAGAGCTTAACTATGCATTAATGGGAGGATATTAAATTGCATTATTCCAAACAAACAAACAAGCAGATTAAACATAGCCCTGGTGATTGAAATTAATTAGAAAAAACCAAATCCATTGAAATTTTTTTAAGGATAGGCCTCGATAACGGATTGTAGAGCTTGAATATGTGTAACAGTGTGGCGGGTGAAGCCAGCCTGGCCCAAAACATACGCCCACTCCTCGGCTGTCCTCTCTTTCCCCTTGTTGGTATGGGCCATCATCACCATATCTAGCATCAACCTCATATCCTTGAGCTCGTCTCTTTCCTTTTCTTCAATTACAGCCTCTACGATAATCACCTTCGATCCCGTCCCCTCCCAGATAGCTTCCCTACATTTTTTCAGGATATGGATGCACTCCTCGTCACCCCAGTCATGCAATACCCACTACAGTACATGAATTAATTATTAAATAAACAACGAATTATATAAGTTAATTAGTCTGCAATATATATGTATATGTATATGTATATATCAATACCAAACCTAACATCAATATACTTCAAAAGTCAGATGAGACTCGGACAGGGAAAGGAGGAGTCAGGAGGGAATATATATGGAGTAATTTCTTTTTCTAGCTAGCTAGCTAGCTAGCTAAGAATGAATTAATTGTAATAGCTACTTAACCTTGAGGAAAGCTGCATTGGCTTTCGGAATACTGCTAAACATATCGCCCCCAACATGCTCAATACCTTCACAATGGGGTGCAACAGACACAACATGAGGAAGATCAAAGTTGATTCCATGAATCCAAGGACAAGCTTTGACCAAAACGCCAAGAGTTGTTCCATCACCGCCTCCCACATCCACCAAAGAGCTCAGCCCTTCAAACGCTTGAGGGCATCCATCAAGTATTTTTGGCACTACAACCCTAGCATCACAAGCCATCGCTTCGTCAATGAGCTTGCTATGGCCTGGATTCGCTGCTGCATAACGCCATACGTCCTCGCCATGAGCACCAACAAAAGCTGGAGTTTCACTGGCCAAGACGCGTGCACTTAGGCAATTCCATGGCGCCAGCATGACCGGGCTACTTTCAAGCAACACAAAAGGAGCCCAGGTTTTGTCTCCATGTCTGGTTAGAAGGCGGGAAATGGGCGTTTGAACATACCCCATGGAGCCTTGGCTTGTCAACTTGTCTTTAAATATTCCTCGGTGCGTCAGGAACCTCATGATCCGACAGAGGGCAGATGACGAACAAGCTAGGGCTGAAGATAGGTCGGAGAGCGTCATGGGCTCTTGATCGTGATTCTTTTCAAGGATATCAGGTATCCCAAGCTCAATTGCACACCTGACTACAAACAATTCAGTAAACCCAAACACATATTTCCAGATATCCACTTGGGCTTGAGCTGCTTCTTCATTTCCATGTGTTAATTCTCTTTTTGTTTCTCCTTCCATCTCCCTCTCCCTCTCCCTCTCCCTCTCCCTCTCCCTCTTCCAGCCAGTTATATCTGAGTGTCAAATTACTCCAGATGAGGCTTCAATTATGTACTAGCTAGGAAAAACATATATACAGCGACTCTGTTAATGAATTTTATATTTGCAAATTGAGCTTAATTTCCAACAACAAGTACTGCCCAAGAATGTGGAAAAAACAAGATTCATGTACTAATAAATAAGTTTATGGCTAGGGCCTGAAGCCATGTGAACATGTGTCAGATTCATGTAATCAATTAGTTTCTGCCTAGGGCCTGACGCCCTGTGAACATGTGTCAGTCCATGCTCTACTAATCAACTTTCTATTTTCACCTGTACTGTCCACAATCAATTTCTGTATTCATTCTCATCTGTAGACATGCAGAAAAAGTCAAAATAAACAAAAAACAACGAAGCTATGCTCATCCATTCCCCGTCTGTCTTGAAAAAATAGTACTCCACTAATTTTCTCAAAAATAGAATCTCATCTTATTCCTTTTGATATTACCGTATATATTATATATATTTATATAACGAATCAAGTTATATATATATAATATAAATTTACATTTATTTTTTAAAAAGAAATCATCTTCTTTTATTAAAAGAGTCCTGCAGGTTTATTAAAAGAGTCATTTCCTGATGGGTCACCTTCTTTTTGGAGTAAGAAAGAGACAACACCTTCTTTTTTTTGCAGAATTCAAGATTAGCACCCAAAAAAAAAATTGTGATTCGTCCCAAAAAAAAAACGTCATTTTTTTAAAAATAAATAAATAAATAAATTTATATTATATATATATATAACCTGATTCGTTATATAAATATATATAATATATACGGTAATATCAAATATATATATATATATATATATATATATATATATATTCCTTCCTTTGATCAACGTTAGCCAACCAAGTGTTTGGCCTCTAGAGGTGATCCACCAAGGAAGATGTATTATCAAGAAGGAGGGTGGTTGGCTTAGTTTTCTATTCTCTATAGAAAAGGAGTACTCTCTAACAATTGAAATTGCCTCAATCAATATCTATTATAAGACTCCTCTTATATAGATATTGGTCAACCCTTCTAATCCTATTAGACATGGAATTTTTTTTAATTAATTAAACTCCTTTAATTAATTTAGGCTTCCCACCACATGGGGAATAATTAATTAAATTCATTTAATTAATTTGTCTCCTAATCTTATTAGGAATAAATGAGAGTACTAATATTAAATTAATTACTAAACTCCTTTAGAAATTAAAATAATAATAATTGTAATAATATTAATAAGACTCCTCTTATTAATTTATATTTAATATTTTCAAAATATTAAATAATAAACATTAAGTTATTTAATTTATTCTATCACTATAGATTAAATTAATTATACTTAATGCATTATTACGATTATGCCATTACCTTCTTAAATAATTATTCTTCCTTTTATGGTGTGACCCTTTAGGTTCTCTATATTAAACCGGTTGTGAATAAATCAATTAGAACAATTATAATCTTATTTAAATAAATAAATTAAACTAATAATCTATTTAAATAAATAATATTTATTCTACAATAGTGATAAGCCTCCCTAGCGATCAACGACTTTTCAGATAATATAGATTTCAACATTAATCATAAAAGAATCTGTAAGTAAATAATTACCATACAATTCAATCCTTCCACCATACAATGTCCCAATTAAATATAAGACATGAATTTACTGTCAAGTCTTATTTTATTTAATTATATGTATTTCGATTAGAAAATGCACAACTCCGATTAATGCAAATTAGAAATCTCTTTCTAATTTCATTCCACCTTGGCCAAGGATTCCTGGGTTGTCATTTAACGAATCACATAGGACATATCTCCTCTTTTACTAGAGGTGGTAGATTCTTTATTGATCATTCATTATCTCCATATATAACTCATTATACCCAAGTATACCCTATTTATGCCTTAAAAGGTCTTAAGGAATAAGTCAAAGTATAATTTGTTACATACAAGATACTATGATGATCTCAAGTCCAAGGATCACTTGTACTACTTTCACATTAGGAATTCCTATTGACAGGCGAGTAAAACTCCATTAGGTATTCCATAGCGAGTTACGTTCAGTGAACTTATTCTCCAATAAGCACCTACATACTTACTTTAGTGTCTTCACACAAATGATCATGAGATCAATCATCCTCATCCAATGAGCAAGAAACATATGTACCAATCTATCCGGATTTACTAATCCCCTTTTTAGTAATCCCACGATTGAGAACTATTTTAGTTTTAAAGCTTTCTAAGAATTTAGATCTCATTAGCATGATCAACATCATGATTCTAAAAGCATTGCTTAAAACTATGAGTTATTTACATATTATAAAAACAGCACCATGTAGATAATTAAATGCCTTTAATAAATGAATATTTTATTAATAAATAAATAAGATTGTTTACAAAGTATGTGCTTTATCATCATACATGATTGGCTTGTATGCACACTACTATCAATCTCCCACTTGCACTAAAGCCAATCGCCATGGTATCTCATACCCATCTTCTCTAAGTGACGATCAAACTGCTGTTATGTTAAAGCTTTAGTAAATGGATCTGCAATATTGTCTTGAGAGTCTACACGCTCCAAGGTGACGTCTCCTCTTTCAATGATCTCCCTGATCAAGTGAAATCGCCGCAACACGTGTTTAGATGCTTATCAAGAAAATTGAACGATCTAATCTTGTTGTGCTATCCACAAGGACGAACATTCTTCTTTTTTGAATTTATGGAAGTGCTAGGCTGGACTTAACTTAAATCATTTTAGTTCGGATATGCACACACTTGACCATTATGATTTAAGAGGCAAAATAAAAGGAGTTATATAGTGATGTAATTGACAAGAGTTGTCTACCTATTTATTTGTATATCGCTTGTTGTGCTATCCACAAGGTTATATACATTTGAAATGTGATCCTTATTCTCACTAGCAAATCTTTAATTAGATGTTGCCGAACTATATAAGTGAAGGTAATATAGTTTGATAAAAATAGTGGGAGATACCAATTTAAAATAAAGACCTAAATTTATTTTGGTATGCAAAATTAATAAAATGAATGTTTGCTAAAATGTTATTTTTCACATGCAGAATTTTAAAAATGTCAAAATCACTAATTTTACTGCAAAGCATATTTGATGCTAATAAGCTTACCGGGCCGAATTATACGGACTGGCTAAGAAATCTGAGAATAGTTCTTACTGCTGAAAAGATTTCTTATGTCCTAAACTCACTTGTCCCTGGAACTGTTCCAGAAACAGCCTCTGAGGAAGAGATTGCCATCATTGTAAAGTGGCAAGATGATGCATCTGTGGCTCAATGCATCATGCTCGCATCCATGAATAACGAGCTTCAGCGTCAGCACAAAAACATGGATGCTCCTACTATGTTGATTCACCTCAAGGGTTCTTACTGTCGACTGGATTTGTTGTAATTGCTCATACCAGTAACTTTAGGTGTAAAAACCAGCGCTTTAAATGCTTTGTTATATATATATTTTTATACATACATAATCTCGCAAACACACACGTGTGTGTGTATATATATATATATATATATATGCTATGGATCAAAAAGTGACATATAGTATTTACACCTTCCAATATAGCATTTACACCTTCCATTAGAAAAATGAATGGCAGGGACACGCCGTCCGCTAGTACTTCTAGCGGACGTGGTTATGCTTACGTCAAAAAGATTTGAAGATCCGCTAGTATTTCTAGCGGACGGGAAATCAATTTAGGGCAAATTGGTTTTCACCCATTCAATCTCAGCGGCCTTTTCATAGCATTCACTCTCAGCGATCAGCGATGTTGATGCTAAGAATTGGTCCGTGCCTGTAGAAAACCCTTCAATAGTTCCATTCAATCTCAGCGGACGACGTGATTACATCGGCGGCGATGCTAGCTCTTCATCAACGCTGAAAGAAAACCCTTCAATCTGTCCATTCAATCTCAGGGGACGACGTGATTTGGTCTTCATCAACGCCTGTAGAAAACCCTTCAATTTGTCGAGAAAAGAGCAAAAATCGTACTCAAGAGTGGAAGATCTGTGTTCTACATCAAATTAAACAACATTTAATATGTAAGTTTTACGAATTAAACAACCATCAGATATGTTTTAATATGATTATGATCTATATTGAATGCATGCTTATTATCTTATAGAATAATTCGAAAGTTTTGATTTATTTAAATTGTGTATGCATTTCACCTTAGTTCTCTGTTAGACCATAGTTTGTGCCTTGCTAGATGGTTTATATAACATAGTTCAAGTCGACCAACTGATGTTTTATGTGACTATAGTGCAGTTTGTATAATATCATGCAAACCTGATGGTTGTATAATATGGTTCTACTTACCTACCAAGCTCATTGGTACATTTGCTCTTGTATTTACAAATTATTTCCTTTAAGAGATTGGAAATGGGAAAAATAAATCAGGAAATTCATTTTGTGGAAATTCTTCACCAGAGTTTGCAATAGATTAAAAATCTTTTGTAAAAGATAGAGCTAGGCTAGACTTTTATTCTGAATCTTTGTATGAAGTGAATTTTGATAAGTTCAGAGATGAAGAACTTATTATTAATATTATTATTTATTTATTTATTTAGAGTTAACATTCTAGTTATTTTTGCTGGCTGATAGTATGAATATGATAAGCGAAGCGTATGTTCTAGGCAGTTTGGTTATCATGTTGCTCTGACAAAAGGCTTTGTCAAATTCTTCAGCAAGATGTTTTTTTTACTACATATTCTACTGGAGAATGAATGTTATGTTTTTATTTGGACATCTTATTTAATTCAAGTATCAAGCACTATGACTATAGGGTTATATAGCATGGTGTTGGATCTTATTGTGCATTCAAGTATCAACTGTCAAATGATATTTTTTCTTATATAATTTCTTGTACTAGAATGGTTACATAGGCCGTCTCTTACAGCTGCAGGGTGAAGATTCACATGCTTGGACTCAAATGTCAAATGTATTGTTGTTTCAACAACTTCAACAAATGGCTGGCTGTGTGGTTGTGCTTATTGTGGACACTGGTGCCTTCATTGCTGTGTCAAGGTATGCAAGTGCAACTCCTTTACCACCTTCTGTCCTCAGCCGTGGAGTTGGTTGGCAGGTATGATTTGATGATCTTGCTCTAAATTGTAACTGCATTAATATCTTTCTACACACGTAAAGTGAAGATTGAAGATGCAGTAAGGGAACTTGATATGGAAACTAAATTTAATGTTGATAATATGCTATACCTCTTCACTCCTTGTGCATGAGCTTTGTAATTTTAGCAATGTGAATATGTTAATGTTAGCTGCTTCTTTCTTATTATGGTTTGATTTCCCTTTCCAGAAGAGGATTTATCAATTTTCTGTATGAATACATAATAACTTTTTTGGGGTTTCTAAACTAATTTTAATTGCTCTTTCTCTAAGGGAGTGGGCATATTGTTCTCTGGAATATTTGGAACCGGAAATGGGTCATCAGTATCTGTGTAAGATTTTAAAAGCTTGTGTTCATGGAAATATATTGCAGGGCGGGAGTATATATATGCACTTACAAAAACTCTATGCCCTGTTATATTTACAGGCGTGATGAAGAGCCTATCACACAAGACTGTAAGAATGCAATTTCACAAGTCACATGTGCTGATATAATTTTACAGAAATGGCGGGTTACCGGTAGTGCTGCTTGAGATATTCCACAACTATTGCCACATTCAAGTTAATAAACGTCCAAAACAAGATGAATAATTTTTATGGATTCTGTCATTTCACTGATTCGGAGGACGTATAATTTATCGACTTCAATATATATTATATATTTTTCATTTTTTAATAGGAAGGATTGCAACAAAGGGGTAATTCGCCATTTTTAATGGAGGCAATCAATCAATATAGATTGATCCGAAATCTGAAATCATTTTATCTACTAATAATGGCCAAATTGGCGTATTGAATTGGAAATATCGACAAATTCTTAATTCGATGCAAAACGAAGAACCTGGTGTTTGTATGCATATGTAAGGGAATAAAGATGGGTGATTGAAAATGACCAAAGAAAAGGTATGGATTCTGATTCCTCTTAGTTGCATTCCACATTCAATGTAACAAAGGATAAATGGTGAAATTCCATTTGTATTTAACTACTCTTGAGCAATAGTAATTAGATATATTACTGATTTATTCTCCAACTCTATTTCTTCAAATTGCATTTCTACAGATAATATTTCTTGAATTATCATAATAAATTATGGAAGATAGTTTAGCAATTGTTGGTCGGATAACCGATCACTAAACACGCGCAAGTATACGCGGTCTAACATATAATACAGTGATAAGAAAGTTGTCGAACCCACGAGGAACTACTTCCTAAAATATACCAAGCATCGACTTTATATCGCTTAAGTCAGGTCTGAACAGAATAAATGGAAGGGTTGTGTAATTAATCTAATTATCAAAGTAAATGGATAAAGATAGGTATCAAAAGCACTACAAGCTAAGATCATAATTTCACCCCACACTAGCGTTCTGTCGAACACTTGGTGTGCTATGTTTTATCAAATATCCTACCCGTCTCTCTTTGGTATTAATGGTCACGAAGGAGTGTCGACCGAGAACTCACAAGTACTCATACGCCTCTTCCGAGGTATGTATAAGCTTATCCTCTCTAATCCACCCGACCGGGAATAGACAGAAAAGAACATCCAAGCTAGGCGATAATTCAACACATTCCTATGCGAATTAACCCTAACAAAGAATTAAAACAAAGGTTCTCATAAGGTCACACGTGGCATACAGGTATATTCCTATCCTATAGGCAAATCATGCAGTCCGTTAAAACAGACAAATCATAAACACATGCCAACACATTATGTTCTCAATCTATAGTTCATCTCCCAATTTCTCATAGATTACCAAATAATCACTAATTCCTTAGCAATTAAACATTAAGCATGAATATATTGAATCAAACCATATGGTGCCAACCAAAGAGATAAAATCATCAATTCAAATAAACAAAGGGTTCCATTATAACCTTAGAGCCAATATTTAGTTCATAGCTAGTAAACTAGATATAAGTAGCAACAATAACATCTACAAATACAGAATCAAAGAAAACACTAGAGAAGAATAAACTCTGTCAAAGTTTTCTTCAATCTCCAAGAACTCCCTCCGATTCGTCTTCCAATTCGTGTCGCTATGACGCTCTTGAGCTCCAAGGACTCCCCATCTATCCTTAGTCTATATGTACAAACTAAGCTAAGCTAAAGAGAAGAGGAGAAGAGAAAATGGAGTTAAAACTCCTTCCTAAGCTAAAAATCTGATATGGAGCAAAAGGGAGGCTGCCCAAATTTAATGCTAAGAAATGCTCCAGCTGCTAGGTCATTTAATGACCTTTTATGCCAAAAGACCGGAGTTGGCGCTGCGGCGCCAGCTTTTAAGTTTTGTTCTGGCGCTGCGGCGCTGGTCAAGGGCATCCAGTCAACACGTGGCGCTGCGGCGCCACCTTAGTATGAGCAGTGAGGCGCTGCGGCGCTGAGTAGTCAGAGAATTGAGGGGCCTCTAGCGCTGTGGCGCCAGAATATATAGGCCTGTAGGCGCTGCGGCGCCGGGTCTAGAGAAATGGCCATTTTGCCCCTTTTAAAGCTAGACTTGTCCTAAAAACTCCTGCAAAACTTAAATTAAACAAAATACTAACAAAACAATATAAAAGCAATATAAAGAAATAAGAACAAGCATCTTCTTAAGTCTAAAAGTAATCGATTCGCGGGTGTAGAACCCACTCATCAGCAATATTTATGGTTGGATTAGTCGATAGGTTAAGGGGTTGTAGCATAAAACTCGATGTAAATTTTGTATCGGTCTATTATCACCCATGTTAAAGCATTCAACTCAAAATTAAGTAATGAAATTAGATTCACAAGATTATAAGTATGAACGATAAGCTTTATAAATTATACGTTAAATTCGAAAATAATAATTAAATGTTAAATATAATTATTATTTTAAACTTATTTTAAAATAATATTATATTTTAAAATATTAAAATTTTGGATTGGGTCAAACTGGGTCGGTTGGGTTAAAATTGGTCAAAATGGGTCGGGTTAAGTCAAATTGGGTTGGAGGCACGAAAACGCCAACAAAATGTCACTTTAAGGACCTAACTGACGAAAATTGAACTTTATGGAAGACTTTGAAAGTGAGTGTTAACTTGGAGGGACAGAAGTGCCAATCAACCTTTATCCTTTTGACTGCACGAGTCTCATCTTTCCAAGCTTAGGAGCTTTTTGTATTAAATTTGTCAGAATATACAGATACTAAGATTGGGATCCGGTTACTATGAAGTTAACTTTATAGTAAGTTGGTCAATTGACAAATACAGTACTGACACGTAGGGAGATATCACCTCCCGGCCTGCGTGTCGACACTGAATTGGTCAATTGACCAAAGTTAACTTCATGCTACCCACTCCCCTAAGATTGTAATTTGCTATACCTCATTTCAGTTAATTTCAAAAGAAAAATCAAAAATTACAAAAGTATTGTCACTTTGTCAGTTACTAGTATATGTTTAAACATGGTGGTTAGCATGAAGTTAATTTTGGTTAATTGAACAATACAGTGTCGACACGCAGGCTAGGAGATAATCTCTCTTTGCGTGTCAGCACTGTATTGGTCAATTGACCAACTTACCATGAAGTTTACTTTATAGTAACCGGATCCATTTAAACATCATATATATAAGTAGATAAGTGACAAAAAAGTGAAGCAGATCAAGTACAAACCTGGAGGATACTCAGCACAAGAACAAAGATTCCTATGTTTCTGTGTGTTGGTACGTTGGCATGCAGTCTGTCATACAATGACCTTCCGATACTAAAACCAATGAATTGAATGACTATGTGAAGATAAAACCATAACGGATCAAGATGCCTGAGGTATCTTGCACAATTGCCCCTACAGGAAGAATCAGACCCCATCCAAGCAAACCCAATAGTCCATGAGTTTTTATTGTGCTGAAGATATCATTATTAGGCGCACTTGCACCAGGCGCAAACACCGAGTCTATATTACTTGAAAGGACTATATTACCTGAAAGAACAAAAATCCTAGTTACTAAGATAGTTTATACTTATACTTTTCAGCAAGAACATGGAGGAGGATAAGAACATTTTTTTTTAATAAAAAATAACATTTAAATGAAAGTTGGATTAGTATCAAATGAATCACACATAAGTAAAAGGTTCTATAGGTTATGATTTAGTGGATCTGGTTACCATGAAACATGAAATTAACTTCATGGTAAGTTGGTCAATTGACCAATACAGTGTTGAGAGAGAGATCACCTCCCGCCTGAGTGTCGACACTGTATTGGTCAATTGACCAAAGTTAACTTCATGTTAACCATTCCCGATATTAGTATTACTCCCTCCAACATGCAACTAATGTCACATTTTATGATTAGAAGCAGGGGAGATGAAAAAAATATCTGCTGAGAAGTCGAACCAAATGGATGCTTTGTCATTATGTGGAGTTAGGCGATTGTGGGTCGGATATTTAGTGGCAAAAGCTAATAAAATTGTTTGGGTGGTACTTGGTGATGATGAGGCTGGAAAATTCAGCTGCAATGCCAAGTAAATTGTTGCCCCATAAACTGTAACAAATGGTGAAACAGTACTAGTAAGTGGCAAATTGCCTTTATTATCCGGTTTGACATCTGAAGGGGTGAAGCCGACTAGATAATATTGCTTGATTCTTGCAAAACCATTTTCACTGATCCATCCAACCATTGCACTGGAATTAAGCATCATTCCGTCCTTTGAAAAACCAATTCCAACCCAACCAATAGCGTATGTATCAGATAATATAATGGTTAATAAATTGTCTTGTGTCCTAGAGTACTGCAGCAAAACAACACATGAATATTCAGATGAATTACGTAACTAAGACTATATATATATATATATATAGGGGACTGATCTATAGCAAACGTTGTAAGTTTAAGGTAGCCTTACAACATCGCGACCCTCCATTGAAAGATCGAACGGTTTTATAGAGAATCTGTCTGCAGTTTAGTTTCCAGTAATCCGCACTTTAATACTGCGGACAGGACGGATTACCAAAATACCTCTCCTTATAAAAATCAAAAGACATCCGCAGTATTAAACTGCGGAGCTTTTCCCTGCATTTTTTCTCTCTCCTCTCTTTGAAAAAACAGAGCATCAACTATAACCATGAAGGCTACTCAAATTGTTACCCAAGTCCTTGATTCTTGTAAACATGATTTCATACCAAGGAACGAGTGAGGGGTCGGGACTCGGGAGGGGTCGGGAGTTCAAATGCACTCGGGTTCGGGAGGGTTCGGGAGGGGTCGGTAACCGAAGCAACAATTTGATACCAAGGGACGAGTGAGGGGTCGGGAGGGGTCGAGACTCGGGAGGGGTCGGGAGTTCAAATGCACTCGGGTTCGGGAGGGGTCGGGAGGGTCGAAAACGGCTAATTCGACGCTGGAGATCTCAGTTTGGACTGGACCGTCGGTGCAATTTTTAGGCGAAGTTTGCTTCGATCTCTCCGATGTCACCGTTCTTGATCCTCCGAACAGTCCTCTAGCTCCTCAGTGGTACCGCCTCGAAGGCAGCGACGATCCAAACTCCGACAGTCTTCGGCGAGGGGTTCGGGAGGGGTCGGGAGGGTCGGAAACGACTAATTCGACGCTGGAGATCTTAGTTTGGAATGGACCGTCGGAGCAATTTCTAGGCGGAGTTTGCTTTGATCTCTCCGATGTCACCGTTCGTGATCCTCCAGATAGTCCTCTAGTTTAGAATTGACGATGCATTTCCCGAGTCATGGAGTCGGCTGATATGTATTCGGTGCAATCCGGAAGGTAGATTGTCTAATTTTTTGTTACTTTTGCTGTTTTGTATTTCGTCAAAATTAATAAAAAGTGGAGTGGTAACAGAAATTCAATATAGTTAATAATTATTACGTAGTGAGAAATAGAAATTCAATATAGTTAATAATTATTACGTAGTGATGAACGTGAAACTTCAATATGGATTCCTTGTGCTTGAAGAAAGCAATTTTGATAGTAGTGATGATGAAGAGGATTCACAAGACCACTCAATTACAGAGCCTCTGTTTGCTTTGTCAAATAGAGGAGAGAGAAAAAAATGTAGTGAAAGCTCCGCAGTTTAATACTGCGGATGTGGTTTGATTTTTATAAGGAGGGACATTTTGGTAATCCGTCTCGTCTGCAGTATTAAAGTGCGGATTACTGAAAATTAAATTGCGGACAGTGAGTTTATAAAACCGTTCGATCTTGGCGTGGAGGGTCACGATCTGTTGTAAGACTTTGCTTAAACTTACAATGTTTGCTATGGATCAGTCCTCATATATATAGGAAAAACACAGTCTACGATGGTAGAGTAAGTCACCCTACGACAGTAGAGTAGTCACAGATTAGTAGTAGAATAGTCACTCTATTACCGTAGAAAGAATCCTAACTCCCAAGATCACAGTACTCTATGAAAATAGACTGTGTACATTTTTGGGAGTCTGTACAGTTGTGTAGCTCAATTAACCCCATATATATTTATATGTTATCAAATTAACTTACTCGAAGGATATATGTATTCCAAACAGGTTAGCAGACCATATTTGGCAAATTATTGTACGGTAGAGGAAGAAAAGCGGAGAGATCGATGGCACAAGGTGGCAAAAAATTAATATCATTACTAGTCACGTCCGCCGCTAAAACAACCGATTCCCGCCGGTAGGGAAGCACAAGATTAACAAACACTAACACCAACCAAACTCTGAATCTTGAAATATTCACTTCCATCGAAAAAACAATAAACTTAAGGCCTTTTGATGGTTGCTCCAGATTAAGTTAAATAATGAATTAGAAGCCAATAGAGAGTGAGTTAAATTAAGAGAAAGAAAAAAAATGAAGTTTTAGTTTCTTGGGTTTGAAGCTTGTGATGATGGATGAGTTGACAAGGTGGCGGTTGGATGTGGCGGGTAATTTATTCCCACCAAATCCTACTTCCAAACTAATACTCCTTAGTTTTAAAATATAAGATCTTGACTAATTTGTTTCGAGTCGATTTGAAACATTTTTAAATTTTAAATAGTTTATAATTATAAGAATGGGTTGAAAAGGACTTTTTGAAGTTAAGGGCTAGTAATTAGTTATAACTGATCAGTTTAGGTGTGAACTAATCAATCCGTGCTAGTAATTAGTTATAATTAATCAGTTTAAGTATGAACTAATCAAACCGTATACGCACATCGCTTGTTTGTAATTTGTGACTATTCATATGATAAGTAACTTATAAATGGCCAATGGGGAAAACATTCATTACAACATCTATTTAGTAATCTCACAACAAACCAATTATGATTCTTTCTTCAGTCACATCTATTTAGTATTATGTTTTCGTTTTAATTCTTGAGCTTTAGGCTTTCACTAGCGGATATATCTACATTGGAGTGGTTAGCATCCTATGTCCAGCCAACAGTTAGTTATAGCAGATATTCAGCTTAAAGTTACTTATAATTTACTCCTTGTATCTTCACTTACCTAGTTAGCCGGGTATGTTTGTGCCTGTTCTATTTAGAAAAGTTATAAGACAATATGTTGTTTCCGTGACAGCCAAAATGACTACATTCCTACACTCCCTAGTTTTGGCAATAAGAAATACTTCTATTTCCTATTTATTATAGTATAATCTTTTTAATCTCTTGGAAAGAACACAAGCTCACCAACTAGTTGGGTCAAAGAAAAAAAGAAATTTTAGTTTCTTTTTTTCTATGTTTTCTAATCTTTTTAGAAAAAAAGATTTCTATTGATCCATTAATGGTGGAGGAGGAAAGAGAGAGATTGATTGCCATTAGAGATTCACTCAAAGATGTTGAAACAATGCTTGTGTTTTTATAGGTCAGTTCTTCTTCCATGTTATTTCTTCCTTAACTTTATTTTTGCTAGTTAATTATTCAACAAATTTGGCCATCTTAGTAGTCTTTATGTTTATATATAATGTACAAGCAAGCTAAGCCCAAAGATTGAATTTCATGTTAATATTATATTGTAGCATCAAGCATAAACCTTGTTAATTATACGGATCCTGTTACCATGAAGTTAACTTCATGGTAAGTTGTTCAATTGACCATTACAGTGCTGACACGCAGAGACAGATATATATCACCTCTCACCTGCATGTCGACATTGTATTGGTCAATTGACCAAAGTTAACTTCATTCTAACCACTCCCTAATTATAGATTGACTGACTGTCATTTCTAGAAGATTTTTTGAACCAAAATTGACTTAATTATAAACATATGAATGTTGTACAGAGATTGCAGTCATATCTGCAGCAACATTGCCATGCAGCAATTTCCCAGCTGGAAGAAAGTAGACTGCATCTTATAGAAAAAATACAAGATTTCCAGGAAAATGGGAGGAAACTCAACGTGTTCCAAGAGCTAAATGCATGTTTTGGTGATGAGAAAATGGAGAGAAAGATTGAGCTCAAAGTAAATCATAGAAAATCTTGGTTTTGGCTAATTTCATTAGGAGTTTGTTCAGTTCATGGAATTGGCACAATACTGCAAAAATTGCCATAAAGTTAATTGTGGTTTCAGTTTCTATTTCTTCAACTTGTAGACGAAAATGTGTATCGTCCTCGGATTCATCAATGATGGAAAAACAGATTTTTTAGTTGGTGATATAGTCAATCCTTTAGATGTGTTGTCCTGTGGAATGGTATACTTTATGTAATCCTCACGTTCTTATACACATACAATTTGTGTCGGATGTTTTTTTTGGATAATTTATTTCCAATTAGGGCACAAAAATAGGACATAGACTATTTTTTCTCGCTGTGCATAGGCGCGACATGACTAAGTACCTGTCTTTTGAGTCTTTTTGTGAAGTGTTAAGTTGATATAACAATTACACAAGATTCGAGTCTTTGCGCCTCGCAACTCCATACACAAATGTTATCCAAGTGTAAAGAATATAGTCAAGAAAGAGCTCATCCTAACAAACTAGCTATCCAAGAAGAAGAACTCAAGATTATATTAATCCGACATTTGTATCTCTGCCCTCCATATGACAACAATTTTATCATGACACAATCTTAAAAATAGAGAGATCATTTTTCTTGATATTTTTTTCTTCAATAATTTTTTTTTGCAAGTATTTCTATTAAAAGAAATTTGTGTTTGACTGTCTTAGGCAAATCCTATTACCCATAAAAAACTAAGGTCAAATGAGTCTCCCATTTTAGGTGGGAAATGGTATGTCTTAGAAGAGAAATGATATATATTGCGACTGTTTATGTCAGTTAATTGATTGTTAGTTATATGAATAAGTATTAATGATATTTTTTTAGAGAAATGTGTAATAAGTAAGGCCCTCGTATAATTTTTAAGCTTAAATATATTTTACTACATTAAACTATTACCCATTTTTCAATTCGGTGATCGACATTTTAATTTTTTCAATCAGATGATTCAACTCTCAATTTTTTTCAATTACGTTGAATTGAAATGCCACCTCTGAAATTGATGATGTGGCCCTGCATACATGGCAATTTGATGCTTATTTGTAAAAAAAAATAATCCTACATGGCATTTTAATGTTGATGTAAAAAGAAAAATTGAAATAATAAGTTACTATTTTAGTAATGCTCAAGGGTAAAAAAGTAATCAGAAAAATAAAATGTAAAAAAATAAAACAAAACAGATTTCTCTTTCAACTAAAGAATGATCTGAAGAAAAAAAATATAAACAATAGACGAGTAGATGAACCCTAGGAACTCATAAATCAACAGCCATCGACTCCGAGCTACCTAGTTATATGTATACATGCAACCTCAAATCAGATCTCGAGATGGAGAAGGAAATTATGTATTACCCCCTCGGGAAGCGCAACTGTGAGGAAGACTCTGGAGAGGTTCACTACGGCAGTAAATGGGGATGAAATGAGCCTAAAGGAGATGGGCAGATGGATGTGTCTCAAAATATAATCCTGCGCATCTATATGGATCTAAAGATCAACTCCGAACACCGCATCACCAACTGCGATGAAAGGGCAACATCAGTAAATTGAAAACTGATCTAGGTTATTATTGGGATCGTCACAGATCAAAACCCTTACCTAGGTTGAGTATTCCTCAACCTCGAATCTCCAGCGAGCTTCATCACCATCGTTGTGGTGCTCCGATTCTATCTCGTCGTTGATTTGGTACTCCAATCTATCTCGCCGCTATTCTTAAGTATCTCACTACCGAGGTATATCCCCTGTTTTTTTCTTTTCCAATCACTCTGTTTCCTATGTTTTTGTGTGTATTTTGTATTATTCAGATCCGAAAATTTCTGTCATTGTAAATATCTCTTTCTGTTGTTCTTGGTTTGAAAGAAATAATTTTATATGAATTTGTCTCCCTAAATTTTAATTTTCCCCCCTTCTAATTGCTAATTTGTATGTGTATATACACGTTTATAATTTTATAGTTAATGTATATATTTTTTCATTTGCAATGAACAAATTTGTATAAAAATGAAAAATTTCAGATCTGGATTTGTCTCGATGTTTGTTTATAGAATTTTTGTAATTTTTTTGGTATTAATTTTTTACCCTTAAGCATCACTAAAATGATAACCTATTATTTCAAAAAAAAAATTACATGAACATTAAAATGTCATGTAGGATTTTTTTTACAAATAAGCATCAAATTGCCATGTATGCAACGCCACATTATCAATTTATGAGATGTCATTTCAATCGAACTTAATTGGAAAAAATTGAGAGTTGAATCATTTAATTGAAAAAATTGAAATATAGATCACCGAAGTGGAAAATGGGTAATAGTTTAGGGTAGTAAAACATATTTAAGCCTAATTTTTATGGATGTTCACAATTAGAATTCGACGTAAATTTATTGCAATACATTACATGATTGGTGTATTTGAAAGTAGCACATAACATGCTTTGATTTACCAAGCAACTCAATTGTAAAAAAAATTACTCATAAATCATAAAGTTTTAGGTATACGAGGTCTTGGATCCGTATGTTAAATTTCAGTGGAATATAGCCAAAAAAAATTAAAATACATGCTTTGATTTGTTTAGTTGCCAAGTAAGAACGACTAGTAGACTGATATTTTGCAATTAAGAATGATGATGGAACTATAGAGAAGTCCCATGCCTAACCAGACCCTATTAGGGTTTTTCTTGAGAAGATCCACCTCAACGCATACTCTTGTGACACCGGGTCGAGAAAGCCTGGGGGTCGGACCATCGATTAACAGCACTTTGCCTACTACGTTAGCAATAGATCTAAGGTTCACCACGGAAAGCGAATTCGATCCTATAGTCGTCTTCTTTGTTCGAGAAATGCGCAGTGGAAAGGGATGCTAGTCGACTAGGCGAAGTTGTAGGTCCCAATAAAGAAGATCCAGAGTGATTCCTGAATCTCATTTTTATTTGAAATGGAGAGGATCTAGTCCCAGCTATGAGGCGCCCTTAATTCCACGCCACGAATCACACCCTCTCCCTCTTTCATGCAAACGCGCCCTCTCTTTCTCTCTCCTAAAATCTCTCATTCCTTCAAATTAAATTCAATTTCCAATTAAACTATATAGGTTTATATATATATATATATATTTGCCAATTCTAGTGATAAGTCGACCAAATCTTTCTGAATTAATGGCATAATTTGCCTTTTATGGATCAGAAAATATTGAATTTGACGGGGAAGAACATTTTGATGAAAGAGGAGTGAAAATGAGTTAAGATCTTCATTTCAATCCAAAGAAAGGATAAGTTCAGCAGCCAAAGATGTTAATTTAGGTTTTGGAGAGAGAGCATTTTCTGCCGCCGGTGCCGCTGTTCTCCTCGCCGTCATCGTTAACCCCCTCGATGTTGCTAAGGTCTCTATTTACTATATTCTATGTCATTTGTTATATGCAATTGGATTTAATTTAGTGTTTATACTGATTTGATTAGTTTTTTTTCATTTATGTACAATATCCAACTTGTATTGGTTTTTGTATATTTTTATGCATTTGGCAGTTCTGAGTTGATCATTTTGTTATTCCTCTGCTGCTGTTGAACTCTAGTCTCAATTGTTTGAAGGGTGTCAATTTTTTTGCTTGTTTTCATTTTATTTGCCAAATGTCCCAAAATGCTAAGATAAATGAACTAAAAATTTTAAGGTTGGAATATCCTAAATATGCATAAGCTAACTGAGCTAAAATTTATATGTTTGGTTCTTTTAGAGTTAGATTTAGTTGAGATGTTCAGGAGCTCTGCATAGTGAAAATATTACTGGTCTATAAAGTTTGAGATATGGCTTGCTGGTATTAAATTTTAACAAAATTGGTTTTGATAACAAAGTTTTAGAGAATATTTCATTAAACTTTAAGAAATTAGTTTTTTGGTGTTTTAACACTTCAATAAAGACAAAGGTCATTTACTGACCGACCAGAACCCTATTGATGAATGAATGAAAGGGTTTATGAGGCGTTTTTAATGCTTTCGAAGGCATGGCTTTTATCTTATAAATATAGTAAGAGCAATATCGTTTGATTATGTGTGTGATTTAAACATTTTGTCCTCAATAATTAGGATATAAGAGAGAAATTCTAATGTGCGTGTGTATATTATTGTGATATTCAAGCTTAGCTATTTGTTATAAGAACCATCAGTTTTGATTTATGTGTGGTCGTTAGAATCTAGTTGCTGGCAGGATATCATCATACCAATTCTTCCCGTCCCCTTTAAAAGTTAATTTGAAAGTTTATGATAATCTTAATCTAATTTCATTCTTTGGTTAGTTTATGATATTTCAGGTCATTTTTTGTCGTTATTTTTAAAATTTAGAGCTTTCTTGGCCATCACTGATATCTTTAAGTTGCTCAAGCTTTAGAGATTCTAATGTAATTTTTTTGGTTATTGTTTGTATTGCCTGATTTATCAGACTAGGTTGCAAGCTCAGGCAGCGGGTGTCCCTTATCATGGTCTATGCCATACAACATGTTTCGAAACAAACACAGTATGTTTCCAAAATGCGACTCTTGCTCGTAAACTTTATCACATTGCTGTATAAATTTACTATTTATTGGTCATAATTTTCTATTTTTGGAAGAAGTTCTTGAAGTTTTCACTTGTCTATTGCTTTGGGACTTTCTCTCTGGTCTCTACACGTGTTAGAGGGAGGGGGTAAACAAGGGGAGAGAATATGATAGTACATAATGCATATTACATGCACCTGCAGAAGATCTTTCATCAATATAAGAGATGAATTGTTAGATATGTGTACTGCTTAGGAATTCCAGTCTACTGGTATGCGTTACATGTTTTATAAACCAAGTTCAATGTTCTAAAAAGTGCTAGGCGGGTGGCCGAGGGCTATCGCCTAGGGGGCTTAGACGAGATTTTTTGTTCTAAGTCAATTTTAATATTTTATCTTACATTTATCTAAACAAAACAATAATATAAATAAAAACAATCTATAATAAAGATAATAAAGGCCTTTGCTTAAAGTTCAAACACATATCCATATTGCCAATATCAAAGTTCAAACACAAACATGTAGTTGTTCAAAGTTCAAACATATCTTTAACGTATTAGCTTTATTCATAAACAAAATTGCTATTAAATAATAAAATTTAAAATTTCAAGAATTCAATTCAATATTAAAACTTAAGAAACTAAACATAAATTTAACAATTATATTGAATTAAACTAAATATTACAAATGTATCATCATTTATATAATTTGAAGTTGGTACAAGTTCAAAAAATTACAACTATAATAAAATTATCCATTTTGATTTGATCTTGTTCACTTCTTGTTGTGATTTAATATGCTACAACTTGCATTATGAATATGGTAAATCATTAGAAAAATAAATATATTAAGATCTGGTTTGAGTAGTTATTAAAATAAAAAAACCTCCTCTCTAGGCTCCGCTTAATTTCTTAGAGGGATTTTTTTGCCGTCTTGGGCCTAGGCAGGGCGCCAAGGGAGGCCTAGCGCCTAGGCAGATTTAGGCGGGGATTTTTAGAACACTGACTAAGTTCATCCTGCACCAGTTTGGATAATCTTAGGCACAATAAGGAAGAAAGCATTTGCTTTCATCATAATAAATTTTTTGCTAAACCACATTTACACAATATATGGCACGACAAAGAAATAAAAACATTTGGAGTTGAATATTTGGTGCCTAAGAAACAACATGTGTATAAGATGGGATTAGTGGAAAGAAGAATGCTTTGGTGGATGTTTGGAAGTCATGAAAGGTTGGATAGGATGAGGTTATTCAAAAGAAGGTTGGGTAGCACCAATTGAGGAGGCGATGAGGGACAAAGGTTTAATTTTTCTTATTGTTTCTCACTTTTACGCTTTCATAAAGGATTCATTTTCAGCCTACCCAACTAGTTTGGGATATAATAAGTGGAGTAAAAGGCGTTGTTGAGTTGAGATGATTTGAACACATTACAAATTCCTGCCAATTCACCACTTGTGATACTGTATTCTTGTATAACAAAACCTAATGGTTATCTTTAGTAAATAATGTACAAGGGTCAACTAGGTGACTAAGAATCATGGATTGCCAGAGCTGCTAATGAATTCAAGCACAATATAGGTGAACAAATTGGGATTGTGAAGAATGAATCAATATAAGTTGTGAGGAAGGACCCAACAGATATTTTTGACTTACGTGCACAAGATTGAAACTAGTTGAACATATCTTTTACTGGGCTGCAAATGCAACCAAATAGAAAGATAAATAGTACCACAGTTGTTGTAAACTAAGTAGGAGAAATAAGTAGCAGAACTTAATATTATTATTTGGTACCTATAAACGCAGTTATTATTTTTTCTCTTGCAGGAAAATAGCAAACAGCAGCTTCTTCACCTTTTCCATTTAAGCTGGATTAAAGCTAATTGAAGCTCCACGATAGTCCATACATTCTTTCTAAGCTCTCTGAATATTGTTTCAAAATTGAAGTAGTGTATTAACATGTTTCCTTTTCACATTTTTTTTTCCTTTTTAGTTCGTAGCTGTTAAATTGTTTCTTTTCTCACTTAACAGCTAACATGTATAAATGTGGAGTTTGAGAAAGTTGTCCATGTTTTCGCTAATGGTCATCATTTATTTTGAATTTGAACTTGCATGCTCATTTACAAGCTTGATTCTGGAGGAATCGTGTTGAAACATGGATCTACTTTACATTGTTCTCTTCTAAATTCCATGTGGATCTTCGCTGTTGATTTTTTAGATGCTTCCAGATATGAGATGTTATCCATCATGCACTCGAGCAGTTATTGGTTCTGAATCAACATGTGCTCCAGATTGCTCGCGGTATAAAGGAACATTTGACGTCTTCTACAAAGTTACGCATCAGGTTTGTGAAATTGATATTATGAGCTAAAAATTTGATTCTCACAAAGAAAATTTGCTAGGATTTTTTGATTAAAGTACCCGCGACTTGCCCTTTATATTGGGGAAAAATCTCTTTAATTTTGCTTGTGCGCTTTGTGTGTGATTTTCAATCCATTGAATGTTCTTTATTCTTGGTTTCCTATGCAATTGATACTGAGATTCAACTCACATGCACTTCCTTAACTTGTCAAAGCAGGCAAAGGTTTTGACAATCATAAACTAAATTCTAGGAAATCATACATCTGATTAGATATATTACTAACTAACTATTACATAAATTCAGAAAGGGGTGCTATTTGCCAAACGGAGTCACTCAGTAGATATTTTAACAGCAGTAGCATGGTTGACCAAAGTCACTCTACGGATACTTTAATGCATATTATTTGCATTATGTGTACATAAAATTGTCAATTTGAGCTAATTTACAGCCATAGCCATAAATGCATGATTCCGAAGAAATAACAATGGAGCTGATGTATATTCTAATGAGAACTTGGTTCCATTGATAACCTGCAGACATGCCTGTCATGTTTGTTGGTGTGTATTTTCATTTTAAAATTGTTCCATTGGAAACAAATCCATTAATATCTGGTGTTTATTTGGTCACTGTGTAGGAAGGGTTTGCAAGACTCTGGAGAGGCACATATGCAAGTTTTGCTTTGGCTGTGCCCACTGTAAGTGATTTTCTCGGTCAATTTCAGTCTTTCATTTTTACTGTTCCTTTACTTTGAGACAGCACGAGTTGAATGGGAATTTTTTTGTTCTGAACACTCACTTCTGTGTCAATTTACTTTCTTATTGTAAAAATGGAAGAACTGTTTCTACTCATTCAGATTTCTACTTGTTTTGTGGATTTTTTGCGTTTATATTTCATTCACAATTTCCAAGGATATATTTAGTATTTTGAGAGTGCTAGTCTAATGAACTCCTTTTGAGGATTTGATATGATTCTATTGTTTTTCATGTTTTTTTATTTCTACTACATTTCTCAGTTTGCCTTCATTCTCTTTATAACAGGCATTTAAAGTGACCCAAATTGGTGTGAAGTCCTCCAGGAGTGTTGAAGACATTGGTTGGGGTGATCTCCCCTGTCAGAAGCACTAACAACCTCCAAACCTGTAAGTTTATACCTGGATTTTACGTTCTTAGATACTCCCTCCGTCCCTTAATATAAGACGATTTAGAGAAGTTTTTTTGTCCCTTAATATATGACGTTTTAGATTTTCAAGCAAGTATTAATTGCTTAGTTTCCAATATTACCCCAAGTATTAAATATAACTTTGGTTAATTCACTATTTTTTGTCACAATCTCTTTTTCCAATACAAGGACAATATAGACATTTGATATTATATTTAATGCTATACAATTATTTCCTTAATGCTTGTACACAACTCTAAAAAGTCTTATATTAAGGGACGGTGGGAGTATATACCTAACTTGTGATTTTATTAAAGTGCCATGAAACTTGGATTTTTCGTAGTGGTTTGTATATCATCGTAGTGGTTTGTATATCATCCTGTTTCCTCAATTTTCTTGTGATTTGTAATATAGTGCCATGAAACTTCGATTTCTTAGTAGTGATTTGTATCTCATTCTCTTCCCTGAAACTCAAAAAATTGGGAACAACTTCCCACTGGTTCTGTATCTTTCTTTCCTTTTTTCGGTGGCACATTATGATGATAATTTTATTCCAAAAGATCTATGACAAATTACAAATATGATTAGGACTTCGAATCTTGGAATATGATATATTAATGTAAAATTTATACTGATGAGGTACATGCACAAATTCTACAAGGATCAAGGATGTTCTATGCCTTTGCGAGGGTCTATTCTACTTAATAATGGTGTGTAATGTTCTATGACCCGCTTATGTGGCCTTGCGGGACGCTTTCCGGGCCAGAGCTTTGAATTTGAAGAGGGCAGCGGATTTTTGGTTGTTCGACACGTGCTTTGATCTATCAGGAAGGAAGTAAGTGAAGGTTCCCACGGTGGTGATGCATTTTATCGGCGCTGACGTACCGTTGCCGGTTGAATTATTTGATTCGTGTGGACAGTAGTGGTACTTTTTGCTTTGCGTTTGCTTGAACCATGAGCGGGCTATCCATAATTGGAAATATTCAGCAGCAAGGGTTCGGGGTCGTGTATGATTTGGCCGGGTCACGGATTGGGTTTGCAGCTATTGGCCGTGCATAATTGGTATTGGGCCTTGTTTGATTGGGATAAAGGGAAAAGACTGGCTTTGACAAAAAGTAGAATGGATTATGGGCTCACCAGTTGTACTGTTGATTGCATGTTGTACTAAATTAGTGATCTAATACAAGGGGTAACATGGTCAGTGACTATAATATTTTCATTTTAGTAATTAATGCTTGATTTTTGATCTCTCTGAAAATTGCATTTCCATTTTTATGTTTTATAGTTCGACAAAAGTTCAAAAATTGATTCTGGTGGATGGTTGATGGTATAAAGTAAGACCGTCCGTCAACCCAATGCTTAATAATGGGTTTGTATTGGGCTTTTCTAGTATGTCTAGGCCCAAAAATTGATTTCTTGGGTATAATTGTGGTCATTTTGGGCCTGTAGCCTGTATTTAGCAGGCCCATAGAAGAGCTTTTAAACATATTTTTAACAATGGGCTTGTATTGGGCTTTTTTGGCATGTCCAGGCCCAAAACTTGATTTATTGGGTCTAATGGTAGTAATTTTGGGCCTATAACCGGTATTTAGCTGGTCCATAGAAGGGCATTTAAACATATGCTTAGTAATGGGCTTTGTATTGGGCTTTTCTGGCATGTTCAGACTCAAAAATTGATTTATTAGGTCTAATGGTGGTCATTTTGGGCCTATAACAGTATTTAGTAGGCCCATAATAGAGCATTTAAACATGCATAATGGGCTTGTATTGGGCTTTTTTGGCAAGACCAGGCCCAAAAATTGATTTATTCGGCCTAATAGTGCTCATTTTGGGCCGGTAACCGTATTTAGCAGGCCCATAGTAGGGCATTTAAACATATGCTTAATAATGGGCTTGTATTGGGCTTTTTTTGACATTTTCAAGCCCAAAAATTTATTTATTGGTTCTAATGGTAGTCATTTTGGGCCTGTAGCCGGTATTTAACATGCCCATAGAAGGGCATTTAAACATATGCTTAGTAATGGGCTTGTATTTGGCTTTTCTGGCATGTTTAGACCCAAAAATTGATTTATTAGGCCTAATGGTGGTCATTTTGGGCCTATAACAGTATTTAGCAGGCCCATAATAGGGCATTTAAACATGAATAATGGGCTTGTATTGAGCTTTTTTGGCATGTCCAGGCCCAAAAATTGATTTAGTGGGTCTAAAGGTGGTCATTTTGGGCTGGTAACGGTATTTAACAGCCCCATAGTAGGGCATTTAAGCATATGCTTAATAATGGGCTTCTATTGGGCTTTTTTGACATTTTCAGGCCCAAAAATTTATTTATTAGGCCTAATGGTAGTCATTTTGGGCCTGTAGCCGGTATTTAGCAGGCCCATAGTAGGGCATTTAAACATATGTTTAATAATGGGCTTGTATTGGGCTTTTTTTGGCATTTTCAGGCCCAAAAATTAATTATTGGACCTTATGGTTGTCATTTTGGGCCTGTAGCCGGTATTTAGCAGGCCCACCACAGGAGGCCATTTAAACATATGCTTAATAAGAGTTTGTATAGGGCTTGTTTGGCATTTCCAGGCTTAAAAATTGATTTATTGGGCATAGTAGCCGATATTTAGCAGGCCCACAGAAGGGCATGTTAATATTTTTGCAATTAAACATTTCTTTCATTTAGATGATCACGTGGAATGTACTAGAGGACGATATGTGAACTCCTGGAGCAGCCATGATAATAAAAAAGTTCACTAAAGAATTAACTGAAGGAAAATGAACCAAATCATTGCCATACTGATATACAATTGAAATGCTAAAAAAAATAACAATCAAATGGATGCAACCACCATCATAACATTCAAACCCTTCCCTTCCAAGGGATGGATGAGATACGCAAGTAGCATAGCAGTGCCAAAAGCATCAGCACGTATGCAATACCCTGATCAATAGAGGTTCCAGCAAAAGACAACAATAAAACCAACGATCAATGTAAAACAACAGAACTATAATATCAAGATAAAATAATTGCTCCACCAAACACAATATTAATTAATTATCATGTTCAACTACAGCCGTCATACATACAGTAAATATATGCAAATTCAACAACTATGAAGAAAACAAAACAACTGCTCAATGACAGATATGAAACCAACGAGGAAGGGTAGTGATGAAAATATTAATTATTGTTAACTTCTTTTTAACAAACTCTACATGATCGTGGGGGGTAAGGGTAAGGCCGCTATTTCAAGAAAGAATGGAGAATATTGTCCTCTGACGTCAGAGGACTCTTATTCTCAACAAAGGCGTAACGGACTCTGAAAGGCCAAAGTTCAATTTCCCTCACCGTATCCCTCCGTGACGCGTCGAAAGCTCGGTTCCTTCTCCTTCTTTCATAACCCGAGCTCGGAGAAGGAAGAGATAAGAGGGCCCTATGAAGAATGTGGTCAAAAATTCATAATAGAGTCTGGCCACAACGACCGAATATGTAGATTAAGAATTGTTTTCCCTAATCGTTGGCACTAAAAATAAAGCAGTTAACTTAGTAGCATGGGTTGCAATAAAGGCTCGGTGTCATTATGTTAATAAAAAATGGCTCGGCGGTATGTTAACGAATTGGTTCACTACAGAAACGAGACTTCATAAGTTTAGAGACTTGAAAATAGAACAAAAAACGGGGAGACTCAACCGTCTTCTGAAAAGAGATGCGGCTATGTTGAAAAGACAAATATCCCACTTGCAAACATATCTGGGCGGGATTAAATATATGACAGGGTTACCAGATATTGTAAAATCTTCTAAGATAATGGGTAAAAGGATTGGAGTTGGTTGAATATATTTCTCAAAATTGTCTTTTAGAGAGATGGCTGAGTGGTTGATAGCTCGGGTCTTGAAAATCGGCATAGTTTTGAACAAAGAACCCTCGCTCCACAAAGCAGTCCAGGGACACCGATTTGTAAACCACTACACCCCAACGAGTTCAGCTTATCGGTCTAATGCGAATGACAAGGCGAATCCCATATTTTCTTTGCCTTTACGAGATCGCTACGCCCCTTCAAAGGCCGGATTCTATAACTAGGATTCTCTAACTAGGATAGGACTGAGTGGGTAACTTACAAACTCCAGGTTAAAAAGCTAAATAAAAGAAAGTTTTGACCTATTCTCCTTTCGATTGATAAGGACAAAGCATGCTCTTCAGCTACATCAAGTACCACATCATCCGATTCAATAGTAGCATTTTTACCGCCAACTTTTCACTTTAAGAGCATAGCATAAAGCAAAAAGGAACGTAGCAACTCGATTATAATAGAAAGGAGAGGAAGAATTGCTCAGATACACGTGAGTGAGGCCTTTTTGGGTCGTGTTGTAAATGCCCTGGCTAAACCTATTGATAGTAGAGGTGAAATTTCAACTTCTGAATATCGATTAATTGAATCTCCCGCTCCAGGTATTATTTACTAGAATAAATATCCGACGAAGTAGAACCACCTCTATCAAGATGACAGACCCGTTCGCTGTACACTATCAATAGGCCCTAATAAGATGGTAACTAAGCTAAGTAATTCTATGATACCACTTATAATTTAGGTCTCTCCGGTTCAACTAGGGCGAGAATTTTGGATCTCCATAACTCATTGTACGAGTGTGGGGAATTAGGAACTCCAGCTTTGAGGCCTATACTCATGGGAGGAAGCAAGCGAGAACTGGAAATCCAAATCAAACTTTGTTCTAGGTTATCACATTTATTTTCCTTCAATTTTATTTGAATTCATATATCAAATGAAAATTCTTTAATTCGATATATTACCAATATATTCTTTTTTCCGTACTTGTTATATTCTAGTCAATCGAATCGGTTGAATTTTTGTTCATATTGAAATGAATCGAGATTGATAAGGAGTTTTTTAATGATGCTCGAATTCTAATAGAATGAATTTCGACTAGATACTAGACATAAGCGGGGAATAGAACGGATAAATGCTTGGACCAAATAATTCTATGAGGGATTATTTTCCCAAGCTCAAGCATTTACTTTTCTAGTTAGAAACCAACGCCTTGGGGCTAACGTGGGATTCGCTCGAGGACTTACTGGTTTAGGTAAATATTTAATGTGTTCCCCGACCGGACAAGTCATTTTTGGAGGAGAAACTATGCGTTTTTGGGATCTACGTGCCCCCGGGACTTCTTTATTCGTCAATATCTATACCCCGTGACTTTCTTGCTCGAAAGAGATTGCCAGTGGAGCGTCCATAATAAAGATGCTTACTGTCCGCTCCTGCTTCAACACACTTCCACTGTAGTGTCCGAGTAGATACTCTTACTTTCTCTTGAACCATAATAATATTATTTAATTAGATCATTCTGTACCATATATGAAAGCAAACAGCTGCACATATGGCATGTCTTACATCGCAGTCTACGATACGATATTCTAATAAATAAAGTATTTGAGGCTGAGTAGCTGAACTATTTAGAGGAAGACACCGATCCCCTACTAAGTTAAAAAGGAGCATAACGGACCATCTTCCACTTTCATCATCCTATTAACTTGGATTACAATCGGTGAGGGAGTCTATTATATACGTAGTGTCAGTCTCGAGGTCGTCTTTCTTGCCTCGCACAAGAGAAGCCTTCTTTATACAAACAGGAGTTAGATAAGCATGTAATTTATGGCTTTATCCTATAGATATATAGAAAAAAATGAGCGAGGATCAGTCTTCATCCGATTCTAGCCGCACTTTATTCTTACATAAACCAAGCAGCCAAAAAGAAGCACCCACTCTGAAGCTAGCTTTCGTTCTAACCCGATCTTATATCTCTCATCGTGAAATGAGCTACCTATCTGAATGTCGAAGATGCACCAGCCACTCCATATGACATTGGGAGAGAGTGTAATGGCACCTGATCTCATTGAATTTATGAGCGTTCACCCGAGCTTGATCTTCAATTTCTATTATACAATCACTTACGAACGCTCATGTACCGCCAGAGGGTAGCTAGCGCCTATCTATCTGTGGTCTAAGAGCTCTCGGCCTGTTTATCTTACGCCTGAACCAACTAATGTGTTGTAAGTGAATTGATTACATATATGCAGTAGGATACATATATGCTAGTATCTGTCACAAATAAGTATTAAACAATTTTATCGGTTAGAAGCAGAATGATGTTATACAGCTCTTGCAAGTAAAAAGGTTAAAAGAGTTACGCTACATTGCATAATACAAACACAATAGATGAGTTACCCTACAGGCAGAAGAAACACAAACCAAATTCAAGTCAGATATTAGTCTTACTGTCTAACCCAAAACCATATGCAACAAGAACATATGACATGACAACATTTATGCCACGTTTGGATTGAATGAATGAAATTTGTGAATTAATGGAATTGAGAGTTAAACGATTCATTCCATTCCAGCTGGAATACGTCATTCCATACCCTCACCTAAAGAATAAAATTCACAAAGTTAGCAGGAATGGAATGGTTCAAATAGCCTAACACAATTTTTTTCATTCTATAAGAACGAATTATTTTATTCTCACAATCATTCCTACAATCCAAACATAGTAATACAGATTTTAGTTATGCTATTTCACAAAAATTAGCTGACTTTATGGTTTAATTTGCCTTTTAAAATAGGAATTTTTTGACTGACCAGTAAATTAACTTATTTCTTACTTATCATCTAAAGTAAAAAGACAATCTACACCGAAAATGCAACTAGAACTTCCCATATCAAATTTTTTTAATACTTTTAAATAAGTCACCTCCATTATAAGTAATCAGTTAAAATTAATACTAAGCACTTACAATATATTAAGCAAAGAATTTTATACAGCACAAAAGTGCACTAATAATGAATGATGATTAGTCTCTAAGATCATGAGGTATGGACTTAACAAGGATGGACAAGGATACAATAGAATGTCCGTCCTAAAAATTACGCACAAATTCAGGAAAAGACAAGTTAAACTAGGTGAGAAGTGAGTGCATATCAAAGTGCTCTAATATACATACATATACTAGATCTCGAAGAAGACTTGTTAAGAGAGGTAAGACTTTACTTCCTCACAAAAACTAATTTCAACCCTAAAAAAATAAATAAATAAATAAATCCTCCTTGTTTCTTCCGAAGCAAATTGAACAAAAATTTTGCGTTTGTTTCCTCAAACTTGAACTACATTGTGGGGGGGGGGAATACATGCACTGATGCACGCAAGTTTAAAGAGCTTATTAGATCTAAAATTCAACAACATAGAGATAATAGATAATAGATACAATGTACCATCACTGGTAGGGGAAGGAGCAGGAGCCACAGACTGCGCATGAGCCTGAACAAAGGCCATCAAAACAATGGCAAACATAAAAACAAAGACCTAAATCCTAGAAATCTCCATTTTTTCTGTTCTTGTATATATTTATATACTCCCAATTTCTCTTTCGCAACCACCAAATTCGGCTCATAAACAGAAAAAATCAACACGATTAACACCAAACAAAACTCCAGAGAGAGAGAGGAAGATGGAATTAACTCATGGGTCATTGCTACGGATGACCACCTTAACCATCTTGGTTTTCAATATCTACCACTTTGCTACAATTACATAGGTATTGGTAAACATAAAAACAATCTTATAGTTTGCTCTTAGAAAAACTTTTTACTAAATTCCATAAACCTGTTTCTCAAAAATCCTACATTCAACATGAAGCTATGAAGCCTAACCTATTGACTAGACCAAAGAATTTGGGAGTCCAGAAATAATAAATAAATTGGTAATCCAAGAGAATATTAGTTGGACCATAGGCTGCTTCTTACCAGTTGCTTCTAATTTTTATCTCCCTAAGATACTTGAATGACCGCTAGAGAATTTGTGTTGTTTTCATCCACCACAAAAACAGCTTGTACCTTATGTACTCTTTATCTTCATTATCACTTCTGTCTCCCTGTCTCTCTATCCTTTTCATAAATGCTCAGGTTCCAATTGGATAAAAAAACATTTCATATCTGCAACTCAACAACTTTTCATATCCCTCTTGTTATTCCCCCCCCCCCCCCAAAAAAAAAAATAATAATATATATATATATAGCTACTTAGTAGTTGCTTTTGTTATCAACTTCTATATGAGAAAATGTGTCGAGAGATGAACAAACAAAAACAGGAACACAAACAAAAAGATTCCAGCAGAAATTTAAAGTTAAAAGACCCGGATCAATGGTCCAATTAGCAATGTCAACAAAAAAATTTCCCAACTTTGAAACTAAACCAGAATTCTAAGCAGAAAGGATGTTTCCACCAAGACTACACATACAACCCTTCAACAAAGAGAAATGCATGCATAAACATTAATTATATATATATATATGTGTGTGTGTGTTTGTGTGTGTGTACATATATAGATATATATTACTATACCAAAACGTAAACAGATAAAAGAAAACACGACCATGACTACACATGCAAACCTTCAACTGACAATCAAACGCATGAAGGCACCAGTTGTAAAGTATACTAGACCATATTGTATCCAATAATAGACAAGACACATAACATGCAAGACTTGGGAACTTTTGAATGGGCCAGGATAGCTTAAATCCAGAGTGAAAGACTATTAGAAGAACAACAAAACGAAACATCTTAAACAATATCTCGAATGGAATTCCAGTTTTTAACAAGCCAAAACTCAACCATAAACACATACTTGTGACAAGTAACTGTCAAGCACTTGTCGCCTGAACATGTGATGTACGTGTTGCATGCACATGTAATGCACATACCATATAAACAAGCAATGCTCCTGCACAACTCTAATGAGAAGGTAAGAAGAGATCTTCAGTGAAATTCGAAAAGATATTACGAGCTTAACACATACTTGGTTCATATTGCTAACTTTGGATCCACTGTTCCTGTAGCATTTCTTTCTCCTGTTAGGATGTGGTCTGGATCTTGCACAAAGATGCAACAAACCAATTGGTAAAGACCAAATAAGAACAATAGATGGATGAGGAACAGACAAGTAGGGGATATACCTCCATCCCCCATTTGATGTAATATGGGGACTCACAGGCCTTGCATTCATCAATCAAGCTCTTGATTATGTCTCTAGATTCATCAAATTCTGAAAGATCATTGTCGTGCCATGTTTCACATCATATGGAAATGTGAACAGATTTTACAAACATTTGATGAAGAAGGAAAGCTGAAAGAGATGACACTATGAATGTTAACGGTCTGGTTGAAAAAGATTTCAAGTACAGAAAATAACATGCGAACTTATTGTTCAAAGCTTTGGGGACGGTTCGAAATTCAATCTGTTTACGTCAAGCTAAGGGAAGAAAAGGAAAGCGTAGGTAAATTCTAGAGAAGGAATGAACCATGTAATTTAGTTAGAAAAGTGTGTTAGTTTAGGATAGGATGGTGTAGGATAGGTTAGTTGTTAATTTAGGCATATCTAGTACAAGGATGAGAAAAACATTAGCTCTATCTATCTTCTTCTTCTACTACCTAATTTCCTGCTATAAATCTTCTTCCTTCCCTCTGATGTTTTAGTCCCCTTCTACTCATCTCCTAACTCTAGTCTTGACATAAACTACCAATTGCTAGATGAATTATTAGGAAATGTAGACACCAAGAATTGAGCAAGTCCCAATTAAATCTCATCTTTGCTGTACTACTAACTCTTAATATAGCACAAGGGCCTTTCATGCACATAATGTATTTAATTGATCAATGGATTTTCACAATACAATTTTATTGAAGGCATAAAAAAAACTTGGTATCAAGGATGTGCTAATCAACAGGATTAGGGACAGCTTAATTGATCTTGTACTCCAATTACAGCAAAAAAAAATATGTAAGAAATGAGCTTCATTTGGGATGCGTAACAAATATTGGACTGTGCACATAAAGAATACTGGTTGATTATCAGTCACAATATCCGCATCTCTTTGAAAATTAGGTACGTTCTATTCATTTGGTTCCGGGGACGAAATCCTTTTTAAGGAGAGGTAATGTAATACCCAGAAGAAAAAATAAATAAAATAAAATAATAAATAAATGACATTTAAATTTATATTTTAAACATTTTAATTGAACTTTGACTCTTATTTGGGTCAAAGTAGTCATTTAATTTATGTGGGCTAATAAGTATTAATAAGTGATGGATAAATTAATTTAGTAAAATTTGGGCTTTAAAACTGATTGGGTTTAATTTATATATGGATAATATTAAATCCTATTCAAATTTGGAAAAGTAATAAAATATATTAATGCATAAAAAATTAAATAAACCTTGAGACCCTATACATTGTACATTATTTTTATTGTTTTGATAAAAGAAAAGAGAAAGAAAGGAGGCGCCAAAAGAGAAGAAGAAAAAGAGAAACACGAGGCTAGCGGCTACAGAGAATAAGGGAAAAATCGGAAGATTGTTTGCAGGAGGAAGGATTGAATTCTTTTAAGGTATTTATAATTTTATCATCATATTATAATTGGCTAGCAATTGGTTTGGTGGAGTGGGGAAATTCGTTTGACCGAATCTACAAGGATGTGCATCATGAGTAAATAAAATTGTAATATCTTGATATGTATTTATAAACATATATGTTATATGCATGAATTGATTAAATTATAAATTTATTGAATGAATGTGAAAGGTATGCCCTGGAGTGTTAATATAAGAAGATGGCATCTTATTTGGAGATGTTGGTCAAATTGATAATTAGTATGTGAATTTACTATATTTTAGTGACTCTGTATTCAGAATAAATATGTCCTAAACTCTTGTAATTTACATATAATTGTAGAATTTAAAATTTTATGAATTATGACTATAACAATAATAATAATAATATGAGTTTGTAAAAAGGGTTAAATATGGAAAGAATAATTTTGCAAGCGTACTTATATTAATTATTATTTTGTTTAATTAGTTCAGACGGAGGGAGTTAACGAGTTATAATTGGAATATAATTTCTGGGTATTATATTGCTTATTCCTGGTACGGATTTTCGTACTCCTTCAGCCATACTCTTTTGAAATTTAATTAGTTCGCTTTGTTTCTCGTTTCGAATACTGTTATTATTTCACATAATTGTTTCTTGTGAAATTCATATAATAGTTTCATTTTAGAGTTAATACATATAACTCGTATTTGTACTCTTTGAATTAGATTATCATGTCTACTATTTATTTTGATATTTGTAGAGCGGTACATGTTATTACTTTTTTTTTGAGACATTATATATAATTATGATTTGATCCGATTCAATATGTATATATAGAACCCTTTTTGTTGGTATTATGTCGCATGTGTTGTGACATGGTATCTTTGTTGAAATATACATTTGGGTATACATGAGCTATAACCACATGTGGGGGTACCACAGACATGTCCTCTCGGCACCGAGACATGACAATTTCAGTTGCAATGTGATTAGTCCACGGCATCTCCGTTTGGGCTCCGGAGGAAGTGGGTCATTTGGTGTTTTGTTGTGGGAGGCGTATGGGTTGACCCTAGTTTTCTGTTCTGCGGATTGGTGATGTTGTGCCAAACACACCTATTCGATTTGCATACATTTGGATTCGCGATCCAATGTGTGATTTGCCTGTGTGACATTGTTTTGACTTGATTGTGTGGCGATGTATATATCTGAGCTCAATCGGTATGAAATAACACCCAGTCATTTGTTTCAGCCTATTATTTCATTGTATTAGTTTTGCTTGTTTTTGTTCAATTCAATTAATTGAGTTAGTTACTTCAGTTCATTCTTTACTCTTCTGTTTGTTTCGTTAATTCTGTTGATTCAGATTTATTCTATTCAGACTTTGGATATCATATTTTCGTCGGTCTTTAAGCTTGAGGCTTTGTTAAGTATTTTGTCTCAGTTGATTTCGTATTTCAGTTATACATCTTTGTATATCTATATCCGTACTGGGCATTTGGCTCATGCTATGTTTTTCTTCCGGCAGGTTTGTGGGGTGATTCAGGGCTAATGTGAAAAGAGCTACATTTGACCATCTAGGTTTATTTAATTTTAGGTTTTGATTATTATGTCTTCTTTTGGAAAATCATATTTAATTCGACATTAATGGATCTTCACTATTAATATTTTGAAGTTGTTAGTGCTCTGGTTATTTATTTTGAGGAGCGGGGTGTTACAGCATTCATGCATGAATTTAACTGATATTGTGGCCTTGAGTGAAATAGCATGGAGAAACAACAATTCAATGGCCAACCCTAAGAGTCGGTAAAACTTTGTATAGGATTTGCTATTGATATCAGTAATTAAAAACCCTAAATGATAAACTCTAACCTATGTATGTAAATTTTAAATTGTTGATGCATCATCGTGGCTTAATCTAAACTCTAAACTGATTTAGACAGCGCATGCTAAACTCCCTTACTAAAGGAAACTAATTTTCAAAAACCAGAGACAAGTCCTTGTGGCATATAAATATTCCTTGCAGCTCATCTAAGGAACTACAAGCTTATGTTTTTATTATTTTTGAATATTTAAGAAGATAAAGTTAACCAAAATTTATGGTGTAAAATAGCAACTTGTCACTCTTCTACGTCCATTCATCTAGAATTTCCACATAATAAGCCATAACATGTTGAACACAACCAATAAAAAGCATGTTAATGAAAACAAGAATAGTTAAGGAGAATAAAGATCCTCAACTTCCTTTCTAAGTTATACTACTATATAAGACAATTAGACAAAGTTCAGAAGAAGGCAATTAGACAAGCACTTGGCCCTGTTCTGGGCACCTACAAACATTCATTATTCAACTCAAAGAAAATTACCACATAAATTCCTAGACTGAGCTCTTAGTTACTACAACATTCAAACTGGTGAAGTACTTCGATTATTGCTAATAAAATCAAATCATCAATTTACCATATATACCAACTACTTTTTCCAGACCCATATATTATTTAACTTCATCCACAAAGACTCCTTAAGAAATCACCATCGAACAAATGTAAAAAAATAAGTGGGAAGATATAAAACATTAAAAAGTAATGTAAGTACTATTACAATTACCTGAGTAGGATCAACTTCCCCCTGGATAATGTTTAATATTGATATGTATTTTGCTTGACTAGCTTCTTTTGTTCGAGCATTAGAGGAAACCATGATATTCTTTGTCTACAAAAGAGACTACTGTCAGGAAACTCACATTCATGAATTGCTAAAGCAATTTCTAAGCAATGCATATCTTACCTAAAGAAGTCTTCTCATCACATCTTGTACAGTGGTTTTACGAGTCATATTAGCCTACCAAAAATAGTATTTCTATCAGTGTCTGCAGCTTTGATATTTAGATGGATGATTGAATTCTCAATTAATACAATGACACACCAAAATAATCAATATCCATACCACAACTAGATAAGTACCATCATACTTCTCTGCAAATAAGGAGACCAGTCTTAATATTATTCCTTAGTATATTTAGTCATATTTTCAAGGGTAAAAAAGAAAGAGAAGTTTGTAATTTTTATCTGTTATTGGAATCACTACTTTGCATGCATCTACTTCCTCCTTCTAGGCTATCACTATCTCTACATTAAAGTAATCGTTCCAACTTAATTTCTTTTTCCTTTCTCCCTATTTTTTGCATAACTAAACTTTGTTTTCTCTTTTCCTGACATGTAATCAAAAGATGAGTAAGGTTATGTTTGTTTACATCTGAATACCTCTTAATGGATATGCCTTTGATTCGGTCAGAAGCAAAACTTGTTTGGTAAAAAAAGTTTTACCTCTTAATGTCTCTTAATCGGTAAGATATGAAATTAAATCTATACTATTCAGAGGTATGTCTGAACTACATTAACTATTGTTTGGACAAAAATGACCTATTCAATATTACAAAATTCCTCTTGCATCCCCCAGCTTCTCCCTCAAACTCACATCCAAACAAGTCATACCCTACACTAATAGATCCAAATCATCAATGTTCTTTCTTTAATGATTCTGACCAACATACAGTAAATCCCTAATTCTGAATGCATAAACTACTAAAACATAAATCAATCAAAAAACAATATTAAACGAATAAAGATAAAACCCAACAACAATTAAACCCAAAAGTATCCCATTTATCATTCAACTAACATTTGAGATTTTCTTAATCTCAATTCGTATTACAAGTAAATTGAATCACAACATCAGTTATAGTCAAAATAAAAACCAAATCAAAAAAAGGTAGAACAAAACTATATATATGTATTGATGGGTCAATCAATCGGAGTTGGGATCGTAGAAATCAGAATCTGATGATGAAGATGATGAAGAAGAAGAAGATGAATGAAACGTGTTATGGGGAGGAAAACAAAATACAGAGCAGAGACAGCACAAAAATTACAAAATTGTTGAAAAGGAAAGAAGAAAATTAGATGCAAAACTTGATCGTGTTTAATCTTTTTGGGTTGCAGGCTATGTATTGGCAAGCATTTGCAGAAACGTTTGCTACTTCTACCACCAGATGGCTATTCAACACCATCTCTCTGTCTGCTCTCTCTCTAGAATATGTTCCTCTTGTATCGATCTGCCTTCTATTGAACCAAATTTATATATATATATATATATATATGATATATATACACACACACACATACATGGATTTGAGCTGCACTCTGAGAGCAGATCTAATGGAGAAAGAAGAAACAAGTGAGAATAAAAGGAAAGGGAGGAACGATCGGAAACAATTGGTATGAGAAACATGTGGTAATTAATTGATATGGTTAAAGCTGTATAATTAATTGATTTCATGTATTGTGCTTCATGTGCTGTGCTAGAACTAAAAAATTAGAAGAAAAAAACCCACATTAAATTTAAACAAGATAAGAGAATAAAGATGAGAAAGAAAAAAGAGTTTTTGAAATGGTTCAATCAAATTGCAAGAACAAATCAGATAAGAGAGTAAAAGATGAGAAATAAAAAAGAGTTCAGAGAGTAATATGTTAAAATACTGTTATTAAGACATTTTGAAAAAATTATCAAACAACATTTTTTCATTCAAATACAATTCTATTCAGATGCTCTACATTATTCAGATGTCTGAACTGTTCATATCTTAATATTCAGTTTTATCAAAACAACCCAAGTCCCTCTGGTGACAATAGTTTATATGTTACCACTTTGTTCCACCCAAAACATGACTATTGACCGTACCGGAATGAGAATGAAATCTGTAATGATGGTAATTGACTAAATCGATTTCTCCTATACGCGCGCGCGCACACATAAAATTAATGAAATAACCAAAGCTTTTAAAAAAGGTTGCAATCACTAAACTATATATAGACTTAGATTTAATCAACATATTGAAAACCATTACATTACATATCACCGTGTTACTTGTATATGCAGACTACTAACAAGTTTGATTACGTCACAATCAGTTCAAGCTGGGCACATTTAGAGCTAATCAGAATATCAATACTCTTTCCAAATTAACTCATGAAGAAAAGAAAAGAACACTCCACTCAAATAAGCTTTCTTCTGAATGTGATTTAATTTACCGTGACGAGAATCATGGCAAAGTCTTAAAAAGGTAAAACTGATAAGCTTTTATAACCTAAATTCAGATTCACAAGATATTCCACTGTTAGAGTGATGGCCACAAATCTAAATTCTTGATGCTTGTGCTGTAATGTCATACAACTAAAGTCTGAAACATATTAGACGTCAAAAAATTTCTTTGGGATTCATGATTGAAGCAATAGGTTTTGCATCAAAGGAAGATTAACCAGAGACCAAATCTCACTATGCTTCTAACCAAATTCAAAGAAGCTTCCACCGAGTTTAATAAGAGTACTTAATTGGCTATAGAAAATTTAGCACGCAATATGGCGATTGAAATTTTACCTGCCGCTCCACTGTGAGAGGTGTATATCCTGTCATTAAAAAATGGCATCTTGGTGTTGGGATCAAAGAAGCAAGAAGGCCAACCAAGTCATTGTTCATGTATCCTGGGTAACGCAGTGTAGTTGTGCTTGCAGACATTACCGTAGATACTAAAGAGTTAGTCTGGGAGACAGAAAGATTAGGAATATGAAAGCGCTCAACAACAATTCTATCCAGAGCAGTATTATCAAGAACTACACAATCAACATTCAGTGTAAGCCGCTTGAGTGTCAAAAGAGAGTTGTATGGCTGGACCACCACATCACTTGTTTCATGTTGGTTAGGAAATACGTTATGTTTGTACAAGTTTCTTACTGTAGCGATCATTTAAATTCTCCAATAGATATGAACCCATACCTGAATTAGCATGAACTATAAAAAATCAGAAATTCAAATAGTGAAACCTACTTAGAATGTTCTTTGGCGAAAAAGTAATCAAGCAAACATTTCACAATATCATATAGTAAGATATATATTTTGTTTTGTTTCACCTCTTCACTTTAAAAAAAAAAAGGTAAGGGTCCAGAGAAACACCAAGTATGCACTCTGAAATTTCAGAGCTTAATCTGTGGCTTTTTAATTAGACCAATACAGATGACCAACATATATTTTTGTGCAAAAATGTAAAAAGACAAAAAAATCAAGTGCCAGAATTTTAGACATTTGGTAGAAAGAAATGGTAAGTAGTCAAAACCTGAGCATGTTCCCCCAGCAATTGAATGGCATAAAACAAAACCCTCAAGACTGTCAGTTTCATCTGCTTCTCTATCAATCATGTCCATTAGATCCTCTTCAACACTCTTACTCTGCACAAAAGTCAATCACTACATGAAAATTTTGAATATCTACAGCTTTATAAACACAGTTCTCTTAACAACCAACTAAGCAAAAGCGCAAGAACATGTGCCACCAAAATTTACAAGCTATCAAACATAACTTTTAAAGTTGCACTACTTAAGAATACAAGAAATTCTGACTCAAGAAAGAACAAATATAAGAAATTCTGACACAAGAAAGAATAAGTATTAACCTGATGATATCCACTAGCCTAATTGTTGCCTGCACCCCCTCCCTCTTTTGGCATAAATAAATTCTCGTGATTAAATAGATTTCAAAAATCACCAGTTTGAATACCATTAATTACCCTGGGCTCCAAATCCATAAGCAAAGCTCTTGGTATGTAGTGTTGATCATCAGCTTGATAGAAAAACACATCCTTCCTGTCACCTCCCTGCAGCGTTTTAAAAGCAAATCAATAAAATTGAATGTATCCTCTCACATGTATTAAGAGGAGTTACTGTTGAATGAGGTAACTTTCCTATTGAAACATACTCTCATAAATACCAATATACCATCACTAACCTTAGGCCACATATGTCAATACTTAAGCATGCTCAAACCTAATACCTAGGGATGAAAATACATCAGTACAACTCATACTCGAACTCAACTCACTAAGGACTTGGTTAGTTGGTTTGACTCAACTTATGAGCTAAATGTACTGAACTACAACATGATTTTAAGCTTGAGATTAAACAAGAGATAATCTATTAATCCCTCCATCCCAGTTTAAGTGAGTCCCTTTTTGTTTTGCATATCCCAAAACGAGCTCACTGTATCCTCACATTTCATCTCTCTGATCAGTAATTGTAATTTCTCTATCCAAGGGTCTTACATTTCTCCTAAAACTACAATTATGTCTATGTGGCCGTCAAACCAGCTCACTTTAAAGCTAAACAAACATCGCTTGAGTACACAACATTGAGCTCAACACAAACACACAAACTCTATAAGAACCTTAAGTAGCCGAGCTCGAAAATCCATTACTAGACTCCACTCATTTACATCCCTGTTTTCAGTGTAAGGTTGGAATGAGTGGGTTTATACATATTTGTTGAAACAAACACAAGACCTTATTGAATTCAGAATGAAAAACCTAAGCAATATTCATGCTGCATTTAGCATTCTCCAATTTGAAATGGAAAAAGTAAAATCAGCTTAAAATTTCACCAAGCCTTCCTTTTAAATAGTATTTCCAGCCCAAAACAAAATAAAATTTTGGTGGATCGCATTTTCCACACAATATATATTCTCGAATCCTAATCCAACACTAACATAAAAATTATTTATAATATGTGCTCTAATGAACTAATTCCAACATAATTAACAATAATTTGTACATAAAACAACCAAAAGATTAATAATAAACTACAAAAATTTTAGTACAATAAACTTTATAAAGAAGTACAATAATTCTAACCTGAGTGGCGAAATCTTCGAGAATGCCATCTTTGCTGATGCCGTGCTCGAGGCAAAGTTGCTTCCAAAACTCCATTCCGATCTGGTTCCCGCATTGCCCCACTTGCAGTGTTATAATTTCTCTCGGCATTTTCCTCTTCTTTTTTTCTTAGGGTTTCGATCGAGGAAGAAAACTTTCGGATTTTCTCTATCCTTTGGCTGGGACCTGGGACAGTGTTTTAAAAAGAGGGTAATTATGAGCTTTTTGATTCCTCTCGCTGTTGTGGGTGGGTGAGTGGGTGCTTGGGTCATGGGTGGGTGGGTGGGGGCTATGTTGAAATGGAGTGTTTTGTTTTGAAGCGGCTTGGATTATGGTGCGTGGGAGATGCTAATTTACGCAGTAGGCGTCCTATATTATTATGACGTCGCTTTGTTTTGAATTTACAAATTTTCTGATATCTTGAATTTGAGCCAACAAATCATTTAGGCCCAACATGCTCGACTCCAGGTGATAGTAAATACTAGTAATCCTATAAAAACAAGTTTTCTCTTTTTCTTTTTTTGGGGGAAAAAAACAAGTTTTAATAACCAACTTAGATTGGGTATATTTTGATTTTCTGTTATTTTGATAATTGGTAAAAAAAATTAGCTTTAAAAAATAGAAGATGATAGTAAGGTGCCATTTATTTTCCTTTTATTGTAAATATAAGCACATTATCATCCTCAATAAAAAAGATGATATAAGCGCCGAGCTTGGACATAAAATCATGCCCGAAGTAAAATTCGGGCCGAACTTGGTCAATAGATCACCGAATTATAGTATTATAAATGTATTATATATATATATATATATATATATATATATTGTTACATATTTACTCTCCCAATTTATATTTATATGTAGTATTCTCAACTAAAAATTAAGTACCATATTTTTTGTAAAGTGGTTCATAATAAAATATAGTAATAAAAAGAGAGATTGAGATTAAATAATAAATACTAGAGTTCTTATAAAATAGCTTATTTATGTTAATTTAAATTTCAATTCAATTAGTAAAAAGAATGATGTATGTCAAACATTTTAAATGAATTACTTTAAATTATATTTTTTTGGCTCTAGGAGTCAATATTAATAATTTTTATATTTTAATATAGGTTTGACCGAAAAAAATCCGAAGTTCGTGATCTTATTTGGACCAAGTATAGACAAATTTATTATAGCCTGAATGGACCTAGCCTGAACTTAAGCCCGATAATTTTAAAATGAATTGAACTTTAATATCATTAAACACGGCTCACACACCTTAATTGACAGGTCAAGTCATAATAAAAAATTCCTTGTAACCAAAGTAAACCAAGAAGTTTATTTTCTAAGCTTACACGACCAAAATGTTGTCTGTTTTTTTAACATATTACTTGTATATTAATCCAACATCATCTTATGAACTCGACCCTTAGTTACTAAAAAGGCAAAAAAAATCAATAAATTACTGCAAATTCAGTTTTAAAACATCATAGGAAGGAAATAGACTACCTTCAGCAATATTTTAATACGTTACATTTGACAACTCTTCATCACTTTGATTTCCAGCAATTCATACAATAATACATTACGATCAATTATTTTATGTATGCACAAGTTTTTGCCTTTTCTCCTTTAGTTCAAATATATAGCAAATAACATAGAAAAGCTAACAAGACCACAGGAAAGCTCCCATCCCATAGCAAATTTCCACTTTTGATTGACAACACCGGAGACCGACAACCAGGGGCGGTGGGGGATCCAGCCGGGTACTTCCGGCCGCCGGAAAAATTAGTATGTAGTAGGTATGTGAGAGGGTTCAGTCTGAAATCCGTCAATGGTGGGATCCGGGGAGTTCTGCGTGCGCCTGGGAAGAAGAAGAAAAAGAAATTAAATATATATATAACTTTATAATTAAGTAGCTTACACATAATATAAATACTGATATATTAATAAATTTTTATCCGTTTGCAATTTTAAAATGGTCAAAAAAATGAATCTCTAATTTAAAAAGGAAAAAGTACTAATTTACCTAAATTTTTTGCATCTTTTTGACACTTTTGGAGGTAGGTCGTCTAACAAACTTTATTATATAATCTCTCTATTTTTCAAGAAAAAAAAAGTCCCATTTATAAATTTTGCAAACATTAACTACTTTTCATTTTATATATGTATACTTTTTAAACTAATAAGGTGTTCATTCATTAATAATGACATTATATACATGAATATAACTAAGTGATATGATTTATTTTTTTTGAAACGAAAGGAGTATTTCTGTTATTTAAAAATAATAATTACTTCGTTTCACAAAAAGAACTTTATTTATAAAATTTATCAATATTAAATATGTATTTTTGTTCTATATCTATCTCAAGTGAATAAGTTGTTAGGTTAACATTAACCGCGCTATATTAAAATATGATAATAATTTATACGCATCACTACAAAAATAATTATTTTTATACTCTTTTTAAAAGGAACAATGAACGTATTTGACCTTTTCAATATTTCTCTATTTGTGAAACGAAGTAAATAACAGAGGAGGTCTGTATATTGGAGGGTCTGGTAGAAACAGCGGAGGAGAGAAGAGAAGAGAGCCGCCGCTGCTGCCGCCGGTCACTGCGCCTGACGCCTGCCCGCCGGACCCCCCAACTTAAATTCTCTGGCTCCGCCATTGCCGACAGCCCATACTCGGTGAGCAAGCAATCAAGTTTCCACTCCGGCATAGGCTCGTACTCAGGTCGGGTGTACCTTGGGTAGAGCAGTGGCATTTGGAAGTGTCCGCACCGGTCCTTAGCTTGCTGCCCTTTTGCACCACCATGGCCACCACCTACGTTAGGTGGTAGACGTGCCATGGAACCCGAATCCTCCTCCACTCATCTATAGCTCTTTTGCTTCTCTTCTTCCAATGTTTTGCACTTGCTGCCTGTAATATAGGAGACAATCGCCAAGGGTACCAACATGGTGCTCTATTTATAGACTAATATATGGGATAATTGACTTTTTGGTTAGAACTCGATTTTCATTGTGGTTACCGAAATTTTTTTGTTATAATCGCGTAACTATACTCTAAAATAATTACCAAATGATCATTACTTATGATTTCCGTCCAAAAAACGGACGAAAGTGCTGAGTCTACATATTAGATATATAAATACTATATAAGAATAATATACTATGAAATATAGATATATAATTAGAATAAACAACTATATATAAAACGGCTCTCTTGAATATTTTATAGACTTTAACAAATCTAACTAAAAATATTTTATATTGACTTTAAAAAATCTATATTAATCTTATTTATTTGAACGGAGAGAGCACCTTAATTTTAATTTGGTATTGTATTTTTAAAAATGATTCTTATGTTGAAAACAAGTGCATATTGCGTAAAAATGGGTTGAAAATGACTTTCTGTGGTTAAGTAATTACTTATAACTGAATAATCAAACCGTGCTAGTAATTAGTTATAACTAATCAGTTTAGTTATGAACTAATCAAACCGTACACGCACATCACTTGTTTGTAATTTGTGACTATTTGTATGATAATTAACTTATAAATGGACAAAGGGGAAAACATTCATTACAACATCTATTTAGTAATCTTACAACAAACTAATTATGATTCTTTCTTCAATCACATCTATTTAGTATTGTTCGGACATAATTCACCGACCCCCACATAAACTGAAGACTTGAGCCGAGAAGGGTTCATCGAGCCCAATGGGCCGAAGCCAAACATGGAGTAGCAGTGTTCGGGATCGGGTATCCGAGCTCTTTGGATCGGAACCCAGACCCAACTGATGATATGTGGATCGGGCATCCGAGTCCTTTGGACCGGAGCTCAGACCAGTATGATGGTGTTCGGGGTCGGACTACCAAGTCCTTCAAACCGGAGTTCAGACCAGTTTATAAGGCCCATACCGAAGGCTGTTCTTCGGTTGGAGTCCGGACCAATAAAGAGTCTAAATGATTAAGGACTCAAACCATAATCATATCTAAAATACCAACTCCTAAGGTAAGTGGTTGGATTGCAACCAACTTGCAATTTTAAAGGAGGTTGTGTTGAACCCAAACAATGGCAACTGCCATGTTTAGGAGTCCTAATCCCATTGGAAAATGGACTCTAAGGCAGTGAGAATGGCTATAAATATAAGGCTTGACCTAGGTTGACAGGTAATACTGACTTGAGCACTAAAATAATACTGTCTCCATTGTTAAACTTTGTGACCGTCCTGTACTCATCCTCACACCGGAGCTATCACCCGGCGGCCCAAGCAGTCAAGCTTCGTGTGTGACCCGTTATTGTGCAGGTTTAAGCGCGTGGATTATGTGATTGGACGCGCCGGCAAGACTTGGCGTTGCAAGACTTGGCGTTAACAAATATTATGTTTATTCTTGAGTTTTAGGCTTTCACTACTGGATATATCTACACTGGAGTGGTTAGCATGAAGTGAACTTCTTGGTAAGTTCACTCCATACCCAATATAGTGCTTATCACCCTCTCGCCTGTGTCAACATTGTATTGGACATAAAGTAAACTTATCATAAAATTCACGTGTTTACTTGAGTGTGCGTATGATGTATTTCCCGCAGCAATGATTCTAACAACATAATTGCAATAAATATTGACGGGGATGAAAGAGGGCTTAACCGATTAACCTTTTTATAAGATGTATAAAGAATTAGAGTCACAAGATCAAGAGAATCACAACCCTCTCATCCCATATACCTACAAACTGGAAAAGGAAAACGCAAAAGAAATAATACAGATTTTCTAATCTACTTGGCCCAGGCAACTGTATCGATCTCTGCTTGGGCAGATCTGTACAACTCCAGCCTCTTGGCTAGGGAGACACGCCGCTGCATTATTGCTGGGTCCTCGTCCAACAAACTACCCAACTGCTTCCCCTGCAAAAATAATAAAATAATAAAATAAAATTGGTCCCATTTTCCTTCATGGGGTGTGTGAGGAGTGCGGGCATATGATGAAATTCACCTCTTTTTTTCCCATATCCGTAAAGAAATGGTCAAGCAAGCTCCGCTTGGCCTCGCAGACTTGACAATAAACGACAGACTTTGGGATGGAGTTCCTCAAACTTCCGACCACCATATGGACATATGACAATACATTGGATCCTGTTTGGGAAAGGGTGGGGGGCAAACATAATAAAAAATCACCATGATAAGAAAACATTTTTCTCTTAAATGTTTGATTGGAAAATATCCTCCAGGTTTAAGTCGGTGTAAGCATATAGGCCTGCTTGCATGCTAACCCATTCGACGAAGATACGAATCATTATATCTATCAAAGATCAGGTAACAACACTCCATTTCAACTAGACTAGCTGTAGAGTAGCTTTCTTGCTTTCATCCCTCATCCTGTCCAATGATTCACATGCAGCATTTGAAACCTCCACTCTAAGAGAGGGACACTGCTTCAGCTCCTGCACGATACAAGCAAGCATCTAGCACTGAGACTTTCAGAGTTAAGGAACCATACATGGATGTAGAATTGGTGCTTACACACGTGATGTGATGTATGCCATGAACTTCATCAATACTAGTATTATATCTTTTGATTATAGTAGGTAGTAATTAAGAGTCTGTTTTCTTGTTAAATTAGGCTTCCAAAGTTGTTGGATTAGAATCAGTTTCCTATATAAAGTGATGTAATCCCATTGATGGAATATTGATTTAAAATCAAGGCTTCTGTCACTATGACCTTTTCAGGCATATTTCTTCTCCCCATTTACCCGTCTTCCCTTCCAGCTCCTTGACAAAAACGACACTATATTGTCAAAAGATCACACAACTGTTTGGCTTTCTTCGCAAATGTTTGCGTGGACTACAGTTATTAGCCATACAGGCCCTTGCTTGTAATGCCTTGGTCCCAAATCGAAACAAATAGATAAGGTCGTGAGTCTACTATTAAAAGTACCAATAACTTGTCATGACTTTGAGGTGGGTTTGTGGATGCCAAGATGACCCAATTGGTGCTCTTCAGTGGATTGAACCAATTTTTACGTAAGTGATATGAAATCTGGCATTAGATTAGAGCTCTGGTGAAAGCTAGTCCTGATTGTAAAGTTTTTCCCTTGATCGTTGAAAGCAGACTTGTGAACACTACTGGAAAATGCAAAGCACTATCTTCAACTTGAGGAAGTGGTTAAGAGATAGAAACCTTCCGGATGAAGCTCGATTACTGCATGCGCCTGGAAGAAGGGTGGGTAATACATGTACTTGGTGTATTGTGTTTTCAATTTTTTCTGACCCTTGCTTTTCTGATGAAGTTGATAAGATGCGGTTTGCATGAATTCTGATAGCAGGTATGTGAAGGAAGGCAATTATGTAAGTGTAATCGGAAGGTTCCTTAGGAATAGTGATGCAATGATGATTGTGCAACCGTCAGTGTTGCTTCATTATGTCTAGACTTGCCATTATAGATAACGATCTTCTCAGCGTTGCTTCATTATCACAAAATAATGAAATAAGAGACATGAGATTTGGCCAAAGATTTATGTCTAATAGCATTTCTCTTATCCACTCAGCCCTCTTTGGTCATTATATATATGCACGTACAAAAACTCTATGCCCTGTTATATTTACAGGCTTGATGAAGAGCCCATCACGCAAGACTGTAAGAATGCAATTTCACAAGTCACATGTGCTGGTATAATTTTACAGAAATGGCGGGTTACCGGTAGTGCTGCTTGAGATATTCCACAACTATTGCCTTTGCCACATTCAAAGTTAATAAACGTCCAAACCAGGGTCTGATTTCGCGATGTTGACAACAGCTTTTACACTGGCTGAAAATATATAAACAAACTCCTTCCTAGATCACCACAGGTGTACGTCCACACTTCCAGGATTACATAATCAAACTTCGCACTACCAGGATTACATAAATGTCCATATATACTTGCAGGAATACATATTTTGGCAATCACAACCTTCAACTACAGTGTTAAAGTGATAATGTCTGGACTTCAAATTGTCAAGTGTATAGCAGGCACAGCAGACTCTGCAATTAATCCCTTTCATTAAAAGGTTTAACGGTCAAGATTTCAAATGACATGACTAATTACAAAATTCTACTGCTTTCAGCAAGATCTCTCTCTCTCTCTCTCTCTCTCTCTCTCTCTCACACACACACACACACAGATACAAACAATATGTGGTTTAAGTCGAAACATATTGTTATTTTCTAAAGCAAGACTCGAGCTTTTCTACTTTCCTCAATAGAGAGGAACTTCCTTCGCAAGCTTCTTTTAATACATTAAATCTTTTGTCAATTTCGCACAGCTGCAGCTTCAAAACTTCTTCTCCAAGCTTTTTACAAGTGGATAATTTGTTATATCCAATAAGATCCATCATCATTCCCTGTCATCGCATACCATAGAAACAGATAAGAAACATAGTAGAATTAACCGGGGATTACTAGTAATTCAGAGGAAAGAAAGTAAGTTTTGTTCTGTTTTTCTTTAGGAAGAAGAAGGTAAATTATGGACATAATGTCACTCAATTCAGCCAAAACAAAATAATACTGATAACAAAAGATAAAGAAAAGCACAAAATACCACCTGCGTACTTGTGGTTTCCCATGCAATTTATTTCAGACAAATCAACTCAAGTAGTCCCTATAGCACCTATAGCAGTGTTCTAAAAATCCCCGCCTAAGTTCGTCTAGGCGCTAGGCCCCCCATGGCGCCCCGTCTAGGCGCTAGGCCCCCTCCTGACGCCCCGCCTAGGCGCTAGGCTCCCCTGGCGCCCCGCCTAGGCACTAGGCTCCCCTGGCGCCTTGCCTAGGCCTAAGGCGGCGGCAAAAAAATCTCTTCATGAAATTAGGCGGAGCTTAGGCGGAGAGGTTTTTTTATTTTAATAACTACCCAAACCATATCTTGATATATTTATTTTTCTAATAATTTACCATATTCATAATGCAGTTTATAGCATATCAAATCACAACAAGAAGCGAACAAGATTAAGTTAAAATGAATAATTTTATTGTATTTGTAATTTTTTGAACTTGTATCAACTTCAAATTATATAAATGATGATACATATGTAATATTTATTTTAATTCAATATATTTCTTAAATTTATATTTAGTTTCTTAAGTTTTATTATTGAAATGAATTCTTGAAATTTTATTATTTAATAGCAATCTTGTTTATGAATAAAACTAATACATTAAAAATATGTTTGAACTTTGAACAATTGCATGTTTGTGTTTGAACTTTGACATTGACAATATAACTTTAAGTAAAAGCCTTTATTATCTTTATTATAGATTGTTTTGCTTTATATTATTGTTTTGTTTGGATAAATGTAAGATAAAATATTAAAATTGACTTAAAATAAAAAATCCGCCTAGCGCCTTTTAGAACATTGCCCTATAGTTTTACTCTAAGATATAGAGTTGCTGAGCCATCCAACGGTAGCTCCAACACCTTCCCAGCTGGAGACAAAAATAACATTGGTAGTTACCAAATACTCCCTCCATTTCACAAAGGAGTCTCATTAATAAAATTTGTCAATATTAAGGATGTAATTTTGTTCCATGTTTATCCCCAAAACTAATAATATGGTAGTTTAATAGTGATGACACGATAATAAAATTATAAACTTGAGAACATTGCGTCATTTTATACAACCATCAATTAAAAGAGGACTCTTTTGCGGATATTTTTTTTACAAATGGTACTCTTTTTGTGGAACAGATGGAGTAATTGGTATAGAACAGTATGATCTGAACATTAACATGAGTCCGATGAATCATATTCACAAATTCAATAGTGCCATGCAACCTTAACATATTAAATATATGAAATACCTGCACTTCCTAATCTCACACACATGCAGACAATATGTTGAACATCTTCACGTACATAAAAGAATACATTAAACGAATACATGTTCATATACCAATTCAAAATCAATCAAAAGCTACCAAAAAATTGCCTACCTCATGTTGCTGTTTACGAGAGTAGTCGCGCAGGATAGATTTAGCTAGTTTGTTTCTCACTGATATCTTTTCACCAGTAAAATTGCCAAAAATAAAAGTGGAAAGGTGGTGCAGAACTAATGTGAATGCAATTGATCCTCGTCTGACTGCTTTATCAAGAGCACCAGTAGTCCATGATTTCACATAAGCTTCCAAAATCTTCTCATTATCCTGCAGATATGGGATATTATGATTCGGTCATGCTCCAAAACAGAAATTATTTATTGCTAATATGCAATGCAAGAAGGTTATTTAAATCATTCCCACCGAAGCCTCTTAAGATAATGATAATAGAAAATAAGTCACCAGCAGTACCTCGGCGGGTTCAAGGTACCCTTCGACCTTGGCAACACATTTTTCTATAGGTGGCAAAAGTTCAAGAGCACGAGCATTGGAAAGAGAATTCCAAGCAGCAAGTCGTACAGGAGCTTCAACACAGCGATGTAGATATATAGAAACTTGTCGACCATATATCAAATCACCATAAGATACAGCAGCAAACTGCTCCACCAGTGCTTCAATAAACGTGGAGTAACTCTCATGAATATCTGATTGAAACTTCAGGAACTCCAGACTATTCATAACTTCAATTTGCAGGAACCTTGAATTCTCAAGTAGTCGCCCATAGACTTCTTGCAAATTTTCATACAGATCCCTACTCTTTTCTTCAAGAACACCCATTCCAACAAATAAACTTACGGATAAAGAATGCAATTTCCATGATAGTGGCACACCTTGAACAGAGGAGTGAAACTCAGAAGAAAGGAAAGCAGATATTGCTTCAATACCTAAAAGAAAGAAAAGTCCACCTTTAGCAACTTCAAGCAAGTCAGTAGCATTCTGTTTGCACTTTAGTGAATCATATGCACTAGGAAGCTCAGCAGTTTTGCTGTCATTGATGGTTGAGAGTGAACTGAGAAACCAATGTGAGGGAAGTGGCAGTCTCTGATGCGCCCACTCCACTACCAAAGAAGTTAGATTATGCTCTTGATTGGCTATGTTAGACGCATCACAGTCCTCGTGTATGGTGTCCAGAGTAAATTTGCTCTTGATAGATGTTTTATGGTCAACATCCCTATTTGTGCTGTCTACCTTTGACTTCTTTTTTTCGCACAGCCATCTGTTTTTGAAGTGGGAAGCTAAATTATTACTGAAGAGCAAGTAGTCTTCCTCTTTATATCGCCACTCAAAGAGCTTGAATCCCTTGTTAAGATTTAGAAATTTGTGAATACAGAGATCAAGACACTTGAGAACAGGGACTTGGAGGAGGTACCCCAACAACTTATCCATCATGACTCTGTCCTTTGGTCCCACGATTAAACATATATGCAATGCACAATTTATTCTCTGCATTATAAATCTCATCTCTTCAGAATTTCCCGGGTCTTTGGCGCAGAGAATGGGGAAGATTTCAAGTAAATGAATGAGAAAATTTGCATCCATTTGAGCCAACAAGACAGCTGTGGACCAAAATCCTCCACCAGAGGCACCCCAGCCCGCACCAACTCCTGGAGCAGGGCCGCCTCTGCCAAACATCTCAATGGACCGCATACACTGCCCTTCAGAAGCAATTAAATTCATGAAAGTTGTCAGCACAATCTCCATTTCAACCATACTGGACTTAAGAATCCCATTAGCAAGTATTTTATCTTCACTTGAGGAACTGAAGCACTGGGAAGGTGTAGTATGAATATTAGCAAGTCGGATCAACTTATCCACATAAACAACAACCTGAACTAATCCATTAAGGCAGACTACAGATGTTATCGCTGTTTCATGCTCACTTTGATGTCTCAAATGACACAAATACTCAAGGAAAGAACCACCTCGATTAGGATCCTTTCCGTATTCTTTGTCACTCACCCCTGTGAAGCTGAAAATCCCTTGCTTAATAATTTCAAGTCCGATCTTTGGGACAAACTCCGGAAGCCAGGGAACATGCCCCCCAGGAAGGCTGAAGGTATCCTCAGGAATCACCCTTGCTAATAACCCGGAAATCATGTGCATGACAGCTGAAATCACCCATAACAAAGACTTAACTTGCTGATCTTTCAAAACAGAATTGTTCATATTTCCGTTTTGCCAGTCAAAGAATCTAGATAGATATGGATCACTCTTCAACGCTATCCACTTTAGAGCTAATTCAACAATCGGACCAACATGGCTCCAACACCAAGTCTCTTTGTCTTCTGTGGCAATTTCTTCTAGATCCACTTGTGAATAAAAATGTGGAAGTTGTCTAGTCAGAGCCTCCAGAACAAGATAAGCTTCCTTTGTGATGGCGGCAAATTCATCAAGGATGTTGTTTACAATTAGATTTTCGAAAGTGGGTACATCCAACCAAATGCAGAGAGCAGGAAGTAGATCCGCAAAAGAAGATACACAGTACCCATACTGAATGCAGACCTTCCAAAGACGAAGTTGTTCAACAAGCAAATCAGATGAAAATTTGCAGTTCTCTCTTCCCGATTTTACCCACAGGTCAAGGGAGGACGTGTATCGATACAAATGCCACGTCATCTTTTGGAAAGTCCCATTCTTTATAAACTGCATACAGTTCTTCTTCTTGGATTGAGCCAACACCTTATTGAATATAAAATCACAGACACAGAAAATTATAAATTTTTGACTTGTATTAAATACTAAACTTAACAACTCCAATAGAAAACAAGACACGCCTTGTGGCCATTATTGAAAGAAGGAAACTGCTTACCTTCAAAAGGGTAACAGCTTTTATCTTAGCAGGGTTGATTTCCATCTGGTCTTGCATAGTAAATCTGTTGACAACTGTCTGAACAAGCCTTTGACATTTCATGATTGCATCCATGCACGCTGGGGAATGTCTTGCTATTGCAATCAGTATGGAAATTAAACATTCTTCCAGAGCTGTCGAAGGGTCTGTCTGAAATCATAAATACCAACATGTTAAAACAAAACGCAACATTTCCTGAATAGTACAGCACAGAATGGATCAAAATAAACATGCAAACCAGGAGCCAGGAGCCGCATATAGTAATTCCATCTTCCTAACAAATATTACTATCAAGAAATCTTTTTCTATTTCTATATGCATTACCATCAAGAAATAGTCGAGTATTATTTCCACCAGGAAAAGTTCTCAGGATAAGTTACATATTCACTTAATAGATAGCAGAGCAGCAGAGAAACATTTACTCTTCTTGATCCAAATCTACATTTACAGAAAGAAATTGAAAACAAAGATAGTATCATGCATGGCCACCCCACCCCACTCCTCTTCAAATATTTTCACATTTTATGTATTTTGATTTAGGATAGAAAAATTAAATCAAGTAACACTTTGCCTCATTATTTCACGCCCTTTTAGTTGAATGGATAATTAGTCTGCCAAAAAGTTTAAATAAATAAATGAATGAATGGATAACTCAAAATCACCCTGCTTAGATCTCTGACCTTTGTCAAGACACCCCTTTCATTCTTGCCATTAACAAAGTCTAGTATTTCACTGGTAGAAAAAACTGCCAAGGCAACTGAACCATAACCTTCTTTATGAATACAAATAAGGCTGTGAAGGTGAACCCCTTGCAGAAAAAAGATTGCGTAGAAGCATAACAAATCATGGACTACTAAAGTGGGAAAAGTTCAAGGATTAGCGACTGCTTGAAAATTTCGAAATTTGACATCTGGCAAATACATTTGTTTGAATCATTTAAGATGGATGGCAGGAAAGTTATGCAGTCTCTCTCTCTCTCTCTCTCTCTCTCTCTCTCTCTCTCTCTCTCTCTCTCTCTCTCTCTATATATATATATATATATATATATATATATTTCAAATCCTTCCAAGTCATGCTTACCTCCAAGAGATAACGAATCCTTGCAATGATCCCCATTCTGACCAAACCTGCAGCTAAATCTTGTCCTGCAACAACAATGTCATCCTGAATAGTGTGTTCACCTTCAGGTTTGTCATCTACATCATCCTCATCGAAAGGAAGAAGGTTAGAAGGTTTAGTGTTGTACTTCCAAAAGCCGCCATGAAGGAACCCGCCTTCAATTTTTGGTCTACTTCTAAATACAGGAGCAGTATAGACATCCTTCTGATAAGTTGCTGTTTTCTGGAAATATGTAGTTAAGTTAACTTTATGGAAACAAAGAAGAAAACAAACCCTAAAGTGCTATTTTACCTCTGAGATATCAAAGAAACTTTCATTGATATCACAACTCAGTACAGACTGAATGACTTTGGCACAAGCTAACACCACAGAATTGTGGTTATCATCAAGAGACATCCTACAAGTTAAAAAATTAAAGGTTAACAACTTAAAAAGCAACACCGTTTTATGGTTTAACATTTTGAGTAGTTTATAGATTAAAAAGTAATATCATATGCATTGGTATTAATAATATAACACATTTCATGAATTCTTTACTCTTACATAACAGGTCACTGAGCCCACTGTTGAGGAGTTAGTTACTGTTTGAAAATTTTGAAATTTGACAACTGCCAAGTACATTTGGTTTGTATAATTTAAGATGGGCTCAATGATAATGTACCTTGGAGGTTTATGTCATTCATAATAGCTCCAGAAACACAAACGGCTAATGAAATAGTAGGATGATAACATATATATCTTACATGACTGGAAAATTTCATTTATCAAAAGAAGAAACTTTGAAGTTGATGAGTATTTATCTAATTATTTTTGCATTTTGCTGTGTCTGAAGAAGTCATACATTCCTTGACACTTCCTAACATCCATCAATTACATTGATGTGATCTATTATTAAAGATTGCAATTCTTTTCACAAAATTATACTCGTCAAATATCCAGACCAATCTTCTCTGAGAAAAACAAGTGACAAATGCTGATCAAACCAGCAAACCCCACTCAACTAATACAATTCGAAAACTTGCTCGTAAAGATGCTAAGCAATATCTTGTTACTTCATGTCGTGCCAAGGTTGCTCTTCAATCTAGAGATTTTAGTTTTCTTAAGACACAATAGAAACCTACCCGAGTTGTGCGACTCACTTTTGAAACTGAAGAAAAAACTATTGGCTCTTTTGATGAATATTGAAATCAATTATGACTTTGCTTTCTAAATTATTATTTTAAGTTATTCCCCGTTGCTGCCAATGAATAGAGAAGAAAAGAAAAGCAAGTTGTCGCTCATCAGGTTGAGTTTAGGTATAAAGCAGAACAATAGCATTTGTATCTTAGCGTTGGCCCGTGGGTAGATCTACAATCCAACCCAATCCACCTGACATGAGCCCATGCTCAGATTCTTTTGATACACACAGTATATGTGTGATAGGTCACTGACCCCCCGCCCCCCTTTCTCTCTCTCCTCTTCTTCAACTCTAGAACAGAGACCAAATTTATCCAAAAAAAATAAAAATAAAATCCAGAGAAAACAGAACTTAAAGCATGATACTTGAACCTATAGTTTTTAAGTAGCACAGCACAAGGAACATATATGAACAGAGACATAACCAAGGTGCTGAATAGTAAACAATTGCATAACCAAGGTGGCAATCCATCTACTTTGAAACCTTCAAACTAAAATGGTTAGAAACAGAAGCATTCAAGATTCACCTGAGAGATAAAGCAAGCTCTGGTTCTGGCCCTAGAATAAAAGCCCAAATAGCCTCCCAGTCAGTACAAGTGTTGGTGCTAGCATATTTCAAGGTGCACACAACTATATTTTGGCGGATGCAACATGATGCCTTATCAAGCACAGATGCAAGAAGATGCAATGCAAGGGCACGTTGCCCAGGAACCTAAAATTTGCATCCATAAAGAAGTCTATGAAAGGCAACTCATAACATGAATAGTCAATGTTGCAATTATTTGATTAAAGAACAAGAAACTATGTCCACTAACCACACTTCTAAGAAGAGCTAGTGCTTCTTTAATGGTGTAACCTGCAGCAGCAGGGTCGCCTTCAGTGCGGAGGAAGTCACGTTCAGAGACATTGCCAGCACTATACCCACTGCTCACAGAAATATTACCTAAAACATCTTTACCATGAAAGAATTGTCAACATCTTGTTTAGAAATAGCAACGCTGAACCATAACTGAATGTGATCAAAGATGCCCAAGATCTGACCTACAAACTCAAATAAATTGAGGTAGAACCAGAGAAGAAAGTAAAATAAATGGGAGTTATTTTGCATGCAAGCTTACAAGGTACCAAGGAGTCTCAACTAGCTATATCAATAGACATAGAAATAATCAATTCTGAAACTCATACACACACATAAGGAACATTATGCTTGAGAAACCCCATACATGAACAAAAGAGACCATTATAAAATGTTACGCCTTGTTTATCAAGGGTTGGATTGGGCGCTCTCCTATCATGTGCCATACTTCCAGAAAGTGTCTGACTGACTGCAGTTAGTCTCAAATGCCCTTATGATGCTAGGGAACCTTGCATTTTAAATTAGCAAAACCTCGATTATCAAAATGATCCTAGCAAGAATTATGATGTGCCTTGTCTAGGAGAACATCCTAGATTAGATGTGCCTTTCCATCAGAATCTGTATAGCTAAATCAACGCAATAAGCTGCCAAAACCAACCAAGTTTGATCTGTTTTAAATGGTTCTTGACAAAAGACAAATGAAAAGTTGTACTGCTGACAGATGAATATTGAATGACACAGTGGCACAGAATCAATGACAGGAATATAATGATTGTATACATTTCCCTGCTTAAGTAAGAGATCCTCATATTAAACAACTAAATTTTCACTTAAATAATCTGAAACAATAATCAAAAGTTACAAACAAAATCAGAAGAAAGATCACCAATGTTTTTGTAAAAATAAAGTAATAAACCACTTTAGTAACATATAAATACTGTTAATGCACCATTGACAAGAATAAAATAACCAGAAATGATATAGGCATCAATGGTCAAGTTACTATTGAATATTTTTAATAAAAATGGTGATAAAAGTAACTAAGCCTTACCAGCCTTGGGTACCTGAACAATATCACTTTCAATAACATTTCCCTCCAATGAAAACCTTAATTCCCCGACAGCTTCAACCCGTTTGCTCCAAGTCTCCCACGAATTACTACTAGGGTTATTTTTCTGCACAAGATTATCATATACCCCCGTCTGAGTCGAGTCTGGTATTTTCACCTTATGAGAAATATCACTCTGAGAAGATGTAGATTTATCGGTCAAAAAAATCTCATCCTGCAGATTACCTACTGGACCACTGGTACCTATATCTGGAGTAGTGCATTCTTGTTTATTTAATTTGTTTTGCCCTCGCTTTTTTAACATCTCTAGTAATGCAGGATTCATCTTCTTCATTAGCTCAGCCTGTGCCTCTGCAATCTCATCAGCTGACATTCTCTCAAGGCGAGCACGATTCTCAGCATCGATTTGACTACCAAGGGTTGTGGCCCCTTGTTCATTTCCCAAGTTGTTGTAGCCAAGGTTGGAAGTAATAAGTGCTTCTGACATGTAATGCTTGTTAACATCTGCTTCGGTCTGTATTCTAGATAACTCAAAATATCCAGGCTTTGTGCCACCCAAAATCTCCATTTCTTCTTCTGCAAGCCTTTTCTGTGACACATCCTTTAATGGGCTACAATTTTCCGCCAATGTAGCATATTTTGCCTCCTGACTCGGGTGATCGTCATTCCCTAAATTATTTGGCATACCATCAATATCCATATCTGAGATGTCTTGCTCTTGTTCCTTTACCACCTCAGGATCCATAACCTCAATATTCACATCTTGTTCTTTTGCATCATTGCTAGGTGACCTTCTCAGTAGCTGAGCATCATTCTCAACACCCATATGACTATTCATCTTTTCTTGAATTCCAGTAGCTTCACTGACTTTATTTAGCTGTTGAGGTTGTGCAAGAAGCTTACTGTTTGTCTTGTTTGGAGGTCCAGAAGGACTATCTGTAATTAGCTCTCGCCACCTACTAAAATCCAAACCTTTCTTCTGTTTCCGCTGTACTGGATTAGCAAAAGCCGCAATAAATTCTCCATCATCTTCATCACAAATGTCATTCAGATCACTACCTTTAGGTGCCCAATGCTGTCAAAAGCAACTGTTATTCCACTTTATGAAACAAGAAGAAATTTAAAAACATATTTTTAACTAATTGAACATAGAAGTAAATTCATACCCTCACAAAAGAGTCCATTGAAAAATTTACAAACTTTAAGGATATATTTGTGTTCAATATTTACTCCAAAATTTATCTGAGTGTTTAAGTTGAGTAATGATGACATGATAACGAAAATTGAGATTATAAACTTGAGTGTGTCATTTTATAATACCAACAAAAGGAATGGGTCTCTTTTTCTGAAACTTTTGTTTTTGTTTTGCAAATGCTACTTTTTGGAGAACGGAGAGACCTAAAAATGAAAGCTCTACACGGTCAGTAAGATGATGTAACCAACATAAAAACTCGTCTCAAAGCATTGACTGCTGCCAAAGTTTAGAAGGGAAAAAACAGGCAAAGAAAGTAAAAGGAAAACTAAAGTTTGGGTAAGCTTAAATACTTCACTATTTGGGGAACTAGATAAACTTTCTTCATGAAACATTAAGAAATTCAAACTCTTAAATGTTTTCGCATTCTTTTGGTAGTTGGATTGGACAAATTTGGATGAAATAAACTGTAAAGCAGTAGAGTAGGAAGAAGGGTGGGTGGTGGCTTACTGGGCCGTGAGAGCGGTGGCGGGCGACCGGAAAAGGAAGGACGGTGGAGCGAGGGACGGAAGAAGGAGCACGAGGAGTGTTTTGGGAAAAGCCCTTTTCGATTATGCCACCCACTAGACTTGAAGAAACACCAACATCGTTCTCACTGACTTGAAGGGAGTTTCCTCCGAATATCTTCTGCTGCTTTCTTGCTGCTGGTGACGCTTTCTTGCCGCTGCTCTCTTTCTTCTTCATTATTATTTCCAGAGAAACAACTTGGGGGAGGGGGAGGGGGAGGGGGAGGGGGAGGGCGAGGGAGAGCGAGAGGGAGAGGGGAGTCAGTCAATTACTCAATTGCTTTGTTGTGTACGTATATATTTAGACCAAATAAGTAAGAAGCCAAGCAAGTATCCCTACCTATTTTTATTATCTTTTTTTTATTTAATTATTTGCGTGTTTTGTGATATTAATTTAATTTTGATACGTGTCAAGAATATATAATTAAAATTTTAATTTATTAATACATGACATTTAATAGGATTATAAAAAATTGAATTTGATAAAATTATAAAAAAAATGGTCTACTATTTGAATATATACCTAAATATTGTTATTATGTTTAAAATAACATTATTTTGTTGATTTTTCACGTATTGATTCGAATCTAAAAGTGCACTACGAAGGGGCGTGTGCCAGCTCATGGAAAAATATGGTTATTTGTATACGAAGCAATGAATTAGAATTTAGATGGACAGAATATTATTGTGTTCAAAGACGACAAAAGTAAAATGTATAAAGGGATACAAATGGTAGAGTAGGATTTGGTGTTTGTTTTGAGGACAACTCGCCATAGAGTTCGAGCAAGAATTGGACAGAAGACTTGAAAAGAAAGCCGATCTGAAGAGACGATCGTAATTGAAGTTTTCCCGAAGAGAAGACTTCAGCACATGGCTTCGGCTTCGGCATATGGCCTTGGCTTCAGAAACAACGTCATGTCTTCGGCTATCGAAATCTCCTGAGACTTGGCTTCAGGCGCGTTAAAATAATCAGTTTATAGTTTGTTATTTTATTCCAGCTATTAATTCGTACCTTTCTGAATATGTTAGAAATCAGAAAGTTGTTAGGAATGTCACTCTCTCCTAAGTAGATTTATTTCTCTCTCCAAGAATATCCTATGATGACTCGGCCCTAAAATTGAGAGCTATATATACCCGGCATGTGGGCATACACAGATATTCAACTTTTTATGAAAACTTTACTATCACAAACTTGTTTGTAACTTTATAGTGGATTCCAGTGATTATCTTACTTCCGTTCTGCGTTAGTTTTTTGTACAGTGATAGTGGTACCCATGCAGATAGTTAGATATTCAAAATTACTTCATTTTTCCTGCACAATAATTGGCAACCATATAATCAATCTGGTTGGTTAGCTTGAGAAACTGAATCATTTTGAGGCATTAGGAAAACTGATCTCTTAGTGAAATAATTAAAGTCAACCTCTATCTATCCGTCTAAGGAACTGATGTTATTTAGAACTTCTTCTGCCTATGATATACCCCTATTTGCTACAAACATATACAAGAGCTAAACTACTAACATTTCTTCAAGAGCCACGGTCGAAAAACTCCCTTCCGTGGTGGTGGTGGTATCCATGAATTCATTAATCGCGCTCTGGAGCATCTCCCGAAACTTTTCTGCCACTGAGGTTCCCGGCATACGACCATAACTTCTCCAGTTCAGCAGGCATTGGTATCTCTAACTTATGGCTAGGCACCCCCTCCTTGAGACCACTCATTTGTATAGGCATAGCTTCTCTTCCTGGGCTACCAATGATAGGAGGGGATGTGCAGAATGTTGGAGTTGCAAATGGAGAAGTATAAGGTGTGTGTTGAATTGAGAATGGACTTGGTAACATCCGCTTTTGGATGGGAAGACCGCCCAAACCTCCCCTGCTGAAAAAGGACATGGATTCTGCAGCAGCACATCTCTTGGCGGCATCATCTACATAGAGGACATCATCAATCCTCGCCATTATGTTAAAGGCCAAGCTCTCCATCACCCTGGAGTAGCTTTCAAGTATTGACTGCCCTACATCCTGCACGAGAAGAAAGAATAGTAGGAAACAGTCTATTTACATACTGGAATAGCCAACCAAACCAGTCATTGAATTGTAAATGTCTCGGTCACTACTAGTCTTCATAAGTTCATATTATCACAAAATGAAAATCCACAAATTCAACAAAATACAGCGTGCAATAATAATCACATATGCAGAGCAGTAACTATTAGTTTTAGTAGAGTTATTACAACTCTTCTCCACAATAAATATATTCAGCCCATCTCATCACACAATTTTCTATGCCTCCTAAGTTTTAACCAATCTAATTTGCGCGCATATTAACTATTACTTCCTCCATTCCAAAATACTCTCCCTATTCCTTTCTAATTGACGTTTTAGGAGGAATCACGTATATTAAGAAATGTAATTTATACTTTGTCTGGTTGATTAAATTGAGTATAAAATTTCAATATTATCCTTCAAAAATTCATTGAAACGATGAAAATGAAACAAAGTAGTATTTAAAGTTGGGGCTAATAGGGGTAACTAGGTCATTAATGCTTTCTTAAAATTTACAAACGACTAATAAAAAGGGACAAAATTTTCTTTCGAAAACAAACAAAAAGGAACGGAGGGATATAATAGTAACTAACTAAAAATGTAAGTAAAAATTAAAGATATAGGTCATCCTCTTGAGAAATAAGGCACTCATTTGTATAATTTTACTTCTAAAAATAAATTTGCTTATTTTTTGGAACGAAACTAAAAATCATTTTGCTCTTATTTTGTGACGGAGGAAGTACTTTTTATACTTTCTAAATCAAAAGGGTGCCACATGAGTGGCAGTATGCAAATACGAATGAGAATTATGTGTTAACAACATAAGAAAGGCATCTACGAAAAAACTCAACAAAGGCTTCACTGGTCCCCTGACAACAAAGACACTATTGGCATTCACAAAAGCCGAGATGCCATTTAGTCTTAAATGGTTTTTATACATTTTTATAAACTTGATTCGTACTTCATCACTAATTCTTGTTCATTACATAGCCAAAGAAAGGGTTTGGGGCAATTACCTTGTTATATTGAATTTTGTTCATGTCCAAAGCAGTTTGTGGAAGGCCAGGGAAACGTAGTCTCAGGCTATGTAACAAGTTCTCTGCTCGTTTAGCTAGAAGATGGTTCTTTTCACCATCAGCAACAAGGCCCTTTACCCTACCACTCCAAGTTGAACGCTTAGCTTTTGAATGATTAGTATGCTTTTTCCGGTCTTTCAGCTTCCATACATGCACAGCTGCCTCAATCCTGTTCGCTACTTCCAGAGTGTGGTGCTCTGATGACAAGTCTAAGCAATCAAGAAGACATTCTGGCGAGAACTGGTCAGCAGTTATGTAGCGATAGATTATATCACCTAGACAAGCTTTCCCATTCTGCAGTTACATTGTCATGAAACTTTAAGAGAAAAACTGACGAGCACAAAAAAACTGTGCATATGCAACTCAAAAGAAAATAGGAAAACAGGATATTTGCTCGGAATTTTTTGCATTTAAGTTTTATACCTAATTTATCCCATAAACTAAGTAGTGCTAAAATGAAATACATGCGTATACATATCGCCCCTTCATTTGAACTGTAATAAAGGAACATAGGAGTTTGTCGCTAGGTATTTGACCAAATAGGATCGTCCAGTTCCTATAGAACCTCTAAAATACCCCTAATTCACTAACTCACTAAATGTGATTTTGTAAATCTTAACCTTAGCCTCCCTTGTAGACAGCCTATACAAAGGACAACATCTAAATTAGCAGCCATGGAAAAACTTCAAAAATAGTGGGCCAAACAATCTCCATTTGATTTTACATCAAAGCATGATAATTTTGGCCTCACTGGATGATACCATCACTACTTGTTCCATCGTTTAATCTTCGTGTTTTGCTCCTTGATCATCCAAACATTTATCAACACAATCATGAAGCATTGTTCCTTATATACCCAACATATGCATGTCTAGTTTCACAAATTTATGCATTAGTTCTGCAGATAACAGATTCTGATCCTGCTCTTCGTCCAATCCTACTCTTGTTCAGTGTAGCATAACATATTCGCTAATCTCTCACTACTTATGGATAGAAATATCCTAGGTGCTCCCCATAGTTAGAGAAGTCATGCAAGGTATTCAAATGAAATCAAAACACAAGATAGCATCTATTTAAAAGTCCTTTCATTACTCTTCCTTATGAAGACCCTTTCGTAATTAAGGAGAATGGAGAATTAAATATACAGTCAATGGAAGAAATGCGCTATTCTTTCATTGCCTAGTACTGCACAATACATGCAACAATTTTATATTTAACATGAAGTTGAACGATTCCAATCCACAAGTTATCCTTCTCAAAAAGCACAGTTTGTAGCACTATCCAATCAACCTTTTGATTTTCTGTTATTAGAATAATGGAATCTACTCTAACTGGTTCTGTTGTCTGGTAATCACTTAATAAGACAAGGGCCTCCATTTTTTCTGAAAATGATTTTGTAATGCAATTTTATTAATCTTCTGGGGACTAGCAGGATGAGCAATATTTATTTCAGTGCATTTCTATACATTCATCTTATGGCAAAAAAAATATGGGACAAACCATAACCAGCAATGGCTTTAAATCCCAAGTTCTCCAATGAAGACCTATACTCCAACTCACAAGTTTTTGTTCATCACTTTTTTGTTGTTGTTGCTTTTCGGGGGGGGGGGGGGGTGTCTTTTTGATGTTTAGCAGCTTAAGGTTATGCTGAGAAAAAAGGAGTGATGGAAAGTTATTAGGTAGGAGCCAACGTTATGGAAAATAACTCTTTATGGGTTATTATGGTAGCAACTTGATAAACTTTTTAAACTGATGGGAAAAAAACATCATTAGCTCAGATATGTTTAACAGTAACCCTTTACCAATACTACTGGAATCATCGTACTAAGTCTACAAACCTGCTTTCAATACCCAAAAGAGATTAGCATCTGTACTCAATTGGGCAGCTTATAACAGTCTATGTATATCAAGACGCAACAGAAAATTTGAGTACAAAAATTAAGGTAATGATAACTAACTAATAGTCCCTCTGGCTCAAATTATAAGATCATTATTGACTTTTCAAAAGTCAATTTGATATATTTTCAAATTCAAAATTAATATGATCTTTTTAAATTATAAAAAAAATCTTATAATTATTAGTATTTTTTAGATAGTTTACAATATTAGCATTGTACCGACTAAATTAAAAGAATCAATATCAATTTGAGTTTCAAAATTATTAAAATTGACTTTCAAAAAGTTAAATAATGATCTTATAATTTGGAATGTAGAGAGTACTCATTTAAGAGCTTAACAATTCTTCAAAAGCACATGGAATGTGACTCGCCCTCAAATCTACTATATCTAGCTTGAATTTACTTTGGTATAAATATCAAACTGACCTAGAAATTAAGTTAATGATAACTGAAATCGCCTTGCAACCAAAAGAAATCATTCAGACTTTGAAAAAAATAGCAGAAAACCAGTAAGTAATGAATTAACAATGCCAGCTAATTTAAACTTGAGCTGTATCGTGCTGATTTAGAAAGAAATAGTAAAAAACCCAAGCCATACCTTGGGCAAGGTGTCCAAATAAGCAATTGGAATTTCCATTTCAGCAAGGACATTGCTATTTATTGCCAAAGCTGCCTTCAATATCTGGTTTGTGCAGTCCCTGCACTGCTGCAACTTTTTCCTTGCATCCTCTGACAAACCCTTTGGTGGAACTTTAGGACAGGGTAGCCACCACTTCTCTTCCTGCCTCACTGAAGGCCTCCCGCCAGAAACAGCAGATGGATAAGCATCATGATCATCTCCATCAGCCACAACAATGCCACGATCAACATAACAAAATTCCAAATCACGAAACCCCTCAAGAATGCTGATTAACATAGCGTCAAGCTTCTTGAGAGCAGGGAGGTTTATGTATAGATCTGACCGCGGTCGCGTAGCCATAACTTCATAAGTCCCTCCACCAGGGAATTGTTGTATGGAAGGCACGAGCTCTACAATTGAATCACTCACACATAATAGACATTCCATCTCCCTGCACCAAATTGACTTTTTCTGTGGTGCCAATGGCTCCAACCTCCACAGTTCACCGAAAACAGTCGCTAAAATTTCAAGACACAAACATAGGTCAATTAGATATCCATATAGATGTCATAGGAAAAGAGAGATATTGAGTAAATTTGCACTGACCAGATAGATTTGTGATGGCATTTGAGATTGCAAGTGCAGTACAAACACCTTTACCCCCTCCAGACATATCTTCACCAAGAAGAAGTTTGGCAAATCTTTCTTTCATCGTCTCAACATCTGCAAATTCCTCAAAATAGATAAAATTATCAAAATAATGTACAATAAACACAACACAATGTTGTAAGATAGATTATACAAACATGTATAGCATTTGCAATGATAAAATGCCAAGGAGAATAATCTGTTTGATTCCTCAAACTTAGAAAGTTACTTAACCTTGCCAAAATCATTAATATATCTCAACCAGCATTATTTCACAGTAAGCCCAACAAAATGAACATTAGAAATGAAGCAGCAACTGAGAATATAAAATGATATGCATCATATGAATTAATATAAACATATTATATCGAGATTATTGGTAAAAATGATGCAGAGTATGACCTGTTTACTTCATTAAATTGATTAGGTAATTTAATAAAATAATTTATCACATTTGTCTTTATTTAGCATCAAATTCATGAAAAGTCAGTAAAATGAGCAAGAGAAATGATGCAGAGCACGGTCTATTTACTTCATCGAACTTGAGTAGCAATTACCCAAATCAACTTGAACAGATTTGTGTCGGTTTAGCATCAAATGTACGACTAAACCATGAAAATGAAGAAATTAAAGCCAGAAGAGTACTTACCAGACAAATCAGTCTCCGATTTCTGAGGCTTCTCCTCCCAAACCACCACATCTTTACCGCCAATCACAGGGAACATCAATGGCGGCGGAAACGGCGCCGGAAAACTAGAATTACCGGTCAAACCACGGCGAGCGAGCGGAGACGAGGCCATAGAACTGGACGCGCCTTCAGCATCGAACCGGCGACAAGAGAAACTACTAGAACTCTCAGACTCGCTGACATCTGCACTCAAACTATAGCTTCCACAACGCTCCTCACTCTGTTGATCGGAACCTTCTTCCGACGAAACACTCCCCATGAAAAATTATTATCTATCTAATAGAAATAAGAACAGATCTTAGATGAGCATTTTGTGACTGTATCTATATCTATATATATATATATGATATGATATGAGATACCTTGGCGTGGTCTGTCAAATTGCAGAGATACTGTGATGATAATGGTGGTGGGGAGTGAAAAAAGTAACAGCAGATAAAGCAGCTAGCTAGCTACCAGCTAACTCTCTCTCTCTCTCTCTCTATCTCTATTTTTCTCTCCCTATATATATGTCAATATATAAAGACTAGTGTATGTAGACTGTATTGTACTACTATAGGAAGGACTGTGAGTGAGTGAGTGAGTGAGTGAGTGAGTGAGTATATTATACCGGAGGGGAGAGAGAGAAAATTATGTGCGTAGCGTAGCTGTGGGTGGAAATGAACGGACTCGTGCCCAGTATTGAGCTGTGGGCGAAAATTGAGTATAAAATAAAATTTAATTGATTGCTCACTTAGTTATTGAGCCAAATCGAGGTCGAATATTTTGAATTTTTTTTAATAAAAAATTATAATTTGAAGAGATTATATTTGAATTATTTATATTTCAAGTCGAGTTCGAATCGAATTTTTAATCGATCGAGTATAAATCAAATTCGAACTGTTTGTTTATTTTACCGTTTTAGCGTAACGTATATAGTTGACGACTTTCAGTCTCTTCCTCTCTCTACCTAAGTATATTATATTATATGTCTATCGGTTTGGAGAGGATTAAAAATTGAAAATACTCAGGTTTCGTAATTTTAGTTGTAATCTTATCCATTCATATAATTTTGAATAAACTTACTCATATTTTTTGCAACTTCTCTAGGAATCAAACAAATCTTTATAACGAGTGTGTATGTTTGATAAACCGTTAGTGAGATGGTGAGGTGATGTTGTGGTATATAAGAAGTTCAATGACAAATGTCTTGGTCACTTGACCACTGTGATTTTTCAAAGTGTTATCAATCTAAGCATGACAGTGTATGTATAAGATAAGTTAAATTATGACACATGTTAGTGAAATGTTTATGTTATATATCATATTTTTATTTCAATAACTTGTCATGATTTTAATACAGTTCGTGTGTGTATATCAAATTTAAATTCTTTAATTATTATCTTTTGTATTTTCTTTTATTGTGAAATTTTTTGCCTTTATAATTCAGATCCGGTTAATATGAAGTTTATTTTTTGATAAATTGATCAATTGACTAATAGAGTGCTGACATCTCTCCGCATGCGTATCAGTATTATATTGACCAATTAACCTACTTACACAAAAATAAAATAAAAATTATACTAACTACTCCCCTTTAATTCTAATAATTGAGGTGGAGGGCGTTGGATGAATATGATTTCTTGTGGTACTAAACATAATGCCTCTACTTCAAGAGAGAGAAACAACAGGAGGAGTGTTTTGTGTTTGTCCCAAAATGATGAAAGATGAAGGAAGAAAAGAATCTCTCAATCTCTCTCTCTGTATATATTCAACAGGAGGAGACGAGGAGTGTTTGTGTTTGGCCCAAAATCCAGATTTTTCTACGTCACAAAATCTCTCCAATTAATAATTAAGATCGTAAATCCATGCTCCCATTTATATTAGTGGAGTAATGATCATCAATTGATTTGAAGACTCTGGGCCCATCTGGTGTGATTTATGGGGACCAAGCAAAATCATTAGGAGTGTATGGTTACTATGGTACTCCTATATGGTATAGAGAGTAAAGGCACGTGGTGCTGCATCAGGCCTAACCCAACAGGTCGGCTGGTCGGGTGGCTTTTGTTGACGTGTGAAATTGTACGTGGCCTCTTAAATACTCCTTCCCTCCCAAAAAAACAATAAATTAAGTGATAAAAACAAATTAGTTTGATAAAATTACCCTTCACTTATTATAATTTTTTATTTATGTCAATAGTCGACCAATCACATCAATAATTCATTCTTTATCTAAAATTCAATTAAATACATTAATTTATACAAATATCAACTATCACACTATTTAATTACAAGAATAGATCGAGAAAAATATATATCATCTCCTAATTTTTTTACTACCTTAATTTGTATAAAAATTATACTCCTGTCATTCTTTTGAAGACGGAGAGAGTAGTTGTCATCCAAAACACATTGGTACCGCGTTAAATTCACTTTTTCTTATTATACTTAAACTCGGTTTATAAATGTACAATTGAACAAAAAAAATTAACAATCGAGTCATTAAACTACAAATATTTATCAAATCATTACAAAATTTGTTAAACGAGTTAACTTTTAACAAAAACTTATTATATCATAAAATGATGACCTCACATCCAACTTCACGTCCCTTATTTCATGCGGCTTAATTATAGTCGTTGTCACCGTTGGAATGTCAGCGCGCAACTATGAATAATCTTTCGTTATCATGACCACACCCGATTGCACTGTGAAGAATTGCGTGAAAGAGAATCGTAGAAGGACGACTCGAAATAGTTGTAAATTGGGTCGGATTATTTGTAAAAGTCCAAGTAGGATTAACACCAGAGACAATTAATGTAATACCCGAAAAAAAATAAAAAAATAAATGATATTTTAAATATTTTAATTGGATTTTTCTTGTTTTTGGGTCAAATTATATTTAATTATGCGAACAACATTAATTGAGCCTTAAAATTAATTAGATCAGGTTTATATTTATGTAATATTAAAATTCTATTAAAATTTAGAGAGTTAATAAGATATATAAATAATAAGCAAAAATCTAATTTACTAAAGCATTATGCCTATTCGTAATTGAAGAGAGGAAAGGGATAGCCGCAGCTGCAGAAAGAAAAAAAAAGAAGAAGAAGAAATAAGGTATGTAAATTTATTTTATATATTAAATGGAATTGGTTGTTTTGGTCAGAGGGGATCACATATGTAGTGGAAGCCATTTGAGAGTTGGTAGAGTAGTATTGTATATGTCTATTACTTTATTAAAGAATAACTTTATGGATAAGTTTATGACATCAAAGTTGGTCCAGGAGATGATATAAATCTATAAGATGATTTCTTATATTTTAATAATTATTGTTGATATTGTCATCTTAATTCACATGCATGCATATAACTGATTTATATATATAGTGTGACTCCCCCAAAATATGTTCAATACTCAACCCATTTTGAGTCGCCAAATACACTCAACAAAATTCAAATACAATCTTTCATATCACACGGTCGTGCAAAATACAACCACACAGCTGTGAGTGTCAATACAGACATGTAGAAAATATTAACATTCAAACTAAGTCCTTATTACATTTATTATCACACTATTTTAAATAAAATAAATAGTGAGGACTTCTACAGCTCTAACTCGGATCATCACTCCATTCTCCGACTAGTACCCGCGATATTCTCATTTTCCTGAAGAGAACAATGAAAGAAAAAGGTGAGCTCAACTAGCCCAATAAAGAATATTATGACTAAGATAATGAAAAATAAATTATCGTTAGCATTCAATAAATCTGATAAAATATTATGGACAACAAATTTTAGATCAATATTCGCAGCGGAAATAACAATTCATTAGAAGAATTAAGTAGAGAATGATGTCTACTATCTTTTTTGATTTAAAAGTTCATCATCAATATTTTATCCCTGTAACATCAATCAATATACATCTCAGATCAAATATCCATATTTGCACTACGGGCCAAAGATATTTATTTGTATCATCAGTTGGTCATGTTCATCTCAATACCTGTCCATCTTTGTACTATGGGCCAAAGATATTCATCAGGTAATCATTCATCTTTGCACTACTGGACAAAGATATTCATCACGTAATTATTCATCTTTGCACTACAGGTCAAAGATATTCAGTTATATCACCATTTAGAACTGAGGATGATGAAAAATAATACGAATAACGATTTAGTGAGATAAAGGACAAATATTAAAGAATTTATCTAGAGTTCAAGAATGAAGATCAAAATCTGGATCCAATCAAAGATGATTTAGATGATTTTTTTTACCGTGAATAGTAACTCATGAATAGTAACTTGACATGAAAATATAAAAATTTTACAAAAAAGTTTAGACCAATATTCCAGTGAAATAATATTAGATGAAGCGCAAAACTCAAGTAATATTTGATCATTTCAGGAATTATAGAAGCAATACTTACCGTAGTAAGTTTAAAGTTAGGAATCTGAAATGAAACAATATACTAAATTGCAACTGAATTTTCACCGATCTGGCAGGTAGTCCGCTCAGACAGATTATTTCCACAATTTAATAACAACTGAATACGAAGGGTTATTCACCATGCATGCGGTAGTCCGCGTAGACAGGTTATTTTCACATAATATAGTAACAACAGGATTTCACCATACATGCGGTAGTCCGCGTAGACAGGTTATTCCAACAGAATAATATAGAATGGAATAACAACCCTTACGAATATTGAAAAAAAATAACTCTCTTCATGAATACGAAAGAAATAATACCCCTTATCTTAAAATTTAGAGACTGCACTAACGTAATAGCAGAATACTCTTCTTCTTTCTCTCTTATTCTCTCTATACTTTATCTCTCTATAGCTTTAGTGAATTGGTGAGAAATAATGAAGAAATGAGCTTCTATTTATAGGCTCGGCAGAGTAAGGGTAAAATAGTCTTTTCGCCATAATTTATGACATCATCGCTTACATCATCGATCTATGACATCATTGCTTACTTCATCGCTCCGATGACATCATTACTTACCTCATCGCTCCGATGACATCATTGTTTGTATCATAAGAGTTCAAATTCAATTTGCACTCTTCCACCTCGTTTAACTTTTATACCATGAATTTACTATAATTATGTTACCATTCTAATCATACTATTATATAATCACATCATACTACTATAATGTAATATTATAACAATATATTTGAATGAATTATTTTATCGAAAAAGATAAAATACCAACTTTCAACAAATGTCACATGTTAAAAATTCCTCCGTTTAAATTCACATTGAATAAATATTTTCTTATCATATATATCAAAAATTAATTATTCACAAATAATATTACAGAACTACAATATTAACAACCAGGTCGTTCCCAGGAAAGAGGGGGCCTTCCGATAAGAATTTCTCCATACTGGCGCGCAATTAATCAACCTTTTTCCTAGACAGAACTTCTTTAAACATTGTCAATAATGCTATCTAATAATATTATTCAAATAATATGAATTATTGATTTGATAATTTGAAATAATGTGTAATGACAATTATTGAATCAATAATATAAAATAGCAAAGTAGCACTTATTGATATAAAATATCAACGTAGCAAATATTGAACCAATAAAATATTATGCAATTATTGAATCAATAATATAAAATATTGAACAGTAATTACTGTAACAATAATTGAGTAAGTTTTTTCCTACGTAAGAATCAATAATTCAAAATACTGTGCAATACCGTGTGCTACCATGCAACACCGCGTATTACTGTATTTTAACCACCGGGTATTTCAACAGTACTAACGGTAACAGTTTTGCCGTTATTATATAAAAAGGTTATTTCTGTCATTTTCTATATCCGACATTCATTCCGTTGTGGGGTCCACCAATGACTGCGCTGTCGCACGAATATTCTCCGACAAAAAGAATATTCCTCGACCAAACGAATATTCTCCGACACAACGAATATTTTATAACCACTTGCTTACTTTGTGAACTTTGCACATCTCACTCATAACTTATCACATTTATCAAATCAACACCTTAATATTTCAAAATAATATATAAAGAAAATTAAATCTTATTCATAAAATTTGGGGTCTTACATATTAATCAACATAAACTTTAGTTCACATGCACATATCAGGATGGTGAATTTTGTTATACGTGAAAAAAAGAAGAAAAGGGAATCATGGAACTTATGAATGAATTTGAAGCTATGTAATACATATATTATAATATATATGTATTCTAATTATTAAATAAAATAATATTGTCGGAACTTAAATTTTTTTATATAATATGTTTTCTGAAAATTGTTATCCTGAACAGTGGGTTATTATGTATAATACATGCATAAAATAAATGATAATAATAATAATAAAAATAAAATGAGTTTATTAATGGGTTAAGGATGAAAGAATATTTTTACAAGTGTACTTATAATTATTATTATTATCTTGTTTAATTAGCCTGGACGAATGAGTTTAACGAATAATTTTGGAATATAATTTCGGGTATTTCATTGCTTAATTCAGGTACGAATTCTGTACTCCTTCAGCGAAAATTTTTTTATTTTTGATTTGTTCGCTTTGCATTTCGTTTAGAAGTTAGTTATTGTTTCGCATAATTGTTCGTTCTCAAATTCATGTGATAGTTTCGTTTTAATATTGATCCTTAGAACTCGTGTTTGTACTATTTAATTTAGTATATCATCTTTAGTATTTATTTCAATATTTATAGAAAAGTACATGTTAATATATTTTTGGAGACTTGTGTTGATGATTCGTTCGATTTAACATGTACACGTTAGAACCCTTTGTGTTGATATTGTGTCGCATGTGTTGTGACATAGTATTTTTGTTAGAATATATCGTAGGGTATACCTGAGCTATAACCACGTGTGGGGGTACCACAGACATGTCGTCTTAGCATGAGAGGCATGACACCTTCCGTGGCGGTGTGATCAGTTCACGACATATCCGTTTTGTGCTCCGATGGGAGTTGGCCATTAGGTGTTTTGTTGTGGGAGGTGTATGGGTCAACCCTAGTTTTCTGTTCTGTTATGCGGAGTGGCGATGTTTGTGCCAAACAAGCCTTTTGATTTTGCATGCATTGGATTCGCGGTCTAATGTGTGGGACTTGCTTGTGTGGCATTATTTGACTTGCTTGTGTGGCAAGATATATTTCTGTTTATTTTGAGCTCAGGTATGAAATAACACCCAACCATTTGATTCAACCTATTATTTTATTGTGTTAGTTTTGTTCGTTTCAATTCAGTTCAATTCTTCTTATTGAGTTAGTTATCTCGTTTTATTATTTATGTATTTTATATCCGTACTGGACTATTTGGCTCATGCTGTATTTTTCTTCCGGCAGGTAATCAGGGGGATCAAGGGCAAGTGTGATGAGAGCTCCTTTCTATCCAATGATTTAGATATATTATGTTTAGGTTGTGATACATTAGTTTGTTCGCAGTTGTAATAATTATTTCAGATTATGATTTGGGACCAGGTTGGCATTTATTCTGGTTTGCCCTTTTGATATTTATTGGTTATAAAGATTATTCCTTCGTGGCATAGAGCTTTCGTTCAATTTTATCGTGTTTTAAGTATCCTCCTTTCTATTTCGAAAAGGGGGTGTTACAATTAATCTCACTATCAGGTATCGAGCACCATCTAATACTTCTTCGCCGGAGTTCCGATGGCGAGCTTGCTAAAGTACTCATCGTTACCCTGATTAATTCCGGAGGTGATCGGAGATTGCAGATCATCCTGCTGAATTGCGATTTCCATTGGTTTATGATCAGACATGTTGAAGTTTCGAGTGCAAAATTAAGCTTAACGAGTATAGAGTCGACTCGGGCTGAGTCACGGGTGAGTTGGGAAATAGTTAATGATTCATAGTTGTGAGACCTCGATTTTTATGAAATACAAATTTAATTTTCTTTATAATTATTATTCTAAATAGTAAAGTGTTAAATTGATAACATGATAAATTTAATGGTGTGATGTGTGCAAATTATAAAAGTATGTTAAGGAATATTAGTAGTGTCGGTGAATATTCGTTTTGTCTGGAATATTAAGTGAAAGTACGACAACGCAAAAGTAATCAATCATTGGTGGGTCCTACAAATAAAATATTACTAGATACAGAAAACGACAAAAATAACTTTTGTAATAAAAGTTGTCAACGGTACTATCACTGTTTAAATATCCCGAGATAAAAGTACTGTAGCACATGATATTATACAGTGATACACGGCATTCTACAATATCACACGGTATTAAATATTACATCATATTATTGATTCAATAATTATTAAACAACACAATAATTTATATTCGTACATTAATAATTGTCGTTCTACACAATATTTTATATTATTAAATTAATAATTAACATGACACATTAACTCGTATTATTTGATAAAATATTATTAGATCAGTTAACACTATTACAATGTCTATGAAATTTTGTCAAGAAAAATGATTATTTGATTACGGGTTGTGTATTCAGAAGACTCCTTATTTCCTGATAACAAACCTAATTCTGTTGTGAGATTTTTGGATCGAGGGTGAGACCAGAGGAGGGAGATTGAGATTTTTTTGTTGCCATTGATTTTAAAATTATATAAGAAATAAAATATACTTTAGGAATAAAATAATAAAAACATATTATTTAAATATTTTATATATATCAATTATCAAATAATTTTTTCATTTAATATTTAAAATTTTATTTAATTCCATTCATTCACATTTTTTAAACATTCTGTTCATTCAGTTTTATGAAACAAACAAAAAGAATAAAATACTTATATAGGAAAAAGGATAAAATAAAAAAGAACAGTCAGTTTCACAAGAAACACAAAAATACAGATTATACAGTTCTTAATTTTGGATAAAAAAAATCCCCAATTCCCAAACTCTCTCAACGTACGTGAAATTATCAGAGGAAGAAGAAGAAGATGCCACCGAAGAAAATGGGCGTGAATAGCAAAGCCGAGGCGGCTAGGGCTCGAAAGAGCGCCACCGAGAGCGAGCGTAAGGAGCGCGAGGATCGCGATAAAGAAGAGCAGTACTGGCGCGAAGCCGAGGGCGCCAAATCACGCGCCGCCAAGAAACGAGAGGAGGAGGCCGAAAAGCGAGCCGAGGCCGCCGTTCGCAAAGCTGAGGCTCGCCGGATCGCTGAGCTAGAGGAGAAGGAGCTCGAGAAGGCGGTTAAGAAGCCAGATAAGAAGTCGAATCGCGTCTCCATTCCGGTACCTAAGGTTACCGAGGCTGAGCTCCGGCGGCGGCGCGAGGAGGAGCAGGCGCAGATTCTGAAGAAGGCGGAGGAGGATAAGCGCCGGCAGAGCAGGACCGCGGCGGAAGAGGAGTATGAGAGTATGGTGCTTGTGGCTAACACGAATCGTGATGATTCAGTTATTGAGGCGAGGACGGTTGAGGATGCGATTGCACGGATGAGTGTCGCGGATAGCTTGCCCGTGGACCGGCATCCGGAGAGAAGGCTCAAGGCATCATTCAAGGTGATGTTTTATTGAACTGGATTTTATTTTATTTTGGATCAAATCATGACGAGCTTAATTGAATTGAAGTTTGCAATTTGAAGTTACTTATTCTATCATTTATATGAATAGTAAATTGTTTGATTCCATATTTGTTCCAGTAATCATGTACCAAGTAGGACTAAAGTCTGCACCTTTGGCTCGATTTATTATTTATTTTTGTTAAGTGTACATTTGGTTTGATTGAAGTTGCTAGATTTTCTTTTGGGTACCTTTTTGTTCTGTTGTTGCTTATGTGTGTACATGCAGGCCTTTGAAGAAGCTGAGCTTCCCAAGTTGAAGGAAGAGAAACCAGGTCTTACTCACACTCAATACAAGGATATGATATGGAAGCTGTGGAAGAAATCTCCTGACAATCCTCTTAACCAGGTAAACGTTGACTTTATCCTCTTGATAGTTATCTCTAAGACTATTTCTATATTGCTGGATGATCATCTAATTGTATCTTTTCTGCATACTTTAATAAATCATTTTATCGGTAGTCTCTCAAAATTTTTGTGATGGTTAACATTGGGTTGCAAATTTGAGCTCTTATGGTGTCATAACTTTTGATTGTTAGTTTTTATGATACCAGCAGTCAGTTTGTGGAGTTCCCTAAAAGTATTTTGAGGAAAATAACTATTTGTAAATCTCAAGAGTTGAGTAGAATTCAAATGGCAATAGAATAAACTTAAGATGAATGATATGACATTAAAATTGGTAGAAGTAGATTTTTTATCCAAGTACATATCTAGTTGTGGGCCCAAGATCTCAACATGGTAAAAATTCCTTGATGCTCCATGATTCCTTTCTCACTTACTAGATGCGCATGTGTGCCATGCTGTAGTTCAGAGGAAGAGAGGTTGTCTCACTAAATTCCAAAATACAAAAAATTAAGCAAGCTAAAATAGTTTTATGGTGCCAGGATATCCCCTTATCCATAAGCTATAAATTCAAACATGACATTGGCCTTAAGAAAAGGAAAGTGATATATCTTGCGATTCTATATGTCGATTTTTGTTGCGAGTTACGTGAATAAGTGTAGTTGGTAATATTTTAACGATGTATTTAATATGGTGGGCTAATCTTATAATTCTATCCAATCGCATGTATTGAATGTCGTAATCGTAGTTCGACAGAAAATTATAGCGGGACTCTTAAGAAAATGACTATAGGAGATTATGCTATGGAATCTGGCCCTTTTTTTACTCTCATTGTTGAACTTTATCCTTTTGCTATTCTTGTAATCCTAATTTCATAATGTTAGTCATGTCAATCGTGACCTAAAGCTCGAATTTAAGAGTAGGAATTTGGAATAAGTAGCATATGTGATGTAGGACAAGGTTGAAAGAAAGAATAAAGGATATTACAAAGAGATCAAAGAGGCTAAAAGCCACAAGCACAAGACTTAAAATTCAATAATACTCGATCATTCAATAATTTCCCATGATAGATTACAACTATTTATGTAGGAATAGGAAAAATCCTAATACTTGAAGGCTAAGTAAAATATTAAGTAACAAAATTAAATAAGGAAATAAAATCCTAATAATTACCTACTACCTTAAATAATTAATATTCTAGAGTATTCTACTAATATAATTAAATATATCCTAATAATATCTACTAAATAAACTAACTACATTGAAATCATCCATAAATAATAATATATAATAATAACCCAATAATATTAAATTTCTCTTGCTTCCATCCTCATCTATATGAATAGCGATTATAGGCTTTATTTTGGTACACATAAGAAACTCGTGCTTAATATCCATTCCCCCGCTGGTGTTCTTAATTTCCATGATGAGGTTCAAAATACTTTCTAAATGGCGCTGATCGTGCTTAATATCCATTCCCCTGCGGGTGTTCTTAATTTCCATGATGAGGTTCAAAATACTTTCTAAATGGGGCGCTGATCCTAGTATGAAAGTCTCAACACTTTGAGGGAGTAGAATAATGGATATGCTAGAGACGATTTAGGCTAAGAGAAAACTGAGGAAGCTAGGAAAAAAAATTCGATGATCATTTTATCTTTTGCTGTTTCATAAAGAAATTGTGTTATGCTTTTTATCATGGTAGTGGGAGCGCTTTCTCTGGTAATTTTGGTGTTCCTGGGTGATGCTGATTAAGGGTTGAGTTAGTCTTACAATTTAAAAATCTCATACTAGATGTGAATAGGCATAGTTTACTTCTTTTATTCTGTAGCTCATTAAACTTTTTTATTTTTTGACAAAACCTTATTGGAAATTAATACTACACAAAGTTACTCCATTAATTTTAATTATTTTAAAGCTTTCCAACTTCACATATAACAATGTAGGTTATGCAGTACTTCATAAAATAATTGTTGAACACAAAGTTCTGTGGCAATCATATGATCTTTAACTCCATGTAAAGTATTAATTGTACCTGCAGATAGTTGATTTATAGATTCTTCTTGCATTATTGTGAGTTGTGAACACTTATTTTATGGCATGAAATCTGTTCTGGCGAAGGTGGATTAATTATGGAAAATTAAGAAAGTTGTGGTAAATATTTGCAAGTCTTTTTGTGGGGATTCAGGGTACCCCTTGGCAGCTAAACCTGCTGGTTAAGTGGATCTGGTATGTGTGAAGATCTTCAAGTGTACCTATAAATATATTATCACTGTCACATAGGGGAGAGTTGCGAGGTTGCAATTGTGATTAGGTGTGGTAATAAGCTATGGGTATCTTCCCTTTGGTTTGCTAATGATGACCGGTTTTAATCAATTGAGGAATTCTCCTGATGTTGTATTATTTCATTTTGATCGGTAAGGGTATATAAGCTGCTGTTTAGTGTATAAGTAATTCTATGAGTTTAATTGCTTGTCTACCTCTGTTATCCTTAAGTGGATGGATTTCACTTTATGGTACTACTGAATATTAGTATTATAGTGTAGTCTGAATCACAATACCAGATTTGCTGAACTCCTTGGCTTGTAGTCTTGTACTTCAAAAATGAGAAAAAAAGACCACTAGGGTTGTAAGTGGTTGGCTGGTGATTTGGAATTGAGTTGTTATCTGCAGCACCCAGTGCGGCTTTTCTATTGTTTACACCTATTAAGTGTCTCTTATCACATGCAGAGACTACTTGAGTTGGACATTAAAATTGTCAGTTACTTTAAATAGATTGTTCAGTCATTGGCCCTACATATCATAGTCTCAGCTCAAAAGACTAAGCTACCGGATGACAAGGGGATAACTTTTTTTTTCTTCCTCTAAATTTTGTTTTACTAATAATTAATTGGTACTTGGTAGATTACTAGGGTTGTAAGTTGGCTGGATGGTTGATTTGAACTAGGTATGCTGGTAAACGGGTTGGTTTTGTTAAGATAAAAGATCCTTATAAAGTTAGTTCAGATTAAACTGAACTTACTGCATAACTAGTTCAGTTAAACTTGGGGCTCATTTAGAGCTTCTGCATCACAATACTTAGCAGTTTTAAGAAAGAGATGGCTGATTGTTTATTTTAGTTACCTATCTACTGATACTATGCTTTCACTGTGAATCTGTAGTCAATATGTATATAATTGAAGAACGGACCTGGACCCTCTCGGGGTGAGGGATGTGTTCGCTGAACATGGGTCTAGTAAAATTTGATTTGTCCTGCAGTCTTCTGGTTTTGATGGGCTTATTTGTATGTTTTATGCAGGTTGCTGAGAAGCCATGAGTGAATTCAAGCTGTGATGTGGAAAAATATCTTTCCCCGGGGGCCGGGGGACTTATTATAGTTGGGTAGCTTGATGTGTATTCTGAATTCAGTATATGACTTTCTGCTGTTTCACTCTTTTGAACTTGACACGCTCAGGTTTAAGTAATAAATTCTTTTCTAGAAATAATTTGAAGGTTGCTTCTGCTTTGACATTTCCATTTGTTGAGCAAAAATGAGTAATCAGAACACATTTGTTGGGTAACACTCCTGTTTTGGTCATCCTAGTGCTGGGCCATTGGGGAGCTTAATCACTTATTGTTCATGTTTATTCAATCCTTTGTGAATATATTCCCTTTGATTTGATGATATGATATTCTTGGCATCTTTGCTGTTTTGAAATGATGATTAGTAGTCCCTCTCGGGGAATAAGAGTACCATTTCAAAACAAATTGCCGACGAGGAAGTAAAATTTGTGTGTGTTGGGGGTGAGTAGCAAGTACTATGGTGAAGATCATCTATTAACCATCTGCCATAGGCAAGGACACAAGTATTCAGCAATATAAGTGGATTGTTGTGGTGAGCTCTGTGGTTGGGTTCATTAATTGAAATTGAGTCATGCATATACTGTAGAGGGAAACATGGTCCATTTGAAGTTAGTTGAGGTAGTAGCATCTCTTTAAAATAAAACTTTTTAACTCATCTTATTCAATAACCTGACCTGACCTACTTCAATGCAATTGATAAAAATATCTTTGATAATTTAATATTGTCGTCCCAAAATAAAGTACCATTTAATGATTCAAATTATGTTATGAAGGGAAATAATGTTTCAAAATTGTTTAATACTAATATTTTATGGAATACTTGACAAAAAGAAAAATTAAATATTGATGTGTAGATTAAATTGAAAAAACTTTTTTAGGACGATCTTCATGTTGAGACTGAGGGAGGGACGAGGGAGTATGAAGTTCCTTTCCAAAACTACAAAACACACATGCATCATGCATGCTGACAAGCTATACTAACCAAGTAATGTGAGAATTTTTAGTTTGATAATAGTTGGAATGAGCATATTGAATGCTATTAAGATAGTATATTAAGCACTGCAATAGAATATATATATAAAAAAAATCTGAATGAGCTGAATGGGGTACAAGATTTGAAAATTGAATAAAATGATGTATATTTTTATGAACAAATTTATTATATATGTAATTACAAATAAACAATGTTACCTAAAAAAAATTAAATATAAACTTTTGAACAATCTTATACTATTAAAAATATAATTTTAGGAATAAAACTCTAAAAAAATATTATGTAATACATAAAATCAAAACAAAAGATCACAACAACATTCATTAAATAGGTTATTCAATTTGTTAAACAAAAATAAAAAACAACCAGTGTCGGTGTTGTTTTAGGGAGGAGTTGGGATTTTTGTAATACAAGTAGTAGTACCTACTAACCATTAGTGCGTGCTCAAATCCATCAACTAGTTACGGCATTTATAAGACAAGTCTAATCAGTCATTACCGATCTTGAATTTTGCTCTACCGGCATCTCAAAGAATAGCTAGCTAGCATGCATAATTAATGAGGGGCTCGGCTCACCCGAGACCCCCTTGTAAAACACTGACATGTCTTCTTCAATATTCTGCACTCGGGCTTTCTTTATTATCTATCTGTGATGGTTGTAGTCCCGAGGAAGATTAACGCAGGAATGTTGTCACTGCTACGGAGCAGGACAACATCTAAGAGAAGAACAATTATAGTTGGTTTAAAAGACGATAACTGCAGCAGGGAAATTCTGCTTCGGTTACTCAATTTGGTGGTGATGCCGGGGGACTATGTGCTCGCAGTTCATGTGCATCAACTACCAGATGCTAACTTTGATCCGAATACATTTCATATTCACGAAGATCTTTGCAAGTCAAAACAGGTTAGATTTAGAAGATTTATTAATGATTTGTCAAACACATTACAAATACTGATATTTTTTGGACGCATGGATGGATGCAGGTGGATTTCCAAGTAAAGGTTTGTACAGGAAATTCCTATATTACCGGACTCAGCCATCAAGTACGAGTAAACTTTGCAACAATTCTTGCAGTTGGATGCAGCATCCCTTGGTAAATACTTTCTTTCTTTTATGTCTATTTAAGTCTCCTCTCACTTGTTGGGATTTGTTATGCAGGCCTAACGATTCAACAGTTTCAAAATGCTTGAAATCATTGCCTCCTACTTGTTCCCTCTTGATAATGGATAGTGGAGGGAGGATTCTAATCCGGATGCCAGGAACTTCACAGCAAGGCTCTCCCACTCCAAATAGAGTCCTTCATTCTTCTCTCTCAACTCCAGCAAAATCAAATTGCTCTGACCAATCAGGAAAACGCCGTCTCGTGCAAAAATCATTGTCAATGCCATCTTCCTCCACATCACCCGAGTTCATGTCACAACTGCTTAGTGTTAAGAAGAAGTCACAGCAGCCCGAGTTCATGTCACAAAAATTGTTCCAAAGGTTAGCCACTTTAGAAGTAAAAGGATCCGTCAGGTGCTTCAGTTCAGAAGAACTTAAGAGTGCAACTAATAACTTCAGTCCTGAATTTTTAATTGGAGAGGGTGGGCACAGTATGGTATACAAAGCCAACCTTGAAAATGATCAGGCTGTTGCTGTGAAAGTTTTCAAGACAACTGAAAAATCTTCTGAGGAAGATTTCTTTCGAGAAGTGGAAACTTTGAGTGGTTTAAAACATGAAAACGTGGTTCAGCTTATCGGATATTGTTACAGGAAAGAGTTGCAGGCTGTTGTATGCAATCTATTAAAAGAAAGCTTGAAGCAAAAACTGAACCAGCTGGGGTGGACTGAAAGGATGATGATTGCAATTCGTGTTGCAAAGGCACTAGACTACCTCCATTCTTGCTCTCCTCCCATTATACACAGGGATGTCAAGTCATCTAACATTCTTCTCTCAGACAATTGCAAACCCCAAGTAAGTTAAATTGTTGAATTTTCTTCCTTCGCGATGCCTTACGAGTCTTTCTGTTATGCAGAGTGATCAAATGCAATTTGACCAGTCACATGCCTTATTACTATCGATAAGTGTACAAATGCTGCAACTTTTCTCTTGTTCCATTATTAGCTCTTTTATACCAGAGTTCTAAAACTGTAATGAAGTTCTTAGCTGTCAGATTTTGGAGCAGCAATGGTACATCAGCAAACTCAGCAAGTTTCAGCACATAAGAAGCCAATTAATGTAGTTGGGACCTTTGGATACATGGCACCAGAGTACATGATGTATGGCAAAGTTGACGAGAAGATTGATGTCTACTCATTTGGGGTTGTACTTCTGGAACTAATCACTGGGAAAGAGGCTATACAAACAAACCATGCATCTAATCATGAAAGCTTAGTACTATGGGTAATATAAGGATTAAGGAAGCATAACTTATGCTAATTTTGAAAGAAAAAAAAGTTTAAGATATCTCAAAGTTCTAAGCATCAATGTGATTGTGACTTGCAGGCAAGATCTCTACTCAGTTCTGGTTTATGTGAACGCCTAATTGATCCTTTCCTTAATGAAAATTACAACAAGGATGAGATGAAAATGATGATGTTTGCAGCACGCCTCTGCCTTCTGCATTCTTCTTCAAGACGGCCAACCATGAAAAGGGTAAGTCTTCAACATGTTCATAATCACCTTCAGTATTAATAATTTTTACTACTTTTGTTCATCTTGTTATACTATAGACTAACTTCCATGCAAAGACAATGTAAATTTATTGCGACTTTCTTGCAAAAATTTAGGGAAGAAAGAAGTTAGTTGCTTCTAATTAAATATGTTTCTTAAGACTTTTTTGCCTTCAAATCAAATCATTCAAAGTATGTATTTTTGTTAGTTATGCGTATTTACAGTTCATGTAATGCACAAAATATGTCTTGTTTGGCAGATTCTGCAGTTATTTGAGGAGCCAGAGCACTGGCTAGAGATGCAGAGAAAGAGAGAAGGGCTCGTGAGTGGAATTAGTCTCAAAGCTGAATCTAAGTTTGTCGACTCAGATTCTATTGAAACTATGTTTACTAATGAGAACTAGTCACTCATTTCCAAATGATCTGACACAATGACAGATCTATGTAGATACCTTAGCAATTACTCCCTCCGTTCCAAAATAAACGTCCTAATTAGTTTTGGCACGCTAATTAATAAAATTTTCTTTTACCTAAATTACCCTTTTTTATTACTTATTAATTGAAGTATTTTTTTTCACTTTTCTATGACCCCAATAATTATTTTTTCACTTTTCTATGACTTCAATAATTGCTTTTTTCACTTTTCGATGACCCTAATAATTACTCTTTCACATGTCATTTAATTCTCTAGATATATTTTTTTGTAACTCTCACATTCCCAATAAGTATATTAAATAGATTATTAGGGTATAAGAGGAAGAATAAGAGAAATATAGTTACTAATATAGAAATAGGACATTTATTTTGGAACATCCTAAAAAAGAAATTAGGACGTTAATTTTGGAACGGAGGGAGTATTTTTTTTGCAAAGAGAAACCTCAAAAGAAGGTCCATTTCTTATCCTTGTGTACTTAATATTATACTTCTCAGCAATGTAAATACATAGACTCAGTTGAATGTGGCTCTTTGCTATCTATTTTAAATTTCTGTTTTATTCTTCACTTAAAAAACTCTGCATTTACTTGGTAGATGGGTTTCCCGTTTTATTAATTAAACTTTTGGTGTTGAAAAGAGTGAGCTGCTGATTTTGCAGAATTGTTTACTTAACATGTTTCTGTTTCAATATTAACGTGAGCACCTTTACCGAGTACATGGTCCACAGTTTTACTAGCCCATACTACTAATGTGGGATCCACAGTTTTACTAGCCCATACTACTAATGTGGGATCTACCATCCATATAACAAGCTCACGTTGGTATTCATAAGACCTTACAGATATCCCCATATCCAGAAATCTTAAATTGATTTTTTTTGCAAGAAATGCTATCAGCAGGGATAATACAGCACAGTCAAAGCCCATTTGCTTCCCCAGTGCTATTAGTCAAAAAGAAGGATGGATCATGACGATTCTGTGTGGATTTTAGGGAACTTAACAACATCACAATTAAGGATAAGTTTCCCATTCCTATAATTGAGGAGTTACTAGATGAACTGAGAGGGACACAAATTTATTCCTAACTTGATTTTAGGGCAGAATATCACAAGATTCAAATGCATCCACCTGATGTACCTAAGACAACGTTCAGAACTCGTGGGACATTATGAATTTTTAGTAATGCCCTTTGGCCTTACAAATGCTCCAGCTTCATTTCAAGCTCTCATGAATCAGATGTTTTCTGCACATTTAAGAAAGTTTATTCGTGCCTTCTTTGATGATATTTTGATCTATAGTCCTGATTTGGATTCAAATGTGGAACATTTGTCTATTGCATTAACAATACTCAGAAAGAATACATTGTATGCAAAACTTTCCAAGTGTTCCTTTGCTCAATCTCAGGTGGAATACTTAGGCTACATTATTTCTGCAAAAGGAGTTTCAGCAGATCCTAACAAGATTGCTTGCATGATTAATTGGCCGGAACCAAAAACTGTAAAAGCTCTCAGAGGATTTTTGGGACTCACTGGGTACTATAGAAGATTTACAAGAAATTATGAAGAAATTACCAGGCCATTAACTAAACTTCTGCAGAAAGAACAGTTTCATCGGGATTCTGAAGCTTCCACAGCTTTCCACAAACTTAAGTTGACTAGGAATTCCACTTCTGTATTGGCTTCCCAACCTTTCATTATAAAGATTGATGCTAGTTCTAAAGGAATTGGGGCTGTGTTAATGCAAGGAGGAAGGCCATTAGCTTTCTTGAGTAAGGCTTTGGCACCAAAACATATGGGTTTGTCTGGGTATGAAAAAGTGCTTTTAGCAATTATACAAGCTGTGTCTAAATGGAGATCATATTTTCTTTGAACTCGTTTTATTATCAAAACAGATCATCAGAGCCTCAAGTTCTTTATGGAACAAAGGCTAACCACATTTTTGCAACAGAGGTGGCTGAGCAAGATGTTGGGCTATGACTGAAATCACCTACAAAAAAGGCACAGAAAATGTGGTGGCTGATGCTTTATCTAGACAAGGTTGTGAAGAGCTTCAGTTGGTCGCTTAGTTTATACGGAATATGTTTATCTGAAAATGTGGTACGTTATGTAACTTTCTCAAAAGATAATACTCCCTCCATCCCACAAATATATTGCAACACGGGAGGTTTGGTGAGCCTTCCTCCCAGTAGGTTTGCTTTAAAGCTTATGTATTTGAGGGAATTATGCTGAGATAACTGCAATTTGACAGTGTTAAGTGGTGATGTATATTGGTCTTCAACAGACACATGAATAGACCACCATCTCTGATTTTGTTTTCAAACCCATTCAATGTGAGAGCAGATTTCTATGCACTTTGAGCTTGTATTCATCTTACATTTTTCGGTTAGTGGAAGTGACCTAAGAAACCAATTCATTGGGCCTTGAACCGTGCGCAAGAACAAGAGTGTGCAATCACTAATTTTAGGAATACTAGGTATTGAATTTGTTCACAATCAAAATTAGATAACTATGTAGGTGGATAAATTTAGATGTTCTTTAGCTATAAATGTGGATAACTATGTGCAGTACAATTTGTTCCCTCACACATGTTACACCAAAATTTTTGTAGTAAACATGATTCTTTACTTGATAGAACAAAAAGATTAGACACAAGATCATTGGGTGCAAGCTATTTGTTTGAAAGGAGGAGGAGTTATTGATGGTAACAATGTGGTTTTGTCAATGTTTATGATCGGCTCGATTCAAGCTTCCCTAGCTCACACATTTTGCACTAAATTTTTTGATGGTAAACATGATTCTTTACTTCACAGAGGAAGAAAAGGATGAGACTCGAGATCAAAAAAATGAAATGTTGAACCTGAAATTAGAGGCAAATGTTCAGCTCCAGCAGCAGCAGGCACCTGCTTCTTCTGAGTCCTCCCTGGGTGTCTGTCTGGGGACCAACTCAGCATCAGCTGCTTTTTCCCTGTAATATTATTTATTATTTAGAGGTTAAATAAACTCCTCAGTCTGACTAGTATGTGTAATTTCAATGCAAATCCAAAGCAAACTGCTTTCCATCCAACAAATATGTTTATCCCTATCTGAGACCATTGATCGATGTAGTGCAGGTAGGAGGGAGGGAGGGAGGGAGAAACTAAAAAAACAGTATCAAATCAAATCCTTATACTAGTATGTATTATATATCTAACGTTGTTCTGTTTCAGATGCTCTAGGATCGATCATAAAGAGCGTCCATCAAACATGGATTAATTAAATTCAATTTTGACCAACAGAATAACGAAACCGAATTGCACTACAAGCGTACCTATGGGCTATGGAATCATCATCATCATCACATAATAATAAATGAAAGAAGAGGACTAACAATACAATCTAACAATAAAAGAAGAGGGCTCCGGCTCTAGGAAGCAGATAAAATGCAACGTAGCACTTAGAAATACACTCTGCCAAAACAACTGGCCTACCCTTTTAACTTCCTCACTCTGCACGTTTCCTTTTTGTCCCTTTCCTGAACTATTTAAACTGCAGATTTCAATGCCCAGGTATCCAATGGCGGCCCAAACATGCCGGGAGGCAGCGCAAAATAATTGGAGATGCGACGCGCCCACACGCGCGTCGGAGCTACTTTACAGTTCGTACAGTTACCTTTTGGTAAATTTAGGGTTCGTACAATCGGGTCGGAGTCTGATTTTGGTACGGTTATTCGGATTCCCTCAGGTTCCGGACCGGTTCGTACAATTCGGGTCTGGGTCGGATTTTGGTACGGGTCAGGTTTTCTCAGGTTATATGGGTCCAGTACTGTATATGAATGTTTCCGGCGGCTTCTTAAGGTCTGGTTCATTTTTTTTCGCTGTTTCTTCTGCTTCCTCTGGCAATCAGAGAAGTGTAATCTATACCTAGACCTCAAAACAATGAAATTCCGAATCCCTTTGCTTCGCATTTAGGTACCTAACTCAGTAATTCCTTTATTTCTCAATTTTATTTTATTTTTGGCGATTTGATTATGTGAAATATTGATTATCGGTTGTTCTTCGTTGATATGAATGGGATCTCAGTATTTAATTTTGCTTGCATGATTTTCTGAAAATTATTATTATTTTTGAGTGTGGATTTTATTAGGGACTATCTTGAGAATTTCTTATGGTATTCTTATCCATATATACAACCATTAAGTTTTTTATATTTTTTGCATTCGTAAGTAGCTGTCCTTTTCTCAATCTCAGGTGGAATACTTAGGCTACATTATTTCTGCAAAAGGAGTTTCAGCAGATCCTAACAAGATTGCTTGCATGATTAATTGGCCGCAACCAAAAATTGTAAAAGCTCTCAGAGGATTTTTGGGACTCATTGGGTACTACAGAAGATTTATAAGAAATTATGGAGAAATTACTGAAGCTTCCACAGCTTTCCACAAACTTAAGTTGACTATGAGTTCCACTCCTGTATTGGCTTTACCTGATTTTTCCCAACCATTCATTATAAAGACTGATGCTAGTTCTAAAGGAATTGGGGCCGTGCTAATGCAAGGAGGAAGGCCATGACTATAAAATCACCTACAAAAAAGGCACAGAAAATGTGGTGGCTGATGCTTTATCTAGACAAGGTTGTGAAGAGCTTGAAGGTCAGACTATGGCAATTACTGAAGTTCTTCCTACCTGGACACAAGAGATTATCAGTACTTATGAAGGAGATGAACACATTCAGAATGTAATACAGCAGCTGAGAAGATACTAGAGAAGATTGGATCAGCTGCTTATAAATTGGAGTTGCCTAGCACTGCTCAGATTCACAGTCTATTTCATGTTTCCTTAGTAAAGAAGCAAATTGGTTCTCAAGCTAAGATAGCTCCAACTCTTCCTCCAATAGCTGCAGATGGAAAGTGTAAAATAGTCTAGCTGTGTTGCAAACAAGGATGATTAAATTTCAGAATAAGACCTAAGATTGAGTACCTCATTCACCGGGCTAACAGTTGTGAGGAGGATGCCTCATGGGAGGATGGTCTTGCAGTTTCCAGAGTTCATTTTCAGTCCTTGAGGACAAGGACATTCCGAGGGTGGGGAAGTGTTATGAAGTAGCCAATGACAACTGAACATTTTAGCTGAAAGAAGGGAAATCAGAAGTAACAGACTTCAAGGCCTTTGAGGGTATATTAATTAGCTAGAAATTCAAGATTAGGAGGGAAAGTTAGTTAGAGCTGATTAACAGCTGTCTGATTGTAATTGAGAGGGAAATTCTGGTAGTAATAAACTCTTATATCTCCTTTGTAAACTTCTCTGTTCTATTATTCTTCCATTAATCCAAACCTTAATTTTCATTGTTTTGATTTTCTTTCTTCTGAATTCTTATTTTGTTTGGTTTTTCCTAGTTTGTGATTGTGAAATCACAACAAACAGCCGACCACATAGAGATGGTAATTAAGCTCAGTCCAAAAATAGGTGCAAGAAAATGAGTAGGAGGAGAGTTCTTGATGCATTTTGTTGATCACCATGTGGTAAGCAAAATAGCCAGCCGGCATTTTCTTTCTTGCCAAAGTAAAAGTGCTCTCTTACACTCGGTGAAATCTTCAATACAAATAAGGGAATGAAGAAACATTTAATAGACCAGACCAAAACTGCAGTTCCTGAAGTTGGGTAACTAGAATTGAATTAGAAAAAATATATTAATAGAAGCTAGCATTGGTAATGGTAGCTTTGGATTTAAGAATCCTTAGTCAACTGAGAAAAGTTAATCGGGGATACGAATCTTTGTCCACCACCATAAAGGGTTTGAGCTGCCAGGAGAGAAGCAGCTTGTGTTGGGTGGTACAAATCCCAGAACAGGTACTCACGACGATTTGAACAAAGATTAGCTGATGGAGTACAAGCTTGTTCTGCATTTAACTTCCCGGATAGCAGTTTCTTGAATTCTGAAATTTGAAAATCAACATTCAGGAAATTACTTTTGAAAGTAAGTATGTGTGTGTATATATATATATATATACATGCACGATACATATGCTGCTAAAGACATCTAAATAAGATTCAATTTGCTTACTGAAGAGATGAGGATTTTGTAAAACATTCATGGTCATTTCATAGGTGTTTCCGAGTGAATATTTCATCCCAGGAAGCTCTGAGCTGATTTTCAACATGAGGGTTGTAAGTTTTGAATGAAAAGCTCTGGAAAACTCATTTACCATCCCCAAACAACCCGTGTAGGATTGAAAATTCTTTGCGATGGACAGCAGCCTATTGGCGGCACGCTTATAATGCCAAACTTTCTTGCTCCTAGGCCGTATAAAGCCTCCCATGCGGACAAAACAAACATCAGTTTCAAGTAGAAAGTAAAATCCATGGATTTCTGTAGACATATCAACTCAGTGAAGAACAAGTATTCCACCTTTATGTGGCTCTCATATGCAGTCATCAGAGCAGTGATGAATTGTTCCTTGGGTACACTAGTATTCGTCAAGAAATAACCGAAAATGTCATTGCTTCCTATGCTGATGCTGAAAACTGATTTAGAGAGAAATTCTTCCGTTGATTCTGCTCCCATTACAGCCGTAATATTGCTACGAACTGTGGCAAATTGCCTAATTTGCTCTGACAAAGCCACAACTTTCTGTTTGTTTTGTTGTCACAGGAGAAGAGAGATTGTCAGAGCACGCGCATCCTTGTTATAACAAAATTTCTACTTACCATAATACTCCCTCCCTCCCTCCCCCCTGCCTTCCTTGTTTAGTCGGTTGTAAAAATAGAGATATGTTTATAGATTTAGAATATAAAGGTGTTAGCAACCAAGTTATGTCCTTGCCAGCAGTTGTCCAGTTATGTCAAGGAGGCCGGAGCCTCCAGAGGCAGAGTTTAGACCTCTAAATTTACGCCTTTGGAGGCCAGAGGGGAGGCTTTGAAGCTATAAAAATGGTATCGGGCTTCTCTTAAACCCCATTAGCTTAGCTGACAATCACAAACCAAAGTTAGCTTCATTGGTACAGAAAAGGATAGTGTTTGAAACATTAGTACGTGTGATACCTACCAAGAAAATCAGCACTGTTGAAACCATTACTGAACCTCCCGGTTGGCCTTGCACTTGGGAAAGTGAAAGTCGGCTCTTGCTTGGCTGTCAGGAATGAAAGCATTCGTCCCGACATCTGCCGTTGAGTCCCCCAGTATGAAAAGGGAAGGAACCGTGGCACCGGCAGCAGACAAGCAAGGGACGAAAATGGCTAGAAAAATTGAAGAAGCAACATATCTATTTTCCACGAGGGAGTGGAGGAGAGGATGTTAACTTCTTTACTTCCTATGCAAATGATCTCCTTTGGTTATATACTTGATTTGGGTGGATACAAATTAACTTGACTTCAACCTCCCAACAATATATAGAGCCGGTATGTAACGAGGTTTCACCAAGGACCTAGCTAGGCTAGGGTGAAAAGAGAGATACTCCCATTATATTATATTATATGACAAGAATGAGGGCGGATTTGCTTTAGTAATTGTTGTGGCCTCTACTTTTTATAATGTCTGTGGCTTGGACGTTAACTATAGATTGCAAATACAAAGACCTATATAGGCAGGCAGGTGTGTGTATTGTGCATTTGTTTATTATTAGTTGTAAAACGTTATGCGTTGAATGATGAATCTATATACTACTATTGTTTTCCTCATTCATTAATGGCGGAAACAACAAGGACCTTCATTTGTCAGATGAAAAACTTGTGTCAAATTAAGTCCTTGTTACGTTTGAGTAATCAAAGCCAAGTGTTGTCCAGTTGTTACTCGTTATTGATGAAAAGAACATATATATATATATATATATATATATATATTGATATTCTCCTCTCCTTCCTATATATAACCCAACCCCTCTCCTCTACAAAATAAATTCCAACGGACGGAGCGCTTACTGCTGGCTTCCTAGAATTGTTGTAGTGAAGGATGGGTGATATTGTAGTACTGAACAGGCTAACTGAATATGTGGGGTATGTACAGTGATGAATATGCCCTCCACTTCAACTACTATTCCAACCAAAGTTTGTTGAATGTCTGTCTGTCTTTGATATCATCATCTCTAAGTAAGTTTTTGTTGATATGTCATGAAAATGCTCCTCATTAGCCATTCATCAAGTCTACAATTTGGCTCTAAAGAGGATATATAGTGTAGTTAATTAACATCTATCTTAAATTACTATCAAATAGTAATAATGTTTGATCCTGACAATTATTAATATGAGATTATTAGTATTCACATCTTTAAACCACTGAATGCACTTTTGGGGAAAAAAAATACGTTTTAAAAGTAAAATTTTTCTAAGAATCATTACTTACAATATTGTTTTCTTTCATAATTTTTTTGCAACACTCTAAAAACGTACGTGAAATAAATAGAAATGGAGAGCATAGTATATAATTAATTATGGCTGTCAGTCCCTGTGTTAGTATTATTTGTAAAATTGAAACCCAATCCTTGTATACAATTTTGTATTTTGTATATATGTGTTCTAAGGACACATACTAAGTACACAATTTAAGAGAATATTCTTTTGAACTGTGTGCATATTCCTTTGATTTCTGCATTTATATCAAGTTCAATGAAATATGCACACAATTCAAAAAAATATTCTCTTAAACTGTGTGTTTAGCATGTGTTCGTTAAGAAATTCCAATGAAATATACTAAAAATAACTGGAAGCAAGAAAATGACACGCAAGCCAAAACACAGGCCCAGCACAGCAGCACATAGATGTGGTTTCTTATCTCCAACAAAATCCCATCTTCACAAATTCCCACCTTCCCGCAGCCCATCCCTGCCCTGAAATAACCAATTCATTTCCACGAAAAATGGAGGCTCTCTTCGCCAATCCATCTCTCTCCCGTCTCAAACTCTCACCCAAACTCAACCTCTCACTGGTGCCGCTTTCTCTCTCCTCCCAAATTCTCCACCACCCAACTTCTCGTCATCACTCTTTCAACCTCTCAGTCTCAGCCGCCGCGGTCGAAAGCCAAAAATCGTCGCCTCCTCAATTCCAAGACTACGATGAAGACGAATCCTACGGCGAGGTCCACAAAATCATCGGCAGCCGAGCATCTCCGGAAGGAATGGAGTATTTAATAGAGTGGAAAGACGATCACGGACCCACCTGGGTCCCATCCGATTTCATCGCCAAAGACGTTTTGGCCGAGTACGAGTCTCCCTGGTGGAACGCCGCTATGAAAGCCGACGAATCGGCTCTCCAGCAGCTTATTGACTCCGGCGACGGAAGAGACGTGAATGCCGTGGACGAAAACGGCCGAACCGCTCTCATTTTTGTCGCCGGCCTGGGCTCCGAGTCGTGTGTCAAGCTCCTGGCCGAAGCCGGCGCGGATTTAAACCATCAGGACAAGAGCGGGGGCTTTGCGGCTCTACACATGGCAGCCGGCTACGTGAAGCCGGGTGTAGCTCGACTTTTAATCGAGGTGGGTGCAGATCCGGAGGTTGAAGACGATAGAAAACGCACGCCGTTGGATTTGGCGCGAGAGGTGGTGAAAGCGACGCCCAAGGGGAATCCAATGCAATTTGCGAGAAGATTAGGGATGGAAAATGTAATTAGAGTGTTAGAGGGGGCCATATTCGAGTACGCTGAGGTGGAGGAGATTGTAGAGAAGAGAGGTAAAGGTGATAAGGTGGAGTATTTGGTGAGATGGAAGGACGGCGGAGATAACGAGTGGGTCCGCGTTGGGTTGATGGGGGAGGATTTGGTGAGAGATTTTGAGGGTGGGCTGGAATATGCTGTTGCCGAGTGCATAGTGGGGAGCAGAGACGGTGAGGATGGGAAGAGAGAGTACTTGGTGAAATGGACGGATATAGAGGAAGCCACGTGGGAGCCTGAAGAAAACGTCGAGTCAGATTTGATCAAGGAGTTCGAGGGGGGCCAGAAAGGAGGAGGAGGAGATGGAGGAGGCAGTGTTGGACTTGGGGGCAAAGAGAGTGAGTTACCTGGGGGTGGGGGTGGCTAATGTATTGGGTTTTTAGTTCATTTTTGGGTATTGGGCTTTGGGGCCTTAATTGATTGATAGAGGAAGGCTGACTTTGTTGGCGGTAAAGTATGCTACTATTGATTGCATAAGTTTAATTTGATTGTCTTGTTGTGATTATGCAGACAGATGAAGGAATCCAGCAATGTACTTAATTACAAAGTCTATCTATCTATCTATATATTATTACACATTTTATATATATATATATATATAGTTGCATTAAACCGCAGGCAGGCAGGCAGGGGCGGATCCAGCCACCAAATAAAAACATCTACTTGTAACAATTGGCAAGGGAATCATCCTATCCCTATCCTAGTGTTGTGAGATTTATCACCAACATCAAGCAGTTAATTATGTTATGTGGAGGCCTGATTGGTCCTGAGATTAAGCAGCAGCAGCATGCTGCTAATTGGTCCTGTGCATATAATTTATCCATTGGGTTGGAATTGGATTTGCATGCATGTATGGCAGATTCTCCAAAACAACACCACTATCAACAACTCCACCACATAGGAGTATATCTTCGTAATTTAATCTTACGGACATCCATCATTGGGTGACTTTGATTTCTCTGCCCTGCCCTCCCCTGCCCTATTCTTATAAATGAATTCTGTTATGTATCCATATACATAAATTTATTTATGTCAAATTATAATTATAAAATTTATTAATATATAAAATTATTGATAAAAATTATGGAACGACTATACTTATTACACATCTATCTTAATCATTTGTTACCAGTAATACCCATCTACATAAATATTTAGAATATACTATATAGTTTTCCTTTTATAATTTCAGCCATCCATAAAATGGATGGAATGCCCTTCCTTCCTCTAAACGTTTGTGCACACACGCCAACATTCTGTCAACGGTCAACCATTCTTCTGCAATGCGTGTATCCCAATTTCTCTTAATTTTTATTATTTATGTTATTTATTATATAAATTAATATTTAATAAATAAATTAAATATTATAACTTGAAAAGTATATTAGACATTATATTAAAAATATTTTTAAATATTAATTAATTTACCACATTAAAAATAATAAATATTACACATTATAGACCGAAGAAATATTAAAAAATTAAAAAGATGTCAAATGTTATTATAATTTTCTACGAGAGAATGTAACTTCTCTAAAATTATTCTTAGCCCAAATTAATTAAGCTACCTTTTTAATTTTTACGAAAAAAATGGGGAAAATAAAGAAATGCGTGAAGCAAGAGCACACTGCGCATCTTAGCATTTCTGACATCCCTAGGAAAACACACATAATTGAATTGACTTGACAAGCCAAACAAACAAACCAACCATTTTGATTTTTGAGAATACCGCGTCTCCTTATTTTAAAGATTAAAACCTTCTTACTTTCTTAATTTGCAGAGCCCCTCCCGGTTTAGGACACTCTGCTTCTTCTTCCTTTTTCTAGCTAAAACACCCAAAATGGCCAAAACCCTAACCCTCTCCCTTTGTTTTTATAGATATACACTATAAAAAAGTAGCTACAACTATACTAGTATCTGTAAATGCATGTTTATGGGAAATTTTTTAGATACTAAGAATCAATCTGAAATAAAAAAGTGGTGACAATGCATACCAAATCGGACTCCGACGTGACGAGCGTCGGCGCCTCATCGCCGCCGCGGCCGCTGTACTACGTGCAGAGCCCCTCAAACCATGATGCGGAGAAGATGTCGTACGGCTCGAGCCCGTTCGGGTCGCCCCACCACTACCACTGCTCCCCGATTCACCACTCCCGAGAGTCATCCACCACCCGATTCTCCGCCTCCCTCAAGACCTCGGCGAGAAACGCCGCCGCATGGAAGAGGCTACAGCGGCGCAACCACGACGACGCCGACGGGGTCGACGAAGAGGAAGATAATGAGTACGACGAAGACGATGAGATAGAAAATGGTGAGATAAAGAGGTTCTATGTGGTGTGCTTTGTGCTCTCCTTCATTGTTTTGTTCTCCATCTTCTCGCTGATCTTGTGGGCCGCCAGCACTTCTTACCCGCCCGAAATCTTCGTCAAGGTAAGAACTTTGATAGTCAGCTTCTCACTTTCCGAGTCAACTCAAATAGACCACTCACAGTTATTTGAATCGGAAGGCTTGTTGAGTATTTTGACTCACAAGCTCTTAGCTTTTTGAGTGAACTCAGTGAGCGAGTCTGATTATGTTTTTTTGGTGGGTTATTTTTGTTGTTGCAGAGATTAGTGTTTGAGAGCTATAATGTACAGTCTGGGATGGATAGAAGCGGAGTGCCAACGGATATGTTGACTTTGAATTCAACGATCAAGATTTTTTACCGGAACAGGGGCACATTCTTTGGGGTACATGTCACAGCCACTCCTATTGAACTTCTATATTACCAGCGCCTTCTTGCTACTGGATTTGTAAGCCATCCAATTCATTTCCATTTAATTAAATCATCTTTACACATAATAATGTTTTTTAAACTGAATGAATGAATTCAATATACAATATTATGATTAAAATTTGTTATTGAAAAAAGGTACAATGTGCAAGTGTTTATACTTTATAGGCATAATCAATGTTCAAAAGATTTAAAAATGTCAAATGAGTACAATTGGTGTATGTATCTATGTAATCTCAATTTGAGTATAATTTACTGCTAAATTTACAATCTTTAATCAATATGTGGAAGTGCCTGAAGGTGAGTTACATAGTAGTCAAAGTGAGTTAGTCAGGTGGTTATCCCAATTACACCCCGAGTTGGAGTTTAAGACTCACTGAGTTTAGTCTGTTGGTCGTCCAAAAGTTTATGAAACTTAAATGAGAAAGTGATGGTGGTTATCACTTTGGTTGTAATGATGATCTTTCACAAAGGTAGCAGCGAAGGCTGCAGTGCTATTCATTTTATCACGTCAGTTCATATGGTAGGCCCTACTCAACTGAACTACCACGTGTTTGTTACTACTCACTGGTTGATATTTGTGGAAGGCAACTAATTTAATGACAGGCCTTGGACATGATCGTATAGCAATTTTGATATTTGAATTCATGTAATGATAGCTATTCTTCCAAGCAAGCAGTTCAGATAATTTGAATTAACTTTGTCTTGTTCTATATGGCAGCAGTAATTGAGTTAAATTCTGTATGAGATACCAGTGTGTGGCTTTCGCATCCTTTCGTCAATTTGGGAAATCCTCCAATGGGTTTACGAAAATTATAATTCTTTAAACATCTATTAATTATACTTTTATTTTTTATTTTTTTAGAGCCAACACTTGTTTTATTAGTTATAAGACTGATATATTATAAATATGCTTATTATGGCGTTTTGCGTATATTTGACTCCTAAAAATATTTGACTGTTTGACCATACTAAAAAGACCAATATAAAATAGGTTTTGTTTGATAATTAATTTTATTTTCTGTGATTAAACATAGGAAAGGAAGTATTTCCAGTCTGCCAATTGAACAGCTGAAAATATTCCATTCCTATTTGAAGTAATTTTTCATAATTTGTTTACCAAATATTGTTCACGAAAAGCATAACTGATTAATAGTTCCGTAATATATAGTCATGGCATATGTTTGGGAGTTCTACCTATGTTTTTCTTTGGTTTGGTTTGCTAATGTCTTTACATATTGTATCTTATAAAATGCATGCTCGTTATTAATTATTTTAGGATCATTTAGTTTGTTTGCGAATTTAGTTACATTTTTTATTGGTACGCTTTGTACTAAAATAACATAGTATAATAAGAAGAAAGATGCCAAAACGTCCATCTTTTGCAATCGGTCCTTAATTGGACAGAACCAATAAGGATCCTATTAGAATCAACTTGTAGGTTAAATGCTACACCAGAGGAATCAACATTCAGCTCAAAGAATTCCTTTAGGTCACATTCTGTGAGGTATAGGCAATATAAGCTATGCAGTCACTGCCAATTTGATGAAAACCGTTGTTTTATGGTCGAACCTTTAAGGTACTCACTACACTTTGATTCCTTTAATGACAACAAGGTAGGTCGTGGTCTCTGGAACAATACATAAGATAACTCTGCTGTAGTTTTGTAGCAGACCCTTGGGTTGTATGGAGGAGAGTAGTGTAGATATTTTCCTCTTAGGTGAATCAGTTATTGTGCTCTTTATGATCAAACACTTTGTATCTAACCAAATTTAGTGTTCTTTTTTTTTTTTTTTCTTCCTTCTCCCCCTATTAATAATTTTCCCCTCTTTTACCTGATGATATGTATTTGCGTTTCTCCCCTTAAGGCTACGCACGTGCCAGATGCAATTTGTTGTCCATAATCGTAATTGTATATTCTCTCATGTATATTATTTTACTTTTTATTTCACAATGAGATCATTAGCAATTATCATTCTTTTCTTTTCTTGAAGTACCAATGATGTCATGATATTATTATTCATCTCATATATTATTTTGTTTGTACAATGAATTAAATAGGTGGAGAAGTTCTATCAACATAGAAGGAGTCAGCGGACAGTAGTAGCAACAATTCTAGCACATCAAGTTCCACTCTATGGTGCAGTGCCCGTTTTTACGGGTGTAAAAGGCCGACTTGAGAGCATATCAGTGCCATTGAACCTAACGTTTGGCATGAGGTCAAGGGCCTACGTTTTAGGGAAGCTAGTGAAGCCCAAGTTTTACATTCACATCCGATGTGAAGTCACTTTAAGCGGCAACAGACTAGGCAAGCCCGTCGATCTGAAGAATTCTTGTGTTCATCATTACTAATTTCTACCTCCTTATAGCTGCTGTGAAGTATTGTCTAGGCATTTTTTGATGCTTTTAATATTAAAATGCACATGTGAAGATTCTTCATCGTACATTGTTAGATTGCATGAGATATACATTCATCGAGTGCTATAAAATTTTGGGCCAAGGATATATGAATTTCTTGAAACTTTTGTTCTATGAGGTATTTGGATATATTTCTGAGCTTAGTGAGAATTTGACAAGTATGGAGAAGATGTAGCAAATTTAGTTTAGCCTTATTGAGAATGATCTAATATGGGAATCTTGTCTAAAAAGACTGAAACTTTGAAACAGAATTAATCATGATTTGTGATAGATCGATTAGTAGTCTGATGCTTAATCGAATCTCATGCCAACGTGTATGGATAACATTGGATAATGAAGAGGGTTTGAAGTGTGTGAGAAAACCAAGAAGGGTTGTCGGTGCTACACAGCACACGCTAAACTAGAGGTTGTGTCAAGATGAAGAATTTGTGGGAGACTAATTCAGTGGACTAGTTTTCGGATTAATTTGTGGTATTTCTTTGCTAATGCTTTAAATCATCAATAAGTAAAAGTTGTCCCAATTCAGTCTAGTCATTTAGTATAAGGAATTGTATTGTCAGGAAAGAGATCCATTGAATTTTATGATTAAGTTAAGGGTCGAAGAAATTAGCATCCAGGCCTTGCACCACTAAAGTCCTGACTGCTGCAACAACTACCAACACACTCAACGCTAGACCTAAACAACCAACCCCCAAGGGGATGCTCGTCCGACCCCGACCGGGCTTCTTGATTGCGATCCACATGAAACAAGGGTATGCAAAAGTTAGAGGCAGTGTTGTTATCCCTCCAAAAAGAGCAGACAGGCTTCCCAAGAAGGGTAGAGCCACCGCTATGAAATAGGCAAACCCTCCAAACAAGACTCGGATCCATGACCGGACCCACCTCGGGCATCTCCTATTTTTCCTGGTGACGTAAATTCGTTCCAAGTTGTCAAAAACCACCATGGCATAGATTTGGAATACAGCTATGCAGTTTATCACCACCATGAGGTATATTATGGCCTTGACATATTTTGGCGTGCTGTGGCCATGAAAATTCATGAAGGAGCTTAGTATGCCTCCTCCTCCTCCTCCTCCGGTTGAAACAATCTGTCATTAGTTATTATTATTATTAGTAAATGTAACAAGTCATGACCTTAATTGAATTAATTATAGCTAGTAGGTACGCACGTACGTACGTACGTACCTTGTTTCCGTAAGCCCAATGTCCGGCTATTGCAAGGGGAAAGAAACAAGTTGCAATTAGTAGATATGAAAGTGTCACTCCTCTCCGCATTGCCACCTCTGTTGATCCAACTTTCTGAGTTGAGGGCATTGTCCCCTGCAGCAGCATTACAACAAAACAAGCCACACCAATTGTCATCACCCCGTCATATACAGATATACTATACTCGCAACAAAACGCAAGCAAGCAAATGCCTATGCCTATGCCTATTCTCATCCATCAATTTACTCACTCACTTGTATCTCTAGCACAACATTGTGGCCTCTGAAGGCAATCGCAATAATCCCAAGGGCATTCAATGTACCAAAAACTCCGGCTTTGTCCGGTGGGGGAGGATGATACGAGATGCCATCGGGCCTATCCTTGACAACGGAGAGAATCCACAACAGACTACAATATCCAACCGCTGTAATAGCTCCGACGATGGAGACCACCTTAGCTACAGAATTCAAGTTGGGGCAGAATTGAGCCACAAGAATGGCTAAACATACAAACACCAAGTACCATTCTGCACCACTCAATGGTTCATGTGTAGCGCACATGGTTTGATACAACAGTTTCATGGTGCCTCCTCCGTTGATAATTAGCAGGACACATGTTCCTCCGGATAAATACATCACTGGGAATAGTGCAACTAATTTCCCCAATTTCACTCCTGAAATCATCATTCATTCTTTTTACTATAAGTAGTACTACTTAAAAATATTTGAAATTTGATATTGAATAAAAATTCAAAAAACATTCAAGAACAAGTATGTATGTATATATATATATATGTCTTTTATGTATGTAAATGCAAGTGGATACTACTACTACTACTACTACTACTAACCAAATGCTGTGATTGATAAGTGGAGGTATCTGCTGTATCGAGTTCCAGGAGGTACTGATTCGTGAAGATTGACTAGTAGCCATATGGTGTACAACTGCCATACAAATGCTACACACAAACTTATGATACCCCAATACCTGCAACCAACCAGCCAGTCAGTCCATAAATAGAGGCCACACATTAAGTTCAATAAAATAAATAGTTGTCAAACAAATTTAAAAAAAGAAAAACGTGACAGGCTAAATTAATTTAATAATAATCATCCTTAAAATTTAATTAAGACCGACCTTCAAAGTTGACAATTATAGGTAGCTAGCTAGCTAATTGTTGGTTGTTGAACATAGACCATGACCATTGCACTTAATTTGTAAGATCAATAGAATTTAGCAAACGAATTAATTAAAGATATTTAATTGAAGTACGTATACGTGCGTACCATCCAAGAGAGACGAGTGCAACAGGAAGCAAAAAAGATTGAAGACCTATGCCGGAAGAGAGCAATAGAAATGCACAAGACCAGAAACTTCCTTTCCGGGATTCTGTAATAGGAAGCCAATCCTCTACACCTTGTGGACCAATTAGTGCAGGAGGAGGATCTAGCTTTGCTTCTTCTTCTTCTCCTAGTGATAATGGCACCACTTGTCCTCCTGAACATTTTACTCTAACCAGTTCTTCTACATTTATCCCCACATCATCATTTAATTCTCCCATCCTTTAATTATTCTTTAATCTTTAATCTGTGCTACCAGCTCCTTCTATATATACATACGTATCTACCCAAGTAATGTACGTGTTTATATATGTGTGTCTGTGATTATATATATATATATAGAGAGAGAGAGAGAGAGAGAGAGATGATATGTTTGCGCACACGTACGTTGATATATATATATATGTATGTGTGTGTGTGTGTGATTATATCTATATATAGAGAGAGAGATGATGTTTGCGCAAACGTTGATATATATAGTCCTAGTTTGGCGGAAAAATTGGTCAAAATGTTTTCATCTAATTATTTAATTTCTAAGCAGCAAAATTATGTGACGAAATTGATGAGAACCCATGGCCATGAAGTAAGCATCCTGACGTGTTGGACTTTGGAAATTCACTCGTCACATATAGGCATACATGCATACATCAACACATACATGCATACATCAACACATTAACCCCCTCCCTCCCTCCCTCCCTCCCAACACCAAAAAAAATGCATGGAACATCATGATATATATATATATGGTAGAATCAGATTATTATAATAATCATATCATTTTTAAATATTAATAAATTTTAGTAAATAAATGATCTAATTCCTTAATTAATAGCTTATGCACATATTTCTGGATAATTAAAGATCGATCGATCAAGATTATTAATTATAATAGTTTTTCCTTATATAATAGTTGATTAATACTACATTATTATTTCAAATAATTAATAAACAATTATTCAAAATCTTTTAATTAAATTTCCTTCTTACAAAACACACATGCACCACCGTATATAAATAGTTTTTATATAAGATAGAGAACGGAGATTTACGTTCTATTAAAATTAATAAATTACGTACCCTTTTTACAAACATATATCACAAAATATATAGGCTACCTATATATAATATATGTTTACTACTTTCATAGTTTCACGTGTGTATATAGTAACTTTTTGATTATCAGATTAATGCCAACAATTCAAACTCATGCCTGCTACTCCATTAGTTTTAGTAAAATTAAAAATATATTTATAAAACAATAATTTTTAAATATGCTCAAATATAACATTAGTATTTGATAGAAAATAATAATAAAAAATAATGATCCTATCAGACCTTTATAGTTTTAAAATAAAAAAATATTTTTAATTTTAAATTAAATTAAAAAAATATATCTCTAATACTGAAAGAGTGAGGGATGGAGTATATGACAGGCTACATTAAATAGTGGGGAGCAGACAGTGGGAAAACAAATTACTGTACCAGTAGTGATTTGCAGTAATTTTTATTTTATTTTTATAACTTTTTCTTCCTGCGGTCTAGATGCATGCATGTTCGAAACTAAAGATAATTAATTTCAAGGGATGACTAAATTAGTTGTGGCTGGGGACAAAAAGACAAAAAAATAAAAGTAGTTGGACAAATAAATAAAGAAAAGTCAGAAGGAGCGAGCGAGAGAGACTTTGGCCAGGACGGACCATGAAGCCATTTCTGACCAAAATAATGTTATTCTCACATCATTTTAAGTCACATAATATATATATATATATTATGAATTCTGTATAATATATAAAATTTATAAATATACATATATATGTATATAAATTTTATATAATTCAAATTATATGACAGTAACGTCGCTCTTCTGACCACCTTACCCTTTCCACGCACTATTATCCACTTTCTATATATACACCCGTAGGTGTAGGTATCATCTTGGCTTTTGCAGTTTGGCTCTGTCTATCTTCCACAACTTAATTTGCAATCAATTTGTGGCATTGGATTTGCCATATTTGTAATACTTCTGAATTTAATTAATAAGATTTGTTTTACTGATCAAAAAAATAAAATAAATGAAAAAATTAAATAATATATATATATTTCTCTAGTTAATATGCAATGCAAATATCTCAAGCTTATTTTGACTGTAATTGTTTAATATTATTTTGCTTTTGAACAAATAATATATATTTCTTGAATTTAATCGGTATTTTGAATATATAATTAACTCATTGCTCAATTATTTTCTGAACAAATTACGCCTTGCACATAATTAAAGTTAAAAATAATACCATTTGGAGTACCCGAGCGAGCTTAAAGTTCTTTAGCCAATTTCGGTCCAGTGGGAGAAATTAGATAGTTGAAGTGACCACCTTTTGGGTATTCATTTGGAAAGTAATGGCAGTTGCTAGACCCATAATAGCATAGGACCGACCGACCAAAATCATTTTAGCTGGTTGCTTCTCAAGGCAAGGCAGGGCTGGCTACATATCCAGATTAGATTAGATTAGATGATTTGGTTATGCCGTTGCATTAACTGCCAACTGGTCAAATATGGCGGCTGGGATCAGGCTCGCCTCCAGTCCAGACTCCTCCTCTAAACTTATTAATACTTACATTTATTTCAAGAATCAAAATCAAACTACACATGAATTATTGCACTCGACAAAGATTTAACTTGCGCAAAACCCATGCACAGTGATCATGGAATATATAGTGGTAATTCTAATCAAATTCTAAGGGTACGTTCATGAGCTTAAGAGCCTTCTTAAAGAAAGGTCAAGGGAACAAATTAAGGAAAAAGACTGAATTTATAGAAATCAAAGGTACTTAATTAATTACTTCACTCTAATTAAATTCCTAATCTTCCAGCATGCATATCATGTAGTGTAGGAATATTGCACTCTAAAGCCTAATTAATTATAGTACTACCTCCGTCTCATAACAAGTGTTTTTTTAACTTTGATAATTTTTCCCAAAATAAGTGATGTGTTAGGACTCCAATACAATTTTTACAATATTTTTTCATATATGCCCTTGTGCAACCAATGGTATTTATTGCGTATTTATTAGAAAGTTGAAAGATTGAAGAAAGATAAAGAGAGACCAAAAGGCAATAAAAAAAGTTTTAAACAAAACAAAGAAAGTATATTAAGGGTATTTTTTTCATTTTAGTTTGTGTATTGGTATGTGTGATTTAAGCTAAAAAAACACTTATTATGGGACGGAGGTAGTAGTATTTAGCTAGGTTGGTTTAAAGAAGCTAGCTTCAACACCGGTGTGAATCAAAACATAAAGGCCAGCAGCAACCAGTAGTGCACTTAGACACATCCCGATGATACCCAATCCCCAGTTGAGCCACCATGTTGGGCTATAAACCTTAGGCTTCTTAATCTTAAGCCACATAAAGCATGGATAGGCCAATGTGACGGGCAGTGATATTCCTCCGATGAGACCCGCAAAACTTCCCACGAACGGCATGGCCACCGCTACGAAGAAGCAAAGGAATCCGAACAATGCACGGAGGATCACCCGGAGCCACCAGGGGCATGCTCTCTTAAACCTGGTGGTGTAAGTGGATTCCATGTCATCGAACATTGGCATGGCGTATATTTGGAAAGAGCTCACCCCATTAATTATCACCAATAAGCTTATCAACCCTAAAAGGGCTCGTGAAACGTCTAGTATGTGAAACATGTACAACGCCGTTAACACGCCTCCGTTCTCCGGAATCTGTATATACCGTTCAACATATATACTCCACATTAATTTATTTATATATATATATATATATATATATATATATATATGCCATGGTTAATTGGAAAATAAATAAACATACGGTCGACGAACGAACGTACCATGCCACCGTATGCCCAATAGCCACCTATTGCCAGAGGGAACAAACACATTACTATAAGTGTGTATGAAACCCTAACACCCTTCCACATTGGCACACGCGATGGGTGCTTCTCATCTGAGGGCATGGTGGCCTGCAACAATAACATATATCACTTATCCAATTTAAGTAATCAATTTACTAATTTGTTAACCGTACGTTGAAGCATACAAATATATTATGATCCAGGCATGAGTGCTAATTAATAAAACAAGAGAACGCAATCAAATTTGTTGTTCCATATATATACCTGAATTTCAAGAATAAGATTGTGTCCTCTGAAGACAAAAGCAATGATCCCAACTGCGTTAAGGATGTTGAATATCTTCTGAATCTGGGTGCCAGAGAGGTCCGGATTGTAAGACACGCCCTGAATCCTGCCCTCGTCAACGGAGACGATCCAAATCATGGAACAATATCCCACAGCTGTGATGGCGCCAACGAGGGACACACCGGCAATAGAGTTCAAGTTGGGGAGCTGAGACAGAAGCACCGCAGCACATGTAAAAACCAAGTACCATTCTGTTGGTGTTAATGGCTTGGTTGTGCATGTCAGTCCACATACGATCTGGTAGAAGGTCTTGCATGTCGACCCACCCACGATGATCAGGGTCACACATGTCCCCATGGATAGGTACCCGATCGGAAATAGGGCTAGTATCTTGCCTAGCCTCTCACCTAATTATATAAATAAAATGTTCAAATAAAATTGAATTATTAATTGTCTACGTATACCTTTATACTTGTAATTGACTTAATTGTTGGCTCTTTTTTCCTTTTAGGCTATATATATATATATATATATATAATTTTGTAAATAATCTTTTCAATGGTACGTACATATTTAATTCTAAATTTAATATTGGAAAAAAAGGAAATCAAATTGATTAAACTCGTATTGGACTGTTGAGAAACAATTAATTATGACTAGCATGGAGGAGATCTAGCTAGCTAATTAATTAGAACTTACCGAAAGCTGCAGTTGCTAGCTGCATGTATCTGCTGTAACGAACACCTCTATCAACATCTTCATGGAGTTGCACCATTAAGTATAAGGTGTATAGTTGCCATATAAATGCTAATGTTAGAAGTATGATTGCCCATGTCCTGAAATCAAATTAATAGAAATATATATTAATTTGGTTAGCTGCAAGGAAACACAGATTAAGTTTTCTCTCTCTCTCTCTCTCTCTCTCTCTCTCTCTCTATATATATATATATATATATATATATATATATATATGTTAGAGCGAGCGAGCGGAGTTATAAAAGTAAGTATAAGATGAAGTAGTACATACCAACCAAGAATGGTGAAGGCAACAGGGAGCACAAGGGCTTGAAATCCAATGCCAGAACATAGCGTATGAAAGGCTGCATAGTATGCGTTTCCGTTTCGCGACTCCGTGATGGGGAGCCAAGCGTCTTGAGGGTCGAGTTTTGTTAGGTGGAGAGCCTTCCTTATAGGGCTCCCTAAAGGAGTAAGGAATCGTGGTGTTATATTTCGAGACTTGTTAGGTGTACGAGTACCCTTCCTTGTAGGAGATTGGAATTGTGACTGAGGAGCCGATGTTATGTAGGGTGACGGAGCTATGGAAAACGGCCTTGGAGTTATAGGGGCAGAGCTTAACGGCGTTGTCGTCGACTCCGGTCTCGGCGTTATAGGGGCCGAGCTTAGTTCCAATTCCAAATCAATATCGCCCGTTTTCATTTCTCCAAGATTTAGCTGCTTTTCTTAAGCAACTTGCCTAGCTACTTATTCTCTTTCGCACTTTTTTTTTTGTTTGCTCTCACAAAATTAAGCACACTAAAGAGTTTTTCTTGTATTGGTCGTGTACGTGTTTATAGAGATATATGTTGCTATATACTATACTAAACATCGAGTTAAAGTATATGGCTATATATATACTGACATGTTTAAGTGATCAGTTAGCTAGTGGCTGCTACTTTAAAGGAGAATATACATACATATATCTATATATATGTGCTAAGAATCGTCCATTAATTTTAATTTTGAGAATTGATATTTTCACAAGAAAAATTGATATTTTCACAAGGAAAATTAATATTTTCACAATGTTCTCTTCACATAAATAGTAAACGAAACTCACATTCATACGAGTAAGGTCTTGTAGAAATATTAATTTTTTTTGTAAAAATATCAATTCTCTTAATTAATTAGTAGACATGAGTAGTTATAACAAATTAAAACTTGGTTGGCATGCATATATATGAAAATAACAGCTAATAATATTAAATTATAATACTCGATATTTAAACATGCAGTAGTTAATCTTATTAATTTGTCTGCTGCTTCCCGTCTTATTCCGGTCTTATAATGTTTGACGAATTTCATAGCACACCTTTTGAGACTTCTAGGGACTCCTCAGTGGGGGCATGGTGCTTCAAGTAGGAAATTATAGAATAGTAGTAGTAGTGAAGAATCCTCCTGCAAATATATATCATTTCCTAATTAATAAAGAATTCGATAAATAGGTAGTGCCATATAGTATATCTATAACGGTTTTGATTTTGTCAGTCACTGGGCTGAAACTTATTTTTATTGTATTTGATGCGAAACATTTCAAGGCAAGAAAACTTTGCATTCCCTATGTAGTATTTAAAGATATATATGGCAATAAATTAGATATATTCCATCGGCCTCACAGAAAATATTATTAATTAATTTTGTATTTATGTGTACTGTTAATCTCAAAATAAGTATTAAGAAACACGTGATAAATACTTTTTTGTCCTAAAATTAATAATTTTATTTTGTGCATAGTGGATAAACTACAATTATTTGGCTATAGTTTTTCAAGGAAACGGCCAATTATTAGTGACACTTGTTGGGTTGGAGGGACATATTAAGTATTAATATTTTATTCCCACTGGCTATTGATTGATATTGATTAATTAATAGCTTGATTATATTTTACGTTTTTTAATAGCAATTGTCACATCATCAAACACCTGAATTTTCCTTTTATATTCTTTAACACACACACATATATATGTATATATGTATATGGGGGTATACTAGTATTTTTTTTTTGCCAAATGGGTATATACTAGTATTAGCTTTGTCATTCTTATCCCTTTATACATTTATATTACTCATAGTGGCAGATTATGCGCTCATTCATTTCATTTCATGCACCAGCACACTACTTCATATACAAATGCCATAAATTAAACTTCACCCATGTGATAAATAAAAATTTATTTGCTTATATCCTTAATTAGAAGATATATATATATATATATATATATATATATATATATATATAATTAGATAATACTTGTTGGTGAGGAAATACAAATCAAGAAATTAAATTATTGATATTTCCTAACAATCCAATAATCAATGAGATCGATCGATGTTATTTTAGTCTTGTGACTATATAATAACAATAAAAGTTATAAATACTTGACGTACGTATATTTCTGATAGATATCTATTGTGTGCATATTAATTGAATGGTATACTCTTTTTTGAAAATTTACAAAGGTAATAATTGATTCAGACAATTATAATAAGGTAGTATAGTAGTAGTAGTATTTTTCATAGGTATTAATTACATTCCTTAATCTGTGTGCATTAATCCTTAAACGATAATCTTTTAGGAACAGAGGGAAGTATTAAATATAGTATTAATTGTTTATAATTCTCTTTACCATATACTTATGTCATACCCCCTCTCGTCTGTAACATTTTCTCATGAGGGATAACTTTGAAAAGATTGTGGCTAATTCTCATAGATTATATAAAATGTTAAATAAGTTTAAAAAAATAAAATCATCTAAAAAGTCATATATTATGGGACGAAGGGAAGTATATAATAAAAAATAAGTCATTACTTTTTGATCGACTTGCTTTGATAAATATTAAAATTTATTTGGACACACTTAATTAAACATAATTTTTTTGCAATGATATTAATAGTACTCCCTCATCTATAAATCAATAAATCATAATCTTACTTTTTGGTTGATTTTTTTTTTCCAATTTCGAACGTTAAGGTTTGCATTAATCGGAGTCACACAGATATAAATATTAATTTCTATAATACTTTTAAATATAATAAACTTCAAAGAGAAGAATTTAGTATTAAAAGAGAAGCTTAAATTTAATTAATTATTTTGAGTGTGGCAAATGAATGCAAAAAATAATATTGGAGAAAAATGGATGGTTATAGAAAAAATGTCTTTTATTTTCCGATAGAGACAATATTAAATATTAAAATTTAGTACTAGTACAAGAAGTAGTGGATGGACCCGGTTGCATGGCCCGCGCGTCACAATCAGCTTAGTATTTGTTTATTGAAATTAAACTAATAATAAAGTGTGCGAGCCCACGAGCTAGCTATACGACCATAAAGACTAGTAATTAAGTTGAGTTGTCGTATCTTTACTGAATAATTGAACATTCCTTTTTGTTTATCCATCTTAGTTCAAGTACATGTTCTTTCTTCACAAAGAGTCATAAAATAAAAAGATGGATTATATATATATATGCTAGTCCAATACTATTATAACTTCAATTTTATCAAATGTCATATATACACACACATACATATATATATATATATATATATATATATATATATTTATAATTTTAAATAGTATAATTAAAATCAATATCAATCAATTAATTTATAACATTACTATTTATAAAATTATTAATAACATTACATTCTTTTGGCAGCTGGTACTAATTAATTCTTTGGAAGTAGTACGTGTACGTCTTGAGAGTTTTGACCAAAACAAACAACAAAGATAGAGTAATTACTTACATTTCTATAATAATTAATTATATAGAGGCCGTGGGGGTGATGTATGGTGTTTGGCTCGATCGATCATCCTCTCTAAGTTGTTAGGATAGGATATACTACTATATTTCAAATTTTGAGTTCTCTAAATCTAAGCCCATCGATCGATCATTTAACATTAATTTAAATAACCATGATACGTACGTACGTCATCCTCTCTCTTTAATTAAAGAAAATAAATATTGAAAGCCATGATCTAGCTAGAATGATGAAACATGAGAATTAATTTAGTTGCTTAAATGTGTGATAGTACTCTATAATCACATGTGGCATATAACTTTAAAATTTTAGTATTTGTTTGATGACTTAATTAGAAACTACTCGATGATCATGGGGAGATTGAGAATTTCATTAATGCATCAACAATATATATATATATACAGTCAGCTTCCGTTGAGGGTTTCCTCAAGCGAAAATTTTGTGTTAATTAGTTAGAAAAAGCAAGTGTAATTCAGTTCAGAATTAGCTGCAGCAGGTGGACTAGCTAAGCTAGCTAAAAACTGTTGATTGGTATGTCTTTTTTGTTTGGGTGACAAATGAAAGGTAAGCACCGATCGAGCAGATCTCAAGTAAGTAACGGACATGAGAATGAAGTGCCCTTTCCAGGTCTTTAGTCGCGTGTCTTTGGATTAGAGAGATCTATTGCATATATATTAATTAATTCCATGAAAGCTAGCTGCTGCATGCGTCACATGGATGTGTGATATATAGGCCCATCCCTTGGCAAGGGCAGTCCATATATATATTCACAAAAGTTTGAGACACTGCCAAAGGTTTAATTAGCTAGCTTTCCTTACGTGTGTGTGTCAGTGTGGGGCGTTGGGGGGGGGGGGGGGGGGGGGGTTCAAGGGAAACAAAACCATGTGATATATATATAGTTTCCTGTAAAGAGCGAGCTGTTTGAGTGCTTGGCATGTTTGGTTATGCAGGTTCGTAATTTAAGCTCTTATATTGAGTTTCACAATTTAATCTTTCTTGTCCAGTGGTTTATAAGTGACACACAGGGACAGAAATATTTCTCTACCAAGAGACTCTGTGAACCACGGGATCATGTAGTATAAAATTGATAGATTTACAGGGCCGCTCCTAAAAATTTGGAGGCCCTGTGCGAGAAAAAAATAGGGGATCTCTCGTATATAAAAATATTAATTTTTTTATCAGCACCAATATATAAAGTACAATTTATATCAAAATTCATCATTAATTAAAATAATAAATGTCAACGTCGAGTAAAACAAAATTATCAATTAGAAAGAAAATATAGCTAAAACTTCAATAAATTATCAATTAAAAAGAAAAGGTAGCTAAAACTTAAATGGACAATAAACTTCACACGATCGCTAGCATCATTCACAAAAGCTCCATATCCGTGAACGGTCCCATACTACACTGTCACTTGAAATTGGTTCTTCTTGCATTTTTTGCTGTAAAATCATCAATCAAACTTCCATAATCAATTTTCTACGTATACACAAAAAAATAAATTCAGGGGCCCTCCGAATTTGGGGGCATGTGCGGTCGCCCCCTCAGGGCCGGCCCTGTAGATTTACATGCATGAACATGAATTATCTGCAGATATGTATCTCTAACTGTCTCACTAAAATTTACCAAAGCTTTTTGGTGATTTAATGAGAGTATAAAAAAGCATGATACACTTCTCCTCAATCTTTACTTAAAGAACTGGGGAAATCAAGGCCTATTTGACTGAACTTGTCCATAAACTATCTATTTAACTAACAGGTAGCAAAATATCACACATTTGGAGTTTGGAGAGCACTATATAATGAATATAACTCTCTTTTTTTGGTTGTTACTTAGCTGAGTCAAACTTACTATTAGCAATCATATACATTTTTGGTGCCTCTTTATAATACTTTAAACTTTTAGATGAGATGGTTACTTAACATAATAATATCTGAGTTCTGGATACACAATTGTCTTCATATTAATTTAAACGTGCAAATGCACTTTAATTTGTCTATACTCTATAAAGTTGCATTTGAGGGGAGTATTAGCAATGATATACATTGTTAATGTTTCTTTCTAATAACTTAAACTTTTAGACTGAACACTAACTAATCTACAAAGTCTAGTAGTGTACGGATGTACACTTAGGTAAGTGGAATATATAGTATGCAATTGAAATCAGTCGATTAGAGAAATCTAAGCAGTTAATCCTACGAATTAGGAAATTTTACAGGCATTTCAAGTTTGTATATGCATGAAAGAGCTACTGCATAGTTTATATGAAATTCTATGGAAAGAATAAGCTGAACTTATAGACATGCATGATGTATAGTAATGGATGAACACCTTAATTACTAGCTCTGTCCCGGAAAAAAAGAAAAAGTATCCCTGAATTTTTTAGGCATGCATGTTAAGGTTTGTTTACCGAGTACCAATTTGATTGGGTTTTTTCAATACCTCTTATTACAATGTTTAATTTGCATTTTATAAAAGACAGTCAAGTGTTTTAAGATTTCATAAGTACCGCCATGCATCTAATTAAAATGAAAGCACAAGAGAAATGAATAAAATGTTTTTGGAGGAGATTTGTCTATTAATTGTATCAGGCTACACTATATATGTGTTTGATCATTCACAAAATTAACTTCCAGTTTCCTTTAGATTTGCTCTTACTGCTGCTGGATGTTTGAAGATGATAAGCAGCGGCCAGAAGCTATGAACATAACAAGTGCTTTTTCTATATCTTTAGTTGGATGGATGTGTTTGGATTAAAGAGACCCGGGGTGGTGGGGGGGTGGGGGTATTCAATGAAGACAGAATCAAATGGCAGCATGAATGATAGCTAGCTAGGTCCATCTCTTCTTCTTCTTCTTCTGCATCTTTAGATAAACCAGTGGAATTACAACCCGACTCTGATCAGCAGCAGTGTACACAACAAAGTGACCCTTATCAACTATTGATGAACCTTCATCTGAATTGGAAATGCTATTTTTTAGTGGCCAGTCTCTACCATTTTGATAAGTTTCTTTCAACTGATCATGTTGTGTTTTGAAGTTGATCAACTGAAGAATCTGGCGCAGAGTATATGAAAAAAGTTTTCTTGTATATAGAAAGGCTATTTTATTTGATTCCTTGTAAGGAATGATTAAGAAAATGAGCTGGTCATAAATCTACATAGAAGCCATGCAGGGACAATGCCATAAATGTAGTTTTTCTTGGGCGTGCATGTATTCAAGGGAAGCAAAACCATGTGATGTGATGGTGGGCATGTTTCGGTGATGATCCGTAATCAAAACTTGGAAGTTGATCAAATATACACCTATCAAATCTTCCTGTAAAGCGGTTCAGTGGCACATCGGGTCTCTAGCTGTTGGTGGCTCATAGTGACAAGTCCGTAGGAAGTTGGAACAAAAGATAATAATAGTACATGTGTTTCTTTTTATATTTTGTTTTAAAATTATAATCATGATTTGACCTTTAGTGTAGTGGTAATAGTACAAAGGAGGGAGGGTTCGAATCCCACAAGTATCATACAGTTAATATAGTGGAATAAATTATTCGTATAAAGAGGTTCACATTATTATCTTTGATCCTAAAAGTCTTATGTTTTTTTGTGATGACATTGAAATTCACAAGAGATTATGTGCTAGTGTGTACTACTAGAAATTACCTAAAACTTTAAAGTGTGTACTAGACAAGCAAACCATGAATAATAGCCAAATAGGATTCTCATTTTGAGACGGAGTTAGCCACCAGTCACCATGACAAACTGAGTAATGGTAAGAGAGGGACTTGATAATCCAAGTTTTCATAGAAGGTCATATTTAAAACCAAATTAGCTTGCAATTGGTGGCTGGTTTCTGGTGAATGGGGAGATCGAGTAGCGCGACATGCATGGACATAGATAACCAAATTAATTAGCTTTATTAATATCTTTATATATGCTTGATTAACAACACTTAAAATGACAATTTTCAGACTGAAGCTAGCTAGTCTCTGCCGTCATTTCCCCTTGCATGCATGCATGCCATCGTGATGAGTTGATCACCGATCATCGTCTTCACTAGTTTCGACTTCTCAAGAATGAACTTGCCTTCTTTGTATTTCTGTGTTTCCTCGTATATATGTAATAGGCTCTTTTGTATTTCTAACCCAGTACCTCATGATGGCAGTTGAGCAGCAGTAGGTCCTCTTTCGCCCCCATACATAGACAGATAGATAGATAGATAGATAGATAGATAGATAGGGATGCTCTGCTCTGAAAACAGAGAGTCAGAAGCTTATCAGCCTCTGAAATTTGATTCCACTTTTTTAAAAACCTCTGGCTGAAAAGTTGGAGGCTCAGCTAGGCAGAATGGGAAGGCATCGTTTGGATTTTGGAATTGGAATGGATTTAAGCTACTGGTGTGGTGTGGGTGCAGCTCCCAGTGCCACAGCTTCCCCTCTTTCCTTCTTCTTTGTCTTCGTTTTTCCACCGACTTGTTTGTGGAGTGGTAGAGAGAGAGAGAAAAGTGTTTTTTGAAGTTTGTCAGTCTGCAGGTCTCCTATTCCTTCATTTCCCGAACTATTTAAAGACCAGATTTCAATCCAATGGCGGCGTAAACATGCTGGAGCTTCGGCCGGAGGCGGCGCAACCCGATAGGAGCTCTGACGCGCCCACACGCGCCGCTTCTTTTAGCGTCCGGTCATACCTCCTCTGCTGTTCGGGACTGGTTTACAGTGCGTACAGTTAGGGTTTGGTGATTTTACAGTGCGTACAGTTCGGGTCGGAGCTCCGTTTTGGGACGGGTTTTCGGGTTCCCTCAGGTTATTTGGGTTCCCTGCGGTGTACGAATGTTTCCGGCGGTCTGGTTCGTTTTTGGCGCTCCTCTTGCAATCAGGGAAGTGTAATGTACAAATTAATCAAATTCAAATAAATAAGAAAGGGCAGGGCTGCGATAGAAAACTGAGAAGTCGAATAGTGAGATGGATCAAAAGCTCACGCAGGTTTTGCAATGGTTCGATCGATTTTAAGCCGCTATGGTACGGAACGATTTTGATAGTGTCTCAGCTCAAGGTCAGCTTACTCTTATACTATTCTGTACTCCATATTTAAATACCTAAACTTTTTTGTTCCTTAGTCCCCTTCAATGCCATGTCTCTGTGTCTTCAAAGATTCTGTATTTAAAAACCTAAACCTTTGTTCTTCAGGTTTATGTCTGTGTGTTAAAAGGTACTTCTATTTCGAATTATACTTTGATAAACCCAATTTTTCCCTTATTCCTTGGTTGGCTGAAGTCCCAAGTATGAAGTATATTTCAAAATTGACCCTTTTATTATTATTATTATTATTATTATTATTGGTTTAGAGGTCAGAATTCTGTAATGCAATGGCTTGTTAACCATATGTGGATTCTGATTCATGGACCGGAAAAGGATTTCTAATCTCGTTATAATGTTTTAGAGTCAGATTTGTTATGATTTAGGAACGTTACGAACGCATTACTAGTCTTAAAGGCACTATCTTTATGGAAATACATAGTCACAAATATATTTTGTAAAATAGTAGTTTAAAAGATTAAATTGAGAAATTGAACTCCAAAAAAGCTCGTGTTTTCATATTAAAGTAATTTGGCTTAGAGTTGGAACTCAGGGAGACTTCATTGATATGTGGGCAATTGGATATAGAGGTCTAACTTATGTTTGTCTATGTGATGAAAGTAACTGCTTGAATTAGACGTCACAAGTGTGTTGAATGGCTTGTAGTACCAAGAGACTCTGTGAGTCCACCGCGGGATCATGTAGTATAAAATTGATAGATTTACATAATTAAGCTTTAGCTTGATTAATTTGATAGATGAATCATTGAAATCAGTCGATTAGAGAAATCTCCGCAGTTAATCCTACGAATTAGGAAATTTTACAGGCATTTCAAGTTTGTATATGCACTGAAAGAGCTACTGCATAGTTCACATGAAACTCTATGGAAAGAATAAGGTGAACTTATAGACATGCATGATATATAGTAATGGATGAACTCCTTAATTTCTAGCTCTGTCCCGGAAAAAAGAAGAAGAAAAGTATCTCTGAATTTGATTGGGTTTTTTCAATACCCTTAATTACAATGTTTAATTTGCATTTTATAAAAGACAGTCGAGTGTTTAAGATTTCATAAGTACCACCATCTAATTAACATGAAAACACAAGAGAAATGAATAAAATGTTTTTGGAGATTGGTCTATTAATTGTATCAAGCTACAGTATGTGTTTGATCATTCACAAAAAATTAACTTCCAGTTTCCTTTAGATTTGTTCTTGTTGCTGCTGGATGTTTGAAGATGATAAGCAGCGGCCAGAAGCTATGAACATAACAAGTGTTTTTTCTATATCTTTAGTTGGACTGGATGTGTTTGGATTAAAGCTAGAGACCAATGAAGACAGAATCAAATGGCAGCATGATAGCTAGCTAGCTAGCTAGCTAGGTCCATCTCTTCTTCTTCTTCTTCTGCATGCCATCTTCAGGAGCTCTCTGAAAATGTCCTTGTTTAGATAAACCAGTGGAATTACAAACCGACTCTGATCAGCAGTGTACACAACAAAGTGACCGGTGTCAACTATTGATGGACCTTCATCTGAATTGGAAATGCTATTTTTAAGTGGCCAGTCTCTGCCATTTTGATAAGTTTCTTTCAACTAACAAAAGTCCTTTTTTTTTTGTAGTGAAAGTAGAATCCATCATTCAAGTTCTTTGCTAATACGAAAACTTTTATGTTTGAAGTGTGTACTAGACAAACCATGCATAATAGCCAAATAGGATATGTTCTCATTTTGAGACGGAGTTAGCTTTGCAGTTTGGTGTTAAGCAAGTATATGTTCTTCAGAGATTAATTGTGCATTCAGCTCTTAATTTAGAGATGCATGGATGGAAAAGCTTAAATCTAATTGACACGCACATTGTATTCCTGGACTTCCTCCTAACACCAAGTGAAGTGAGACATCTGTGGCTAGAAAAATTCTTTGCCACGGCTCGGTCCCAGTTTCTATTTTTGTTCATGTAGTCCAATGAATCAACTAATTATGTTGACGCCGGTGCCGAAATGTGTTACTAGTTAATGGTTGAGACACCAAAAATGGCTACTTTCATTGTTCCAGCAGGATCATCATATATATATGATACTCAATTAATTAATTGGTGTAAGGCCGGGCGGCCGGCCCCTCCTGATGAACGTATGTACGTAATTGCGTTACATACTCGTATATATATATATTATATTTATTTTTGAGACAACCACACAAAATGCAGTCTAATTGGTTGGTTGTACTGGAAATTTGGATATTGTTTAATTTATGTTCTAATAAGTAAGTGGTCTAACGCCTTAACGTAAGGTGCAAGTTTAGGTAGAATGAGTGTTGAGCTAGAAAAATGCTGCCTATAATCAACGCAAGCAAGCAAGCAAAATCATGTGGTTAGTTATATATACGGAAAATTGTGGCTATGTTAATCCGTGTCTGGTGATCTCCTCCTCCTCCTCCTCCTCATTAAGGGAAAGCAAAACAGAGAGAATACCAAGTACGACTTCTCTGCTTAATGCTCTATAGACAGACATGTCTCATGAGCTGGCAGGGCAATCATATTCCACAAGTTCATCATCTTACTAACTTTCCTACTGTTTATGGAATTGCTAAAACCATTACTTATATGGCTACATTTCATGAAATACAATCCGGCCGGTGCAAGTTTTAATTTCCTTGGGATCTTTTGATTTTTTTTCTTCCCAACTAAACTAGCTTGTGCCAATATATATATGCATTTTGAACACAGTGTTGGCTGTAAAAAATTGCAAAAGGAACCCGAATATCTTTAGACATTTTGAAGAACTAGCTGAATATTTAAAAGCCAAAGGAAATCAAATGACAGTGGAAAAGTACATCTCTTATATTGCTTCTTTTAGTTCTCATCATATATATGATTCTTCAATTCCACCATATCTATCTATCTATCTATCTATCTATATATATATAGGGAGATGATTAATAGCATCTAGTCGCTATAGATAAAAAAATGGCATATAGCATCTTAACCATCCATTCCTAAAATGAAGGGGCCAGATTTATGTTATCATATTACCGTCCGCTAGAAGTACTAGCGGACTTTGTTAGTGATTTTTTTCCTAATTTTGCCCCCACAAAGCCATGGCTAAAGAAAATCGAAATAACTCAATAGAAAATCGAAATAAGGTAACAAAGGCAAAATTGTCAACAAGCTGCAGTTTGGGCGAACGGATTGCGATTTCAAAGGCTAAGGTGCAGTAGATCCATACTTCACAAAACGGTGCAGTAGATCCATACTTCTGCGATTTGTGTATGTCCGGTAGAACCCTAGATGATATGCCCCTGATCCGCAAACCGGTAGAACCCTAGATGATCTGCCTTTTGACCTGGGATATCAGAATGAAAATTGTTGTTGGGACTGCAAAAGGGTGAGACACTGTTATCTAAAGTTTTTCATTTTTGAGAAAACATGATTATTTTGTGTTTGCTGCTACTTAACATGTCAAATTTGGGTTTTTAAGCATTTACGCAATGGAGGTTCGGACTATGAAACTCAATTTGACTCAACTCTTAGAATTAAGTGGCTTTATGTTGCCTTCAGATTTCAAGATGTATATCTGTTTTATGGAGATTGCTAGAAGTCCTTGTCTGACTTGGATGTAGAAGTCCTTGTGTGACTTGTATAGGTTTTGTTTGCTATTACAGACCGTCCGCTAGTTTGCTCCATGTATATTTGTTTTATGGAGATTGCTGGAAGTCCTTGTGTGACTTGGATGTATGGGTGCTGCTGCTATCAGTACAGGTTTCCTTTGGATTTGTTACAGTAATGAATATAACTTAGTCCGCTAGTAAGTGTAGCGGACGGTTTAATCAATTGATTCGCTGAGTGGGGGGCAAACTAGTCAACAAATCATCATAACCACGCCCGCTAGTATTACTAGCGGACGGCGTGTTCCAAATTTCAATCCCGGCCATTCATTTTAGGAATGGATGGTTAAGATGCTATATGCCACTTTTTCATCCATAGCAACTAGATGCTATGGATCATTCTCCATATATATATATGATGGGATAAGTCATATATATGAGATGGAACGAGACAATGCTTTACACATTATTAACAAAAACAATATGGTATCTGTAGTGTTATTGTTCCATCTATAACCCACATCAATTCTCATCAGACTGGCCTAATAAGCATGTTGGACCACCTCTTTACCTAATTCACCATACTTATTAACCCATCTACACTCTTGAATTTATCCGATATGGGATTCATAAGTATCATACTAGAATATTCACCATTAAGCACACCTTCTTTGAATCATACGCCCAAGAGGTACACACGTGGGACCCGAGCAATTTTTTCAGAGCCATCTCCCCGGGCCCACTCCACCCGACTAAAACTTTTGTGCGAGCAATTTTTCCAGAGCCATCTCCCCGAGCCCGCTCCACCCGACTCAAACCTTTGTGCTCCACCTTGGTTCAACTCTATTTTCCCCATCTTGTGATATTTTGGGTACATCGAACCATGTGCTCTGATACCATTTGTAGTTTTATTGTTCCATCCACAACCCACATCAATTCTCATCAGACTGGCCCAATAAGCATGTTGGACCACCTCTTTACCTAAAAGGTTAACCTAATAGGTTGAGGCTCCACCATACTTATTAACCCAATCTGATATGGGATTCATGTGAACTATCCCAACAGTATCGTTTCATATTTTACTAGCTAACTAACTTAAATGGTTTAACTATATATCTTTAAGTTAAAGATATGAGATAAGTAAAAAAAAAAAACCAAGTCAATATAGTAGTGGAAGTTAATTTGCAGAGTAAATCTCAACCAACCAGGTAACTTGAAATAAATATGTTAATTTTGTATTTGCTTTTAAGTCTTGCTTCTTTGTGGCATGGTTCAAGGCTACAATAGCTTGTTTCAAGAAAGACGAGAATTAATAAAGAGTGTGAAAAATGAAATGACTGAGCTAAATTTACCACCAGAAAAATTAAACCTCCTTCCGTCCTTCCTATATATATATAACTACGTAATTAGAATTAATTAATATTCCCACCCAGTATACAAGTAGGTAGGTAGTTCATCCGACGTATCCACAAACAAGTAGTTGGTTGACAGTTTGTCCTTGGTTGTAGCCGCCATGGACATAAGCAAAGCTCTCTCAATATCTTGAGTTACGCCTCGTTGTATCATCTTGACTATGTACTTCATGAATACTTCATCACATGGCAATTTTATAGGTCCGTCTCTTGGTAGTCCAAACTCATCTTCCGACATCTTCAGCATCTCCCTGAAGATGTTATTATCGAGATACACTAATGGAACCACAAACCGCTTTTGATCCGTGGTGTAGATTACAAAATGACCAGCTTTATGAGAATTTACACAACCATATATATTAATTGCTTCTAAATCCAGAGTCGAACAAATATTTGTTTTCCTCCTTGCACCACCCTCTCTTTGCCACTTCTTTGCCATTTTCATCAGCTTCTTGGGGCTCATCATGCTGTCACGATCCCTATGTATGTATGTATGTATGTATGTATATATATATAAAGTTGAATCTTTTCCTTCTTTCTTATCAACGAGTGAGTTTAATTAATTATGATGAGTAGTACAAGAAGGCAAAAGGGAATTTCTAATATTTATAGTGACAAGGCTCGAGACAGGGTGACAAAGTGTTTGATATTGCAGCTTTTCTCGTGTTGGGAATTATCAAAGCTGTGTTTGGCAATTCAAAATATCAAGCAGAGCAAATTAAAACAGATGATACATTTCCCTTCCTTCTTGTTGAGTGGTCTTAGACATGCCTGGAGTTCAGTCCTATCAAGATTCATTTGGATCCACATAAATAAATGAATATAAAGGGCTGAACTAATTCCATGAGGAACTACTACTACTACTGTTCATCAGGGGGGCGCATCCACGAATCCTACCCAACAATGACAACATCTATTAAAAAAAAGTAACATACGCATACACGTCTCTTGAGAATATTAACAACTTAATATTAGAAATAAAACATTACTAGAAGAATATTTTTCTTTTTCTATTATTCATTCTTTAGTCACCAAAATACAATTGCATACATTCAATCACAAAAAATCTTTATAATAATAGTTTCTTTCTTTCAGATAAAATGAGATAATTAAGTGCCACTAATTATAAATAAATATAGAGTGCTAATCTTGTTGGCAAAAAAAAATAAAGTGAAAGAAGAAGAAGAGGATATTTAGCAAAAAAAAACTACTACTAATTGTTATTTTCAGGAGAAAAGTTTATATTTTCACAAAGACTTTACTACATGCACCATTTATTATTATTAATAATGTAAGGTGAAACATGTAAAACCCATCAAATTTGGGTGGGCAAAATAAAAACTACTAAAAATTCTAATTAAAACGTTCCGCGTTAGTTTAGTTTGGTTTAGTTTGTCCCGCAAAGGCTCACAGCCTCCCACTTTCGGTTCCTAATCCTAACTGCAATTATGCCCCCAAAAGGCTCTCATCTTTCTCTCTGTTTCGCTCCTCTCTCCCTATGCAACAACGTACATCGGTATTTGGGTATGGCGCCAATTTGAATTATGGGTATTTTTTCCCCTTCCCAGTGGCCGGCCCTAGACATCATTTGACACAAATTACTTGCTCAATTTGTATCTACTTTTCTAGTTGCTTTTACATGTTTTTTCCTTTGAAGTAATGGAAATGGTATGTGAATTTTGGAGGGTAAAAAGATTAGAGATTATGGGGTTCACTACATTTTATTTTATTCTTCTTGATAGACTGATAGTAATATTACTCGATGGTTTGATATGGGTTGATTAGTGATTTTGATATTTGGTGCTAACTATATGAGTTAATACTCTCGTTTGCTTCCCACTTTTCTCAAACATGAATTTTAAATCTAAGGAGTTGATAAGAGTGTGCTTGTCTTTGGGTGTTTTTAGAGCTAAAATGACGACTTTTAAGGGAAATATAATAATATAGCCCTAGTACCCGTGCATATGCACTAAGTACGAAGAGGAAGGGGGAAGAGAAGATTGCCGGCGCTAGAGAAGGAAAATATAATAATATATAATGGACGGTGAGATTTATCCCAAACTTTAGACGGTTCTGATCGTTTATTAGGGTGAGCGGAAAATTTAAAATCTGTTTTTGTTAATTAGATTTCTCAAACATCCCCTTAACATTTGTTAGAATGTATTAGTGGTGGTACCACAATAGTCAATCTACGTAGCAAATAACTAATGGACATGTTAGGAATTTTATGCAATTTTATAGTGTATAACTAGAAATGTATCTCTAGTTTTGGAACGGGAGTATCTCTTAGAATTTTCTAAACTTGTACTCCGTTTGTTTCAAATATAATATGACTTTTAAGTCAAACAACAACATACTGAACTTGAAATTGATGTGAATTTATTTAATTGTGGCGGTTGCAATTTTCATTTCCTTTGTAATATTTTTCTAATTAAATGGTTTAACTTAATTGGATCCTATTTTTTTGTCTTGTTTTCCTTATTTCAATTCTGTCATAATCTGGTTAGTCTCTTATAGGAAGAACTTCATTCAGAAACCGTATTTTTCCACTAGCCCTTGGTTTGCTTTTATTTATTTATTCAGCTCCTTGAGTTCAAACTTTAGCTAACCTGATATCAAATGAATCGACTATGTTTCTTTATGGAAGAGTATGATGACGTACCGTTAATTTGTACTCGTAAGATAAGCTGATAAGTTAATTTATCCTGTAACAGAAGAAACATTCTCAAACTTAAGTATGCATGCCAACGAGTGGTGAGGCCCTAAAGCTGGTGTATGTCATGTCATTGGCTTTTCTAGTTTCCTTGGTACATAGCTTGGCACAATCATCTCTTTGACTCTTTCTGTAGGTAAAAGCAGAAGAAGTAACTACCAGGGTTTATGCCCTTTTGAAAGAATTATGATTGCCAAAGAATGAAGCTTAGGATTTATATGCAAAATCGGCAGTTTACAAAGCATCTCTTCATATTGCAAGCAAGGTTACTGGCTAAGGAACTTCAACCAAAAAAAAAACAGGTAAGATGCTTAAGTTTTTGCGTGCTTACATATGATGGATGCTATGGAGCGGATTCGGTGAGAGTTCCGGTTAGATGCGTGACGAGAGTTCGAGCTAAACGCTTCAAGGAAGGGCTAAACGGCTTAATTCAAGAGGTTTGGATGGAGAATGGATCAAAAGCTTGTGTTAAGGAAGATGATTCAAAGCTTATTAATTTGGTGCAAATGATGGGTGCAAGCAACGATTCAAATTCTTCAGATTCGAAGGATCAGCGCCCCGACGCTGAGCTCCAGTGAAGTTCACAACTTCCCGGCGCTGAGCTTTAGTGAAGATGATTCAAAGCTTATGTTTGGTTAAAACGGAAAACTATACGATTTTAATCAATGGATTTTTTTTAAAAGTTTGTCGATTGATATGGAACGGTTAACCTTTACCCATCCAAAATTTCAATACCATGTTTCTGTAGTGAAATTGAACTATCCATCACACACGTGTAGACTAGCCCAATAAGCATAAACATGTTGGATCACCTCTTTACCCAAAAGATTAACCTATTAGATTAAGACTCTACCATATTTATTAACTCATCTACACTCTTGAATTTATCGGATGCGAGATTTATGTGAAATATCCCAATAGTTTCATCGAGTAGGAAATCAATATAATCAAAAAGGTGGTGTATGCAACAAATTATGTTTCCATTATATATATTATGGTGTAACTTTGGTTCGTTCTATGATAACTACAACTCCTTTAATTATGCCTAAATCTATAATTATTAATTACTACGTACGATTAATTAACTTATAATACAAAGAAAAAAAGAGAGTATTTTTTTCAATGCAATTCAATCTTCACATGGATTACAACCATCCTGCGCAATATCAGTGATCTTCACTCCTGTATCATAAATCACCCCCACCTTCCAGTCAGCAGGCAATACCGGTTTCTGCGCCCAAACCCACTTCCCATCATATCCCGCCGTCACCACTAACCGGAATTGCAATGGCCCCGTCAGAACTCTGTCTGTGTCCCAAACAGCCCCATAACTTCTGCTCATGAACATCCAATTGGATGAACCAACCCGGGCAACATCCACGGCGACAATTTCTGTTTGACCACCTTGGTACAAGAATTTAATAGCTAAATAATTGGGCTTCTTGCTCGATTCTTCAACCCGGACTGCCAAGTTCTTGTTTTTGTAATCACAAGGCACCCTGTTCCATGCATTAAATTAATTATAATTACTACTCCCTAATTAGAGAGACCACATCTAAAATTAGATTAATTTATAAAATTCAACAGGGGATGGACATATATGTATAGCCAGCCCTTCCCTTCCCTTCCCTTCCCTTCCCTACCCTAGTGATCATATGCTATGCATTACTATAAATATATATATATTCTTTTTTTGCATGCATACATACATGCATTAAACAGCATATGCATAAGAAAAGTGGACCGTTAAAATAACATACATACATTTATTAAGCCATGGTCCTTGTCTAAAGGAGCCATGGTGGAGCCAACAATGTTCAAGGACGGACCCATTGGGGCTACTTTTCAATGTGGTGGGTGTAATAAAACCATTAACCACAATAAACTCTGCTTTATCCTTAAAAACTTATATTTTTTTGGACCTTTATTAATGAAGTATCAATGCCTCCATGAGATTTTTTTTTAAAAAGAAAAAAAGAAAAAAAGAAAAAAAAGAAGAAGTAAGTTTTAGCTATCCGTACACGTATTAAAAGTTTATCCATGACATGGAAACACTTGAAACTTTTAATAGCTGGCATTCATGAAGAGTCAAAACTTGAATTGATACTCTCACAAAAGAGTGTCCCACCCACCCACCTATGACCTAACCACTATTAATTTAATTTTTATATAGCGATCGATATGAGATGTGTCCGAGTCTCACCTCCTATAATCAACGTCGACGAGGCCAAGTTTCAAAACGTCTTTGCCCATGCCCTTGTTAGCCATGGACATGAAAGCGCTGGTGCTGAGCACAAAATCTGTCTGGTTATTTTTATTCAGATCAGTTACTATCACTCTAGTCCCTTCTTTGCTACAGAGCTCGGAGTTCTTGCATTTTATCTGCAAAATTAAACATATATACACCCAGGCCCATTGTCATAATCAAATACAAAATTCACTACAAGCTAGAACTTACAAAATTTAATTAGAAAGCAACCTGGAAACAAGCGCCGCAGCCAGCTCCATCTTTGTAAAGACTTGGGACAGCAGCAGCAAGGTTTCCACCATTGAAGCCTAGAGCCAGAGAAGCATACCCACATGCCCCAGCTGCATGAAATAGTAATTCACAAAACAAAAACCCACTCATTAATAACTGAAGGAAATAAAAATAATCTGGCGGGTGGGTGGATGCGCCAGTTTTGTTATTTATGAATCAGAAGGACATGCAGAAACTATATAGGAATATGAATATCTTACATGAGAGCAGAGAAGCGCTGGAGAAGAAAGCAACCTTTGTTTGATGTACACATCGATCACAAGAATTGGAAGCAGCAGCAGCAGTTGCAGAGGAGGAGATCATAAGCATGAAGAAGAGAGACAAAATAAAGAAGGTCATTTTTGTATGTAATTCGATCGATTAGGATCGTACGTGTTTGATGATAAATCTATATATATATATATATATATAATGACAGAGGAGGAGGAGGAGGAGAGGGAGAGGGAGAGGGAGAGGGAGAGGGCAGAGAGGCAATGCGAGAGAGGAGGGTGAAGTAGCAGAGGTTATATATAGGTAGGTAGGTAGGTAGGTAGCAAATGGCGTTTGTAAAAGTAAATGGCAATTAAGGAAAGAGATATGCATTTACGTGTAAACGCAGCGGCACAAAAGCAAAGCAGCAGCAGGAGGAGAGGAGAGTTTGTAGTTGTCCAGCTGACTCCTGTCCCTCACTCACTCACCCACCGACTCCTTTGCCTTGACGCTAACAGCTGTCCCAATACACACACTTGTGTTGTTAAGGCGTTCGCCTTAATTAGTTTTAATTACTACGACTAATATTTTTACCACGCGGTTACTAAATACAATCAATACATGTAGTAACGTACGGTTATGCATGCATGCTTTATTAAATATTACCAAATTAAATAAACATTTTACCACCCACGCGGTTGTTAAATTGCATTTGTATGTTTGCTCAAGTTCTGAAAATAATAATAAATTTATTTATTACTACTACTCGTTTCTATTTGAATAGTAGTAAGTAGTGCATTATCATTTTAAATTTGAAAATATCACTCATTTATTTGAAATATATTATTAAATGACTTTTAATAAATTACAAAAACAAAAAAGAAGGTGTGAAATTCTTTAAATATATATTCCGAATCTTTCTACTCAGAAGAGAAGCTTCTTTTCTTTTCTTTACTTAATTCTATATATAGTTGGGTGTTCCCCGCACTAGATAGATAGATAGATAGATAGATAGTGCATGCGAGTGTGACGATGGTCATGAGAAAGCAAGCAGATACTTATTTAGTTGGATATATATAGCGGAGTAATTAATTTTATGAGTGCTTTTTGGTTTGTGGAAGTCTACTTAATACGCGTAAGGCTCTTACCAAGAATTGAAGCAACTCAAGATCATGGGAAATATGAGAAGCTTGCTTGGTCGTCCTATATATCAACTTTTTTGCAAAAAACTCTCTACTTCACACAAACACAAAGCTCACTCACACCCTCTCTCAACTCGTAGAATGCTACATTACTTTTAATTATGTTACACTTAAACAACTCAACATAATACTCTATTTATATACAATACCACCCACAATTCTCTGGCCTCTTCCTATTATTGGAGAAGTATTCTACCACATAAAATAATACTATTAATACTTATTACATATAACACGATCGTAGTAGGATGGTTGCTTCCTAACAAGTGGATAGATAAAAACAAAAAAAAAAAGTATGGGGAGCATGTATGTACAAAGAGCAGAAAGCAAGAATGAATCCAAAAACATAACAGCTAAGGGTTTGAATAAAGGGATGGTTTAGTTGCATACGACCACAAAGTGATTACAATAAGCTAAGCTGGCTAGATGGAAGAAACGTCTATCATTTTAATTTTTTGAGAGAGGTCAGGTCAATGCTTTCTTTTTTCTCCAACAAATTCCTTCACATTTTGAAACTATCTATCTAGATCGATCAATGGGCTCTAGCTAGCTAGTACAATTATTTATGCCTAGCTAGTACCACCTTGAATGTCAACGCCATTACAGAATTATTATACTACTATGTAATGCCACCTTCAATTTCTGTTTAACGCACTGGAACTATTAAATTTGTTTGTGTTGGCTCTCATGCTTGCTTGCTGGCACCTGTTCTTAAATGATTAAACAAAGTAACTCACTCAAGGCTAATTAAGACTATAAATAATTCGTTTAATCCAAATGGAACAAGAGATAAACTTGAGAGAACTATGCAACTGTTTATATTTTTTTTGTCTCAACCATGACGGAACTGATTTAAGTTTGTGTCTCCTTGTAGAAATCATCATAACTTAATGTATGAAGATAAAGCTCAAAAATTAAATGAACAACATATTGTAGGAAGATATTTGCTAAACTTGCTCTATATATCAGAATATTTTCCAAGGGGTCAACTTTTGATGACATGTGTGGGCTGGGCATCATCATTAAGAATACATTTGTTGATTTTCCTACATCAAGTGATAAAATGTTGTATGCTTTCTGCTAATTGTTAGGATATGATAATAAATGGAAGTATGCTTACCTGACAAATGTTGATTCTTCCAGATGTGTGAATTGTTTGGTGATGTTGACCACACTAGGTATACAGGAAATTCATGGTTCAGCATGTCTTTTTCGATCATGAGCCCAAAATCACAGCAGTTGGATCTTGTAAGTCTCACAAAGATATTCATCAGAAAATTTTGACAAGTAAAGGGGAAGTAAATTTCATCACTTCCTCTGCAGCGCTAGCTAGTTCATTATTCTTTGCAAATTTTCTTTTTATACACTTTGAGCTTGTATTCCTCTTACATTTAAGAAACCGATTCATTGGGCCTTGAACCGTGCGCAAGAACAAGAGTGTGCAATCACTAATTATTGAATTTGTTCTCAATCAAAATTAGATAACTATGTAGGTGGATAAATTTACATGTTCTTTAGCTATAAATGTGGATAACTATGTACGTGCAGTACAATTTGTTACACCAAAATTTTTCTAGTAAACATGATTCTTTACTTGATAGAACAAAAAGATTAGACACAAGATCATTGGGTGGGTGCAAGCTATTTGTTTGAAAGGAGGAGGAGTTATTGATGGTAACAATGTGGTTTTGTCAATGTTTATGATCGGCTCGATTCAAGCTTCCCTAGCTCACACATTTTGCACTAAATTTTTTTGATGGTAAACATGATTCTTTACTTCACAGAGGAAGAAAAGGATGAGACTCGAGATCAAAAAAATGAAATGTTGAACCTGAAATTAGAGGCAAATGTTCAGCTCCAGCAGCAGCAGCAGGCACCTGCTTCTTCTGAGTCCTCCCTGGGTGTCTGTCTGGGGACCAACTACATGAAGCATCAGCTGCTTTTTCCCTGTAATATTATTTATTATTTAGAGGTTAAATAAACTCCTCAGTCTGACTAGTAAGTGTAATTTCAATGCAAATCCAAAGCAAACTGCTTTCCATCCAACAAATATTTTTATCCCTATCTGAGACTATTGATCGATGTAGTGCAGGAGGGAGGGAGGGAGCGAGGGAGGGAGGGAGGGAGAAACTAAAAAAACAGTATCATATCAAATTCTTATACTAGTATGTACTATTATATATCTAACGTTGTTCTGTTTCAGATGCTCTAGGATCGATCATAAAGAGCGTCCATCAAACATGGACTAATTAAATTCAATTTTGACCAACAGAATAACGAACCCGAATTGCACTACAAGCGTTCCTATGGGCTATGGAATCATCATCATCATCATCATCATCACATAATAATAAATGAAAGAAGAGGACTAACAATACAATCTAACAATAAAAGAAGAGGGCTCCCGCTCTAGGAAGCAGATAAAATGCAACGTAGCACTTAGAAATACACTCTGCCAAAACAACTGGCCTACCCTTTTAACTTCCTCACTCTGCACGTTTCCTTTTTGTCCCTTTCCTGAACTATTTAAACTGCAGATTTCAATGCCTAGGTATCCAATGGCGGCCCAAACATGCCGGGAGGCAGCGCAAAATAATCGGAGATGCGACGCGCCCACACGCGCGGCTTCTTTCAGGTACGGTTCCCCCCTCCTCTGCTGTTCGGAGCTACTTTACAGTTCGTACAGTTACCTTTTAGTAAATTTACGGTTTGTACAATCGGGTCGGAGTCTGATTTTGGTACGGTTATTCGGATTCCCTCAGGTTCCGGACCGGTTCGTACAATTCGGGTCTGGGCCGAATTTTGGTACGGGTCAAGTTTCCTCAGGTTTTATGGATCCGGTACGGTATATGAATGTTTCCGACGGCTTCTTAAGGTCTAGTTCGTTTTTTTTCGCGGTTTATTTTGCTTCCTCTGGCAATCAGAAAAGTGTAATCTATACCTAGACCTCAAAACAATGAAATTCCGAATCCCTTTGCTTCACATTTAGGTACCTAACTCAGTAATTCCTTTATTTCTCAATTTTATTTTATTTTTGGCGATTTGATTATGTGAAAAATTGATTATCGGTTGTTCTTAGTTGATATGAATGGGATCTCAGTATTTAATTTTGCTTGCATGATTTTCTGAAATTTTTATTCAATTTTTCTTTGGTTGGTTGAATATTTTTTTGATATGATGAAGATCAGTACATTGTATAGTTTAAAGGTTTATAATTATAATAGTTCAGCACTTTTATTCAACGGATGGGCATGTATATAAAGTTGGAAGATAATAGGATAGTAGACAGTTTAAATGGAACTATTGCTTTCTGAGAATTTTTAAAATTTTAATAATGAATTTGCCATGAGAGAAGTTTGGGTTATGTAAATTGATAAGGAATATCCGAGAATCATTAATACTTCCTGTATGAAGTCAGAAATTACTAGTATTATTTTTGAGTGTGGATTTTATTAGGGACTATCTTGAGAATTTCTTATGGTATTCTTATCCATATATACAAACTGTTTTGGGTGTTGAGATTTGGAAAACTCATTCTACATGTAAATGTTTCATGGATGCCATCTACAAAATTCAATTCCTATGTGAAAGAATTATATATCATGTTGGATGGATAAGATGCCCTAGCATGTTATTGCTTTTGAATTTGTACTCTATTTTGCTTATAATTTCTCTGATATTAAGGACGACAATATTCACCAATATTATGCAAGTTATTGTGGATTATTTATTTAGATGTTTTAAGTGCTTAGTGGATTTTAATTGGAGTATGTTCCTGACTTATTTTGAATACACAGTATTATTATTATTATCTATTGAGATGAGAGTGTATTTAAGTTGAACATGCGCTCAATGGTCCAGTTTTTTAGATTTCTTTGTGACTCTACTAGATCTTAACAATATGTAGACTATGTTTGTCTGTCGATGAATGTAGATAGCACGACTTTGTTAATATGCAAATTTTAAGCTGGAAGAATGTTATATATATATGCATCTCTATAGCTAGGTTCCATCTCCGGAGGCATAATATGATCCAATTTTTATCTTCATTGAGACTCTCTACATCATTGTCAAAGGAGCAGCACGTGCTCGGTCACAGTTCCGGTCATCATCATCATCACCTTCGCCTGTACTTTTTTATCTGGTTAACAATTATGCACAATCTTATGGGGGCTGAAAATATGTGTTTGCCACATGATTTATGAATATGCTAACCTATAAACCTTTAGTTCGGCTCAATATTTAAATAGTACAATAAATTTTGTTTTTGCAGCTTCTGGACCGGCGCATCAATTTTTTCTGAGCATATATTTACAGGGTTTACGTATGCTATTTTTGGGTGTTGCAACAAACACCATTGAGGTAGTGGAAAGATATGAATACTATATATGGTACTTCTGCTGGTGGAGTCAATATAGGCAGACTTGTGCACAGTGCTCCCCTCACTCGTGTATTCATTTTTGAGAAAACAATACCCCAAAAGAAACCAGATATTATTATTATTATGTGGAAAATATATTCTGCACTAATGGAAATACCATTGCAATACAAGGCAACAGTACTAGACCTAGATCTCCAACAATTATTCTTGAATGAGGCATATATCTTCCTTAGTATCTTGGGCTTTTGGCTATGATGGCTTATTAGCTAGTGAAACCACCCCAATGATTTGGTTTTCCTTGGCAGTAATCGGAGAGGACTCTTGGCCCAGAGGTTGGATCATCATATCTTTTCTAAGTCAGTTCCTATCTCTATCTATTGCTCCACTATATACATTCAATCAAATTTATACATGTGCAATCAAATACATTGCTTGCTTATTGGATAAATTTATAAATCTTCTTTTAGTTTTTCAGAGCACTAGGTCTTTAGGAGAAAAATGCGTCTATTTTGTGCATTCTCCATAATCCATACTCTTTTTGCAGTCTGCAACACACCTCTTTAAAGGCTCCAACAAATGGAGTAAATTAAGTACTGCCAATGGTGTGAACATATTGTAGCAAATAATTACATCTCATGCACTTACTTATGTTATGTGGCTTCTTACTATCAAATGCTCCGTCCAATAGTGAACATATAATTACAACTCATGCACTTATGTTATGTGGCTTACTATTGAATGCCCCCTCCTCAAAAATAGATGTTCAATAATTAAAAGTGGAGGAGAGTATAAAATAATACCAATTTTTCCTATAGTGGATGTTTAAGAGAATCTTAATCATGAGCTGAATGAAATCACGTGTTTGATAATTATTTGTCTAAAACATTTGAATACGTGTATTTCTCTATTTTAACCTTCTGGATTATTATGATTTTTTTTTATTATGTAATTATAAATAAATAATGTTATCTAAGAAAAATTAAATATAAACGTGTGAACAATCTTTGATAGAGTATACTATTAGTAATATAATTTTAGGAATAAACACTAAATTTTGTTAATAACATTCTATAATAATCAAAAAAATAATTTGTACATAACAGAAGTTGTTTACAATAGTAAAAAAAATATGGATATTAAATGTAATTTTTAATTTTCTACGAGGGTAGGTAGGTAAAAATATCATTCAGCACTACTTTTTACTGATTCAGCCACAATTTTTTAGATGAATCGTCCAAATGTATTCAAAGTTTAAAAATTATAAAACAAACTGTCTGAATGACTTATTCGGTCAGATTCAGACTCGTTGAGATGTAAACAAACAACCCCTTACTCGTTCTAAATTTTAGTAAGTTTAGACTTTATATTAATTTATGACTGAATCAAACTTTGGTATCTAAAGCTGGACCCGAACCCACCACAAGCCTTATATGAGACGGTCTATATTTAGAAACAGACTCAAGAGTAGAGCTAAGCAAAAAACGGATAAAATCGAATAATCGAACCGAATTTTTTTAACCGAAATAGTTCGGTTATTCGATTATTTTGTACATTTCGGTTATAACTGTTTTAGTATCTAGTGATTGAGTTCGGTTTCGGTTTTTGAAATTTTGTTATTCGGATAAACGAATATAACCAAATTAGACATTTAAAAAAAAAACAAAGACTTGAAGAGTACTGAATATGCAGGCAGCTCCATTTCAAGGTAAGATTGTTCAGGAGGTGTTGTTTATGATATTGGAGCCAATTTATGAAACACAGTTTTCACATAATTCGTTTGATTTTAGGCCCGGGTGGACTGCTCCTATTGTGTTAAGAGTTGTATGGAGGAGTTTTGCATGTTATTTATTTATGGTAGATAAAGGGGGATGTTAGTCTACAGTATTGGATGGGATAAAGGAGGTTGGGATGGTTATTATAAATTTAGAGATGAGGTGGTGATTGATTTTGTGCTCTCTCTCTCTCTCTCTCTCTCTCTCTCTGTATTGGGATGGTAGTACGGTATTGAAACTTAATTTTGATTATTACCCGAATAAGCAAATAGTAAAATCGATATTTAAATTACATAAATTTTGATTGATTTTCAATAAATTATAATTGAATAGGCTATTTAGTTCGATTATAACCGAATAATCAGAAAGGAAAAAATTCTCCATACCTACTTCATTTTCAACGAACGAAGATTAAAACTTACTAATTATCTAGGGAAATTTTTATAGCCGCAAGAATTAATACTTTGTAATTTTTTTAAAATATGAAATTCAATTTTAGTTATATTTACAATAATACAAACAGCACTATATGATCACATTATACTATCATCTTAAAAATCTACGGACTAATAATACTTTGACTACAGAGGACTATATGATAGAAGGAACTAGAGCATCTTAAAAATGGTTGAGGAGACTTGAAGTCAATTTAGGAAACAACGCGGCTATGTTTTTTTCTAAACAAGAATTATTATTCTTATGTTTATTATTATCACATCCCAACTAATTACACATAATTCGCATTTCCTCGTTCATAGGAACAGAGTTTCCTATTTAGGAAAGAAAAAAAAAACACAGAAATTAAGAAATGCAATTAATACTTTGTTGGATTGATTAAAATAAGAAGCCATGAATATAGTAGTAAACTAAGTTATTAATCGGAGATAGTTTGAGTGGATCAATCAATGTAGAGAAGAAGTACTCGAGTATGAACACACACACACACACACACCATGGATCATGATTATTGACCTATTCTTGAATGGAGAAATGGGAAACTGATTGGAATTTCCGAGTACAAGTCCAAAAAACAGAAAAGAAAAGGAAAGGAGGGAGGGAGGGTAGAAGACCAAGACTTGAATGGAATATTTGTTTAGTCTTAAAACCGCGTGGAACCATCCCATCCGTCCAATTCCAGGTGTTAAGGTCCTTGAGGGGAGGGGAGGGGATCATCATCACGTCTTAACGTCCACATAACCGTTTTACCATATACTCCGCTCAATTAGTATTTATTTGTTCTTACTTTTTCTTTTTTAAGACTCGAGTTATTCCAGGTCTTCGGACCCACAAACAACTTGACTACTTACTTAGTTATGTTATTTGCCTCCATAAATAAATAAGCAGCAAGCAGCAGCAAGGGAAACCCAAAAACACAAACACAAATAAAAAGCACTAGGTACCAGTTCAGTTCCTTGAGTCCCAATCATCATGGATGAATCAAAAACATCCAAGATGGGATTGCCGGGCTTCCGGTTTCATCCTACTGAGGAAGAGCTTCTCGACTTTTACCTGAAAAACACAATTCTGGGGGTGGAAAAGTTGCACTACGATATCATAGGCTTTCTCAATATCTACCGTCATGATCCTTGGTACTTGCCAGGTACCGTACGTACTAAATACATTTCTCTTACTAAGTTATCAACAAATGTGTTTTGTTTTAAATTATAACTACTACAGGGTTGGCAAAGATTGGGGAGAGAGAGTGGTACTTTTTTGTGCCTAGGGACACAAAGCATGGTCACGGAGGGAGGCCTAACCGGACTACTGAACATGGCTTCTGGAAGGCAACCGGTTCCGACCGTAAGATTTTTAGTTTTTCGTCCCACCCCAAGAGGGTCATCGGCCTCAAGAAGACTCTGGTTTTCTACAAAGGCAGAGCTCCCAGAGGAACCAAAACGGATTGGGTCATGAATGAGTATCGCTTACCCGATTCCTGCCCTTCCCACAAGGTGCTACCCTCTACCTCCTACCCTACTGCTCACTGCTGGCTACGGCTACCTACTTATTCTACTCTACTACTTCTTCTTCTTCCCCACTAATTAATTAATTGTTATCTTTGCAAGCATTTTTTTAACAGTAATTTCCATTATATATGATATACGTTATTTCAAAATGAACTTGTTTTTATTCTCAAAGATGGAATTATTTCATTTCATTTCATCCATTTTTTCCCTCTGTTTTTATGCAAGATTAGATTTTCATAGCCATCAATTAAATGTACAATCCCTCCACATTTGAAGGTCGTACCAGGAAATTTACTAATTTGTACCAGTCGACTGTCTATATGAAATGTATTGCAGGACATAGTGTTGTGTAAGATATATAGGAAGGCAACATCCTTGAAGGAGCTGGAACAAAGAGCAGCTATGGAAGAAGAAGAAGAAGTAGAAGAAGAAGAAGTGAAGACCACAAATACTAATACTGATACCACTCCTCCTACACCTCCAATTTCATCGGAGACCGTCTCATTTTGCAGTCAAAACCAAGACTTGTTGGCGGCAGCTGCCAGCCGCCCGGTCTTGAAGAAGGAAGAAGAAGAAGAAGCAATGGCCACAGAGGAAAACTTTCTGAATGATGAAGCAGGAGACATGACTAAATGCTTAAATCTACAATTACCAACTGGCATGGAGAAGTTGGAGCTCCAGTTGCCCAAATTTGGCAGCCAAGACCCGTTTTATGCACCCTTATGTAGCCCTTGGCTTGACAATTGGTTGATCCCATATGCAAATGTACTCAATCTCTAATCAATTGGCAAGCGGCGGCACTAGAGAGATCTATCTATCTAACAAACTGCATGTGTACATTATTATTAATACACTCGTGTAACATAAATAAATAATCTCCTTGGCAAAGACTCAATTTGACCCTCCCACCCAAAAAACAACTCCTCGGTCTACAAGCTACTTTATGCAACAACTTTTGCATTACCCTCTTAATTAATAATCACTAATACATTAATTTATCATGGCTGCAAGCAAATAAAGTCTTGCAGCACAGTATGTAATAATTAGCTAGCCAGTTCCATCATCTATGGATACCCACAACTTTGTACACGATAGCTTCCAGGACCTAACCAATATCCCCAAGACTCTGCCCACTAGCCCAACCCCTATATTATTTCAAAGAATTTGCAATGGTATTTTACTGAAGTAATAATCACCTGTAGCTTCATGGGAAGTTTGGCCGAGGGAAAGCCGCATCTCTCTTTTACAAGTGGCGGTACCACCATCTGTGACAAAGCGACCAAATGAGCGTTGAAGAACAGAATCAACATGGGAAACATATACAAATACATGAACAAATGACTGATAAAAATCATTACCCAGTTGCAATCATAGTTGTGGAATTCATAATGTTACAGAAATTTGATACAAAGTTTACATGATAACACACATTTCAATCAATTTTAGGCAGATTGATAGCACCCTCCCCATTCTCAACTGCTTGGCACCTTGACCTTTATTTTCATATGCTGCTCACATTCCACAGCTGGCTACTGGCTTGTGGCAACTGGAAACCAATCTGACATTCTGCTTTCGGTGTATACTTTTGAAACTTTCAAGGCTCTACTTTCACGAGGTTCATTGACAAGGCCAGGGTCTTGAGAATTTAATCATTGCCGTAAAAGTAATGGACTTGCATCCATCTGGGGTGACTAGGCCTCATCGGCCCTCTCAACATTCATTTTCCAATATGCATTTCATTGATGCAAATGCTAGCTTTGTACTATAATACAAATATAACTTGAGGAAACAATTTAAAAATCCCGTTCTCAGTTCACCAAGGAAGGAAGCTGTAGTTAAAGAAGGATGATGAATAATTTGACTTGCGATTAGGGGATTATTGATATTATGATCCTCTCCCACCTTTTTGCCTCTTCTCTTCAAGTCCAGCGGCCTCATTTAACATGTCAGCAGCATCCTGGTGCATGTCCAACTTGGCCAGGGCAACTGATTGCATATAGAAAGCCGTTGGCCAATCTGGATAGACGCATTGTGCTTGCATTGCATCTCGAAGAGCAGCATCAGGTTGATCACAAAGGAGATGGCATAGACTTCGACGTGCATAAACAGTTGGGGACACCATAGTTCCTACATCTATGAACTGCAGACGACATAAAGCAAAAGGAAAAACACATGACTATTAAATCCTTGCCTTTACCAGTATTTGTTTCATTGAGGTGGATATATAGAAGTGCCCAAGAAATTATGGATACATGTTAATGCTTCAGAGGGATATAACTTATACATGTAGAGTATTATATCAACACTTCTACTACTAAGTCATGGGCCATCACCAACGAGACTAGCAAGAAGGATTTAGGAAAATACATGAAGAATCAAGCTCGAGGTTGGAGTAGAAACTTCTATAAACAAGAGAAACAACTGGAGAAAAAGATGAAAATAATAATACTTTTGCCTTTTTGTTATTTCCCATTTAGAGAGTAAACCACCAGCTAACATTCAACATCAGACAGATGTTGACTCCTAGTCACGCACTTAATGGCATGTTCTCAGCCAAAGAACAAAAAAATTTCAAAAACAAAAGAATATAAAATATACCTGAGAATAACAATCGATTGCAGTTCTGAAATCTTTATCACGAAATGAAAAATCACCACGTTTCCTTGCCTCCAGCATATCTCTCATCTGTTGGGTCCACTCTTGGAAAGAGAGCTGAACAAAGCAATATTTACAACTTAGCACAGACCGCATGTGCAGGGACACAGATAATACTATCATCTACCAATCAATTACCTCATTGGTTCCTTCATCATCACGATAGTGCGTCGTAACTAGAACCTGATGAATTGCTGTGAGATCAGTCCGTGAGCATGCCTCACCAAGTGGTGAAAGGGGACGTTGAGGGGTTGGTGGGGCATCCTCAGTGCTTTGAAATTCCAAGCATGACATAAGATGGAACCTGAAACCCAGAATCATGCCAATCATGTTCCTAGAAATCATTGCCGCTTAATCCTTCTTACAATTGCAGCAAATTTAGTCATTTGTGGTATATACCACTATTGCCTCTGTCTTAGAGGTGGGAGGTGACACTCCCACTCTAGACTTTATTTCTTTATTATTTTTATAAGTAAAAAGAATTATGAAGGCAAGGCGCCAAAAGGGGAGTAGTTATTTTAAGTAAAACATAGTTATCTAGATCTTAAGCCAACAACATAACTGTGAATAGTAATATTGGAAAGTAATGTGTCAGAAAACATGTCAAGATTCTAGTTCAAAATAGAGTGAAATTCCTTACCTCCAATCTGGTTTGTAGCGGTACAAGTGTTGCGATTAGGTCCTTTGTACTAGGCCGCTCCTTAGGTTCGTATTGCAAACATTGGGAGGCAAGATCAACTACTATTGTTGCTTCTTCTGTCGAAAACTTCCCTTCCAAATGTGAATCCATTAAGATAATTATATTCTTGCCACGTATCATGTCAAGAGCCTGCATACAAGCAGATTAATTGCATTAGTATCAGATATTATTTCCGAGAATAGTTCTCGGGTAAGGAATCACAGACCATTACAATCTTTAAATAAGTTCTCTCACAACTTAAGTCCACCACTGAATTATGTGGTGGAGAATTGGATGCTCATTATGGCTGCAAGGACTCTTGCCTTGATATATAAATTGAGACAACAGATATACGTTTAATACCCTTGAAGATGTCAAACAATCACTGAACATGATATATAAGGGTGAAAAAATGAGAGTTTTGATGTCAATCTTTATTCTTTACCCTCTCGGTAACTGAGAGGACCTCACAAAACCTCTATGCTAGAATTACAAAAACACAATTAAATGGCTTAGTACTTGTAGGGTTAATCAACTCAAAGCATTCTTTTGTTCCAAATGGAAATCCCTGTCACTTCTATCAAAAGGTTGTCAACTTCATGATTTACTAGTTACCCCGACAATTACATCAGGCAATGATTATAGAGTTTGCAAGAACTAAACTTTGCTTTCAAGAAGTTCGAATCCCAAAGATTTGGCAGAGTTTATTGCTGGTATTATAGAAAATTTATCAAGAACCCTTGCAAGTAATGTTCTCACTGACTGAACCTCATAAGTCTAAGGTTATGGAGTTCAATTGATAATCCTGAAATTCCCGTACGTTGAATGACAATCTGGATGTAGTAAATTAGCACTTATTTTGTATAAATGAAGAACAAAGTTAAACTCCAAGATAAAAGGATCAGTCCTCGGGGTAAAGGAGGCTCGATGCAAGGCATAGGACAGAGTCTTCATATGGAGATGGCTTGGTGTGTAGATATAGAAAAAACTGGAGATTGGACATATATCGGGAGGGCAGAAATGCGGAAATACCACAAATAACAAGATGTACATAGTTTCAGGAGTTTCTTTTCTATCTTTCTTGAAATGTATATGGTTCACCAACCAATAGATGCATTCTTACGCAACCAAATGAACCAAACCTATACCTTCTTGGATCATCATACCTTTTACTGCAACCTACTTAAGTGAAACTATCTAACATCCTATCTAATTCAGCTCTTCAACAAACATTCTGATTAGTACACTACACTTGACAGTGTCCGCTAGAACCAACTGTGTCAGGGATTACCAACAAATAAAAAATATTCAACTGGATATATATAAAATGTATTAATATTTAACTGCTCACATGACTTGGAGGGATATGCTTTCCACTTAGCAAATCCAAGAGGATGGTGCCAAAGCTGAATATTACACTTTCAGGTGTAACCCTTCCTACAACACAAAATAATTGGCAACATAACTGTAAGGTCAAAAGAATTAGATAAGGAATAACAAGTCTATTCTAGAATAGGAAATTAGTGTGTAGCTCATAAATCAAGTCTCTTCGATTTTTCTCTTTTTTCTTTGATAGGCAAAGTAATTATATTATATAGAAAGGATGCCAATGGGCACCACCCAAAAACACGCCATATATAAAAAGAGGCTAAGAGAACAAATAGACACATCAATGCTCGTCTTTAATTGTGATTAATATAGGGTAGGCAATTAGGCATTTGAGAAATTACACCAAACTATTTACTAAAACATTATTTCCTGAAAATATATGAAATAAAGAGCACCTCCATTGACTTTAATTTCAAAAAAAAAACTCTCAATATACAACGACTCGTAACAGTTAATTATGCATTGAATAACATTTGACATGTTTTCATGTAAACATATAAAATTACAGAACATCTCAATTTCTTTGAAAAATAAATTTATGACAACAGATAATAAAGTTCTTCGATAACAAAAACAAAACGATTACCACAAAGTGGTTCAAATATACACCAAAACTTACCACAAAGTAGTTATACAATAGACACATCTTTTCTGGGCGAGTATCATGAATATTATCAGGTCAAGCACCAACTTCAGATAGTAGTCTAGAATCTAGAGCTATCCACAGTTATGCACTCCTCTAACCTTCTCTTACAACGTACAATGCATAGTGGTGTAGTTTGGTACTTCAAAAAAGATAAAAACAGGAGAACAGTTATTTTGCCTCAATGATTTTGAAGGTTTCTGTTTCCACTGTTCTGGTGTCTCCTCAAGTTACCACTTTAATGCAACCTATATTTGGAAACCATCTCAATGCTGACAACATCTTTCAGCCATAACCAGTGCCTAACAAATTTAAGATTTGACTATGACCCCCCAAGTGTGACCAAATTGATTATTTACTTTTATGATAACGAACATAATTTCAATTTCATAAGTTGATGTGGATATCTTTATCACTCTACAAACAACTAACCACCCATAGTCATCTGAACCACTTGAGGAAATCAGTAACACAAACCCATATGTATATCCCTGGAATAAACAAATATCGTGCTTCAAAGTAGCAAATAGATGGACGTAGGCCATGGATTTTCTCAAAATCTACCAGATTATATTTCCTATCTTTGTTGTCAATGGATCTAATGTGACAAATTGTCTTTCTTTTATACTGTTACACTGACTGACCATTGAAGTTGCACTATGATAGATGGAAATGCTCCATCTCCTCTTCTTTTGTGGAGAGAAGAACCAAAGTTTCTGTACTTTTGTTAATGGCAGCTGCATATGCCGAATTGGTAGGCTGTCTATAATAAGACCGGATTAGGCTCTTCAAACAATGAAATTGAGAAGAATTCGAAAGATGGCATAAAAATATTATTGTAATCCACTTTATAAATTAAAAAAAAAAGTGCAGATTACACGTTACCAAGTCAATGAATATTGTATTAGCGTGTGTACCTAAATTTGGAAAAAAGGTTTTATATGAAAGATGGCCACAAGTTTAACCATGTAGATAAAACTCATTACTGTAAACGAGGAACTTGAAATATAGATCAAGGCAGGTGACCATATCCCTTTGAGTATGCAGGACCAGAACCCTAAAACTAAAACTGAATGATGAACAAATGCATTTTTGGGATAGAGAAATAGTCACCATTTCTTAGATACTCTGGAGGTGTGTAGGCTAGATTTGTGCTATAACTTTTTCCGTCCCTACTATTTTTCATTAAACCAAAACATGAGAGTCTGGGATCACCATCCTACAAGGTCCACAGAAATACTAACCATTAGCTCATACAGATGAGGAAGTGGAAGAAATAACTGCGCAGATACTCATAAAACTGATAATAAAACTAGGTGTTTGAAACTGTTGAATGTCTGACATACCTCATCAAAAAGAACCCTATAAGCATTCAGGTCATGGTACAATGAACGACCTTCAGTGCCACAATAGTCTAAGGCTTCAGCTATATAAAGTGCTACTCTTAATCGCATGGCCCATTCAATGGTCTGATTTTCCCCTGTCAAAATAAAGAAATTCCTCGATAATATCCAACACAAAAATTTCAATTTGAGGGCAGAAGCAATGTGAGTAAAAGAGAGCCAAAAGAAGCACCTGTAAGAAATATGACATTATAAGGACAAAGACAACAAATAAAAAGGAAGAAGTAACATACGAATACAGATACACTACACTAGCTTCCTGAATATCTGTGATTAGGAAAAGTAATGAAAACTTAACACTTCAATTTAGGTCAATTGATACTCCCTTCGTTCCAAAATTATAGTTACATTTGTAAAACAACAACTTTTTAAGGATAGTTTTATTTTTTCAAACGTATCCCTAACATTGGCTAGAAAACTAGTAGTAGTGGTGGTATGATAGTGCTCAATCAACAAAGTATAAAAGTAATGACGTGTTAGGAGCATCACGCCACTTTATAGTCTAAAAATAGAAATGCATATCTAATTTTGGAGTGGAGGTAGTACCTTAAAGCCAAAACAAATTGGATTGAGCCTGCAATGTAATATAACATATTCTTCTAATCCTAAGACACTAATAAATTACAGTTACGCAACATCAAACCATCCAAAACAATAAAGGCAGACCTAACTGAAATGTCGTCCCATAAAACTACATGTACAAGAACACAGCTTTTTGCCAAATGCATCAGACATTTGCTTTGGACCACTCATCATTCTGTCTCTTTACAGAAACAAACCAACATATGGCAGGAGAGAAAACCCATTACCTAACTCATTTTATGGACATATAATGCAAGGCCTAACATGATTGCAACAATCAAAGAAATCTATCTGGTGTAGACATGCCACAAAAGACTTGACTTAAAATTACATGAACTCAGAAATGCCAACTACACCAAATAAAATTACTTAAGTAATAAAATCCAAAATCTAATTAATCATATACATACAATGAAATAAATGCTTAGCAAGAGTATCATTAGGCATGTACTCAGCAACAAGTAATCTCTCATCACCATCACAGCAATAGCCAATCAAATTAGCAAGCCTTTGATGCCGCAACTTCCCAGCACCCCATGCCTCCTCCTAAAAGCCCAAAGTATTTAATTAATCCATACATAATATCAGCCTAGCTCAATAAGTGCAAAAAGTAAAACTATCAAGTAAAGGAAAACAAAGAATACCGCGAATTGCTTAGGATCAGGCCAGGCCAATTTGGTGAATTTCTTGACAGCAATCCAACGGCTGTTCTGGAGCCTGCCCTTATACACTAGATTGGGGGCCTTTGTGCCGCTTTCAGAGACTATGAAGTCAGAGCTGAAGTTATTGGTTGCAGCTTTGAGGTCCTTAAAGGAGAACTCAGAGAAGGGTGGAATTCCTGCGGTTGCTACCTGGTCTGGTCCGCCGGAAAATGGTGGGTGGCTTACCGGTGGGGTTGGGCCGGGGCTGTGATTGTGGAGGTGGAATTGCTGCCGCTGATGATGATCTTTTTCTGAGTGTTTCTCAGCTAAAATGGTTGATTGCCAGCAACCCATGATTCTGTCACTGTCTTCTCAGACTTGTCTCAATTGATTGGAAAGAGGAACTATTTTTTAACAAGAGAAAATGGTAAGAGAGAGAGAGTGAAAGGGTATTTATGGGGGAAATGGGTTCTTTTTTTATTTGTTCTTTGTTAAGTTGTATCACTGTGTGTTTTACATGCATAGAATGATGACAGTGGGCAGTTCTTGGGGGTAGAGTAACTAATAGGTTCTTGTTGATTCTTGATGGCTGTTAGTTCGTTCTCGACAAGATTGAAGCTTTCTCGATTTAGCATTATGGGATGTGGTTTGGTAGGTGGGATAATCAAGGAGGAGGTTTAAGGTAATAAACTAGTAACTACCAACAATGCATAGTTGAATAAAATGTTGTGGTAAAGAATATAGGTTTAACATCATCATTATTATCAGAATTGGAAAGGTGGCATGAGTTGGAAGGTTCCCTGCAAGGAATAGGCAGGGATATAGAAGTCAATATAGAATTCATGGGGCAATAATTGTAACAATGGTATTCTAAGGTAGATATATAGGGGAGTTAAAATTCTATTTTGACAGTGAACGATAATGTGAATTTTTCCTTTTTCTCTCTCTACGATTCTATCTCCTGATTTCTCCACTCTGTCTTCTTCCTCCCAAATTTCTTTTTTCTTATTTCTTCTCAAATCCTTGTTCTACTTCTTCTTTGTTCATTACCCCCTAGGAAATGTTTAAAAGCAAAGCTAGATTACTTTCTTGAATTTTGCTATGATCATGAGTTGTTAGATACTAATATATTCCCGATGCGCGTTCTACTAATTTAATGCATCTTCGATTTGTTTTGTGTTCTAAGTGGTGATTGGAAGCATTTAATCTCTGGATAGTAATAGTATGTCCCAAGACCCAAGTAATCATTTTTAACATAACCCAGTATTTTAATGAATGGTAGATAAATTAAAAGACCAGACAAGACGAGTCACGAGTACGCAAAACTAAAAACATACTCCAATGAAAACAAGAAGGGGAAGGGAAATCTATCCACTCCCTGCGTGTAAAAGGATCAGAATGAGGAAATGGCCGATTATTTGCACATGAAAAGTATGAAATGTCAACTCAAATCAATTCAACAAAGGAAGGAAGGAAGGAAGGAACATTGCATTTGGTTATGTAATGCCATTTTTCTTGTACACAAAAAAGTCAATTACGCCAAGACCAGATGAGATGGCTTGGCTTGGCTTGGCTTGGCGTTCCAATTCCAGAGATGAAACAGCAATGGATTCACACTCTGGCCTCAATTATATGATGTGAATCGTACTAAAGATCCTCGTATAATAAAACAAACACAAAAGCAGTCCTAGTGCATACAGCTAGTTGGTTGCATGAGGTTAACAACTCGGTCAGTATAAGCCAACCACAAACCCAAATTAAATAGCCCCAACACATTCCATTCCACACCCAGAATTAGCACACTAGGGTCCCGGGGGGGTTAATTCAAGCAGTTAATTATTTATAATGCTAAACAAGAAGTTAACGCCAGCAGAGTCCATTGCATTTGCCGCGCTATTGAAGGTTTGTTTAGAAAATAATATAGTAATAAATACATTTCTGTACAATAAATATACAAATTGAGACATGTTACTCTTCTATTATACAAAGATATTGTTTTAAGCTCTGTAGTTTGAGTAGGCCAGTCCTTCGACTTTCGTCACTAAACAGCAGGCTAAGCCTGAGCTTCAACTCATCTAATAATCCTAATGCAAAATTGGGCCAACATCTTGCCTGTCCTCAGGGAATGCTCTGGCAATGAACCTCTGTTGGGTCTTCATTCGCAGATGAACAGCTTAGAGGCCCTAGACCACTTTCCGTGCAGAGCAGCTTCACCTTTCCAATGTAAAACCGGGAGACAGAACAATCTGTTGTCATCTCCACTGCTACAGAAGCTCTATTAAGTGTCCAATATTTCAAGGTCAACTTCAGACTGATCATTCATTCAAGGCCTTTCCCGTACCACACCTTCTTAAGAGTCATAACTAGCGGTGACAAAATCATTATCAAGAAGCACGAATGAGTCCAGTATCAAGGCATAAATAAAAAGAACATCACCCACCTTGAGCTAGCAAACTACGGCTTGTGAAACGGCGATTACATGCTAATGAGACCATATTGACTCAGACTTGGCTTCACATTAAGTCAAGTTTCCATTGGATATAAAATTTTCTTATCAGGGGCACATAGTTGGCTCAGAATCACAAACCGCTCAAAAAATTGTCAATCACATGAATGCAAAGGTAGATGTCAACCAATCTTTCCAACAGACGATGGAGACTAATCAAACCAAAGGTAACCATTAGATTGCCAGTACGTAACAAAGGGCGGTCAATATCAAGCAATGGAAGAGTGAACCTTCAAAACTTCAAATATCATCCACCCGATCTTGCAACAGAACTGAAAGTTGCAGGTTGAGAGCTGAATCACATTTTCAACAGAGGACAAACTTTCAATTTAATGTATGCAGCACTATGAAACTTTATCCTTCTCTCCAGCAAGTCTTAGCTCTTCAATGCGCTGCAACAGCTCCTCATAAGCTCTGAAGGAGCTAGCAGTAAACTTCTCCATCGCCTCAAAAATACGTTGCATACTCAACTGAAAACTAGTGTTGTTGCTAGCTTCACTCTGATACACCATCTGCCCAGTCACCGAGAGATGACTGCCGTCCCCAGAAGCCATAACAATCCTTTTATCTAACGCCTGAATCTCCTTATGTATCTTCTGGTCTTCCCTCTCCAAGATTTTAACTTTCCTCTCCATCGTGCTGTTCACCATCATTCTCTGGCGCATTTCTTGCTTATCTCGTTCCCAGAGTTGTAGCACACTCGCGGCAAAATCTCGCATCGTCTCAACCACTTCCTTCTCAGAAATTGACTCCAATGCTTGAGACCACTGATTACAGACTACAAACACAGGCGGTGCACCTATCCTACCAGGAGAAAAAGGAACTATCCCGTCAGGTGTTTCTTCGGGTACATACAAAAGACATTTCAGAAGCCAGTTATTCAATGCTTTGACATAACCCTTCTGGGCACCAACCCAACAAGAGAAGCTGAAAACCCAATTAAGAAGCTCATGTTCAAGCTGCATTGTGGCTTCAAGATGAGCATCACTGGAGTGTTTGTTTGATATGATAGCATCTAATCTTCTAGCTTCTCTAATGGCTTGACATTGACTATGATGGCATTCAAGCATGGACTTCCACATTCTGGTCAACCTGAAGTTAATAATAACAAGTAAGACACCATCAGACAATGTGAAGAATGAATGTCAACCATAAATGTTAGGAATAGCATGGAATCAAGATATTCAAATCATGAATCAGTGAGGAAGATCAGTAGGCTAAAGTAAAACTGAAGAAAACATATCCTAAATAGTGATAGATCTGCCCTTGCTTATATGGAAACTTTCATTATGGTTGCGCAAATTATTGCCTACCTAGATTTATTTCTTTTGGAGACTTGTACTATATAATGCCTGAAGAAGGGGGGAAACATATAAAAGCCCAGCCACTATTGATGCACAATTTTGACTCCTTGGAAATCCACATTATATTCCCATGAAAATCCACATCGTTTTCCCACGAAAATCCACTAAAAGGATATCTGCTGAATCAAACATGACAAAGATATAAAGGGATATCCTTCATATCTTCCACACAGCTAATAACCAATTTTCGGTTAAACAAAGTCGAACATAACCTAAGAGATCCATCTGTACCTAAAGGTGTATAAACAACTCTACTTCACGATATTGTAAACGATTGAGACTCCCTTTCTATTCTGCACATAGAGCACCAACTGAGGTGAATAGTTCCACCTTGTCCACCTCTTAGAATCCTCATACCAAATTGCTATCATACAGCCATTTACACAACATTAATTTGATTTATACAATTTATTATAGAAGGTAGGTCTTGAAACAGTTATACGCTCCATTTAAAATTGCCTAATTCTTTGATGTATGTAATTAACTTAAAAACCGTATCTTGCACAACCACGACAGTGACTAGTTTTTCATAGATACAAGAATCCTCTTTTTTAAATAACATTTTAGGTTCGAACAAATTAAAAGGAGTTGTCTAATAAATTTATCACTATGCACATGAAAGAAGACAAGATTTCACATCACAGATTAAAAAAATTGAAGGGGCAAAAAGAAAGCAAAATGGAAGGCATATTGAAAAGCTTGCAATAATATCCGTAAAATGTAAATGCATGCAATACCATTCAGAAAAAGTCATACGAGTATAATATATGAGTCGATAAATTTACACCGAATTACAATTACGAAACTTATCAATACATGAGATTGGTAGGAATTATAGGAGGGCACCACTTATTACACGTCTCTCTAAAAAAATTACCATTAATACTTATCCACGTAACTGACAATTAAAAATTTAACGTAAACGTTCGCAATATATATCATTACCGATAATATATTGACCTTGTCCATGGAAGCAACATAGTATAAAAGAACGTACGGAAGCAAAGACACAGAGTATATAGAAGGTAAAAGAACCACATACCCTTGGATGAATTCATTTAGTTGTGGCCACAACTCATCATCTCTCAACTTGTTTATCTTCACAGAAATCTTATCAACAATTTGAATTGCAATTCTAATTTTTGTGGAAAGACTCCTAACTAAAATTCTTGTTGTATCAACCTTGTGAGCCTCAGCACCCCTTTCATCCAGACGTTTCAGCTTTATGCACTTCCTCTCATGCTGAACTCTCATTTTCTCCTCAACCTACAACGAGCATAAGCATAATCTCGTCTTTTAAAATATTAACAAACATATATTTCATACTTTATTTTTTATGACCATTAGATAGTAGTTCCAAGCACCATAAGGCCACAACAAAAGCAATACTACTTTTGTAATTTCTGTATTTAGTACACTCATTTCCTACCTGTTTCTTGATATTAAACCAATTTACAGGATATTAATCTTTCAATCCAAAGTAAAGGAAAGTATGCACAAGATCACATATAGAAACATTTTGCATGCGTCAGACTGTTTCCAACTCAACATGCTTTTCAGAATTAATCTGCAACAACATAAGAAAATGCACACGTGTCGAAGAATTTTTAAGTAGCGACGCAGGATGAACACAACCAAAACAAGTGGAAAAGGCAGGATGCGTATGAGGTTCATTGAGGAATATAGGAGTACAATAAAACAAAATTTTGTCCAGGTTAAGAGCAGACAGTGTGAAGGGCAAAGGGAAAGATTGAAACTAGAAATTTCTCGTACATAAGAGAACCTAAACCTATCACGCCCACTGGAACTTATCTAATATTTAACTAATAAGATATATTGTTAAACAACTGTAATTACATGATACCGCTAACTGCCACCCTGCCAGTATTAAGATATAGCCATCATAAATGTGTATAACCAAGTGAACCTCAGTGGAGCAAAACTATTAGTGTTGCCTGTACAAGAATTTATCATGTATTAAGGCCAAACCACTCATCCACGAATGCCATCCATATAAATTACTGAATAGCTTCCTAAGCAATACAAGTCACATACGTTCATTTAATTACAAACATAATGTGAAAGCAACAAAATGAAGACGAATTTATCAATAACAAAAAAAAATGAAATTGAAATCAAACACAGATAACACACTAAATACCTTAACTTCCTGATATAATTTCTTCTCCCAAAGGAGCAACTTCTGTAAAGTAGAAGAAAGATTTCCAGAGCTCAACCCGACAATATCATCAATATCTAAGTATGCTGGATCAGCCTTCTTAATAGAGGAAGAATCCGCACGTTTAGAAGTAGAAGTATCTGAGGATACTACCGAAAGTGAAGGAGCAATTACATTTAACATCTTGGATGAAACAGCTGAGCACATACCAAAAAATAAATAAATAAATAATTGCACAAATGAAGTTAAAACAATTAAAGATCGTCTTTTTACTTGTATATTTACAACAGGTATACAAGCCCATCAATTTGATCAGTAAGATAAGTTCTTAAAAACCTTACAATATCAAATTACAGAGAACTTCTCACCTTTATAGGCAGCGTGCTTGCTGTTATATGGATGTTTTCCGATTTCAAGTATCTTTTCAAGCTCAATCCCCAATTCCGAAGCTCGCTCAAATTGAGCTTGAATTTCCTTCACTACTTCAGAATCATCACGAAAACCCTTAAAAGCAGCCGCATTTGGGCGATGGCCAGACTTATCCTCCTTATCAACAACTTTTGTATCCACCATATGCACCTCATACTCCATTTCATCGTCTTCCATTGACGTGCTCGGCCTATAATGCAACTCGGAATCATTATTATTCCCCTTCCCTTTCCTTTCCTCATCATCCACCAGAGCTGGCTTTGAGTAAACATCTCCGCCCCCACTACCTCGGTCATCCACAAACTTTTGGTTTCCATGTACTTCCTTAACTACTTCATGCTGGTAATCCTCATCCTCCAAATCAGGAATTCCTTCCTCCTCTCTTACCTCCTTGGAGTCTCTGCTCGACGTGTACGGAGGGTAATATTTCTCAAAAGTCTCGAACGGATTTAAAAAATCCCATGTCGAGCCCCTGGGTGGCGATGGCGGAGGCGGCGGCTGTTTAGACGAGGAAGCAACCGAAGCTGCGGCCACCGGAGGTTGAGTAGGTGGGGATGAACCAAAAAAACCATCGTAAGTTGGATAATTATTGTAGTAAGGAGGATAAGTGGTAGGAATTTGATTATTGTACGGATACGGATAGTAAGAAGAAGATGAAGAATCGCCTATTTGTACTATATCTGGACTCATTGGGCGTTGCTCGTATACGACGGACGGCGTCGCTCTGTTCCTCATGTAATTCATGTTCATAAATCCACCACCACCACCACCACCACCACCACCTTGATTATACGAAGATAGGATTTCATGATCCACATAGTTGAGATGACCGTACGGATTATGCGAATTGGGGGAATCATGATCGGAATGGTCATGAAGATAATCAGATGCGGAATCATCTTCATCGTCCTCGGAATCAGAGTTAAAGCGAAGATGCGAACCGGAATTAGAATTGGAGTGAGAGTGATGGGGATGGGGAATAGCTGCCGGTGGTGAAGCGGATGGTTGGGGATCGCCTTTACGGTGGGTGGGGAGGTTAAGGACCGGAGAACGGGGAACAGCGGCGGCAGAGAATTCGAGATCTCGGTCGAAGAAGCGATGGAGAGAGAGGCCAATGGTTTTGAGAGAGTGAAAATAGGCGAGGTGAGCTTGGGCTAGAGCATGGCGCTGGTGGATGGCTTCGTCGAGGAAGGCGCAGCGGTCGCGGCAGAGTGCCACCGCCGGGAGGTCATCGAGCTTAGAGCTCGTGCAGCCCATCAATCAATCAAATGAAAAAAACAAAATTGAAATCAGCTAAGACGAATTGTTGCAAAACAGAAAGAAAGTAGAGAAATAGTGCGGCTAAGGGGAGCGGGAGTTAGGGTTAGGGGGAGAGAGAAAGAAAGAGGAAAGGGGAAGGAATCTTTTTGACAGGGTAGAGTCAGTCGTCGGTTTGTATGGTAGCAGGCTGAAAGTTGGTGACGAGAGAGAGAGAGAGAGAGTGGGTGGGATGAGGGGGAGGGGGAGGAGGAGGAGAGAAGGCTGCTGCTGCTGCTGCTTCTTCTTCATCATCGTCGGTTGTGATTGGGTACTACTATTATTTTGTGCGTGTATGACTGTGTGTGTAAGTGTAACAGTGGTACTTTTCTTTTTTTGACTAATTAATTTCATAATGGTCATTCTAGTATACATAATAATTAATAAAATTTACCCATCTCCCAATTAATTTAGACTTCCATTTCATAATATTTAATTAACCTCAATTTATGAAATTTTAAAATATTTTTTTATCAAAAAAAAATTAATTTAGATACTTTGAGTTAGAAACTAAAATGTATGTGTGAGAGAGAGAGTAATTATAAAGAATAGAATTGATATTTATACAATTAAAAGTGTTAGTTCTATAAAATTTTCTCTCATACGCAAGTGAATAATCTCATTTATAATATTCATCTATTATATTTATTTATGAAAATATTAATTCCTTAATTAAAAAATGAAAAGAAATTTCATTCGAGAGGGTAGATCGAGAGAGAGGAGGATGTGGTGTAGTTTTGGTAGTTGAAGGACAAAAATGAAAGGATATAAGTATTAGGTGCCAAATGTTAAAAATAGGTATCCTTGAAGGGCAATTGGTAATAATTGAAATTATTAAATACTATAGTACTTAAAAAAATTCCTAGTGGAGGTCAGGTGATTGGGAGAGATTAACCAACCAACCAATCAACCAACCAACTAAAATTGGTCGGTTAGGGAGTCGTAATAACTTAGAGAATGTAAGTGTAGGAGTAGGAATAGTAGTAGTAGTAGTAGTGTTTTATTGAATTACTAGTTGAAGTATTTAATAGGAGTAGGAGTATTGTAGTATTTGTTTCCCTTAAAATGAAAGGAATAATGAATGAATGAATGAATTGGATTTGGAAACTGGGAAATCCGGAAGGAGAAATAGAAATTGGATTTGCGTGTGCGTGTGCGTGCGTTATGCGTTTGGTGTTGACGGGAAGGTTTGACGCCTGTTTCCGTTTCCGCCGCAGACAGTGAGACAGACGACTACTTTTCTCTTTCTTCTTCCATCTATACCCTTCCTTTCACATTTAAATTACACTTGCGTCTTACTCTCTCTTTTTTAATTAAAGTACTACCAAACATGAATTGAAATATTTTTCCATCCCTAATTAATGAATGAGTGCATTTTTTGAGCTGTATAATAAATGAAAATTTATATTTACACACTTTTTGATATTTCTACACTTCTTCGTAACGAAGTCATTGAAAAGTTAATTATATGAATATACATATAGTAATCAGTGGATATTTATGTAAATTTTATTCGTGTAAATATAATTTATTATGTACCCAATTAATTTAATTCACAAAATATAATACTACTACTTATTTGAGGATGAGGGATATCACGGCCTTAAAATTAAACGGATAGTCTCTAATTTTAAATTAATAATTCTATGACTCCTGCATATTGATAGCCTATAAATATCAATAGCTTCTGAGGGAGAGATGCAATTTAAATATTACAAAAAAAATGAGAAAGAGGAGATATACATTGGTTCTGCAGTAGTTTAATAAATTAAAATTGATACTAATACAAAAATGAAAAATGAAAAAAGAAAAAAGAAAAAAGAATTAATCTATTTGTTAGTCAATGAGGATAATATATTATAGTATAGTATAGAGAAGATCTTGGGGTATGTATGTAATAAAAAGGTATAAATAGGATAGTAACAGTATTCACCCATCAATTATTCCTACATCAATCAATATATCATCATGGAATGAAATAAAATAATGGTAAACCGATCACTCATTGCATCCGCTTCGGGTCAAAATTCCGGTGCCCCACCACCCCAGTCAATCATGAAAATGGAATAAGGTAATTTACAAACAATATTTTATTAGCTGACCACACCGGTGATAACCAAAAGAAAAGAATAATATTTTAGTAACTCTCTCTCTCTCTCTCTCTCTCTCTCTCTCTCTCTCTCTCTCTCTCTCTCTCTCTCTCTCTCTCTCTCTCTCTCTCTCTCTCTCTCTCTCTCTCTCTGTGGGAAGAGTTATTATGGATGAAAAATTGACATATACGATCTTAATTCTCCATTAAAAATATTGATGGCTGCGATTTAGATTAGAAAATTACCGTCCACTAGTATTACTAGCGGACTCTGTTAGTATAAAATTCTGACCATTATACCCCTACTTCGCCTCCACATCAGATCAAAAAATATAGGTCCGCTAATATTACTAGCGGATGATAGGTACGTCCTAAATACGTCCCAAAGCACGATTTTTCTCGATGTCTAACCCGTTGCTCACTAGGCACGCCCTAAAAGAAGAATAGAAGTCTTCTGTAGGGTTATTATCGTCGTCAAACTTGAAGAACTTAGCTTTCTCTGCCATCAATATGACTGCCCAGTGAACAAAAGGCTGCATCTTACAATTGTCTACTTCCTGACTGCCCTTACGGTCCGCAGAGTGGATGAAGTCCTTGTTTATAAGCTCGTCAAAGCACTTGGCACCCAATTGCTCTAGATCTTGTTCCTTTTCCCTTTTCCTTTCCTTTTCGTCTTCATTTAGCAGGGGTTATGAATCCTTCTCCGATCCACCAGTAGACCATAAGCCTCTTCTTTATTTTCTCATCTTCTGGGAACACCGAAAAACACAGCAGACACAGCTTCAACTTGTTATCAAGGCCTGCATAGCGTTACTAGAAATCATGGAATGCAAATCTATATTCATTTTTTATTTTCTCTTTGAACAATTCGATTTTCCCGCTCAACGGCTTATCGTTAATGGTTTAGGGTTGCACGCTTTTCTTAGAATCGCTGAGATGTTGTTCCAAGGCTGGCAGATCTGCAGGGTTGATCTTGAACTTGGGAGATATTGTGAGCTTCAACTTCCTTACGCGCTTCTTGAATTAGCGAAGCTCTTTCTGAATCGCGATTTGGGACGATTTGGGCATAATGGTCAGAATTTTATACTAACAGAGTCCGCTAGTAATACTAGCAGACGGTAATTTCCTAATCTAAATCGCAGCCATCAATGTTTTTAATGGAGGGTTAAGATCGTATATGCCAGTTTTTCATCCATAGCAACTAGTTGCTATGGATCATCTCCCATATATATATATATATATATATATATATTATATGCATTTGTTACCGATCAAAAATAAGTGTACATCATTTCAATCGTTCAATATAAGAATCAATGATCAAAATTAATTCATATCCGTTACTATAAGTAGTGAACGACACCCATTATCCGCTATTATTAGTAGTGGATGTACCGTCGTCCGCTATTAATTGTAGCGGACGTAAACTAATATCGGTCATTAGTTCTTATATTAAACGATAGCTAGAGATATAGTGTATACTCATTATATATATATATATATATATATATATATATATATATATATATCCCATTTGTTTTAAAACTCAAAATGTATTTCGCACTTTGTTCTTTTCAAAATTAAAGACAAATTCCTAAATTAGAGTCTTTGATCTACACTAAACATACATTTCCCGAAGTTTTTTATTACGCTTTTTTTTCGTTCAAGTCTTCTTCTTCCTAATAATTTGAGATTTTCTCGTTATACAGAGCTTTTTTACATGATCTCTATGTGGAGGAGATTTGATTGGTATTAATTGGCGAAGACAAATCTATTTAGATTTGTGTGTGGGATTATCACGAAAACCTCCTTTTCATTGCTCCCTATTGAAGAATTACGCAAATTATATATTTTTGTCTATTTTTAAAAAATATATGTTCTCGAATTTTAATTTAAAACGGGAGAAGATAATATAACTTATGACTAGTGTTTTTGTAGTTAGGTTCACTTATTAATGAGAATTTACCCTATTCTTATTTTTCCGTCTCTTTTGATTTTATGCTTAACTTGTACGAGGTAGTGTTCCTTTTTGCAGTCTTTGAAAATTCCAAAGGAGAGAGCAGTGGAGAATTGAAGGGTAGCTAACTAACTACGAAACGGATGACTTGAAGATAGAAGGTGAAATGAAAAGAAGAAAGGGACTATACATTCAGTTTTGTAAATTGATCATAATGTGTGAATAATGAGTGATTCTATATAGTATATGTCTTGAAATCTATTTACATGCACTTTTTCCTTTGTATTGTTCAAAATTAAAGGCAGGCAGGTGGATGATTGGTGTAAGAGCATCTCTAACAGAAGTAGTAATTACTTTGGGATACTCAAATAGGTGAGTCACATCAGAAAAATTCTCTCCAACAGTCTCTTCAACCTAAGTCATTAAATCTGCAACCTCCTTCTCACTCTTCAAATTTGCAACCTCAACCTCTTTCTCACTCTTCAAAATATTTATTTTATTTTGGAAGAATCAAAATCATATGAAAAATGCTAACAACATTTATTTTGTTTGAAAAGTTTGATGTACAACTCATTTTAAAATTTAATATCATTCTTTTTTATCTTTTTAAAAATTGAATGTTATTAATTATTTCAAATGTTGTCATTTATTATTGTTTTAAGTTAAATATTACATTAATTGAATTTAAGAGGCTGATAAGGCAAAATATGAAAGTAGCAAATAATATTCTTCAAATTATCACATAGATCAACAAATTTTAATTTAAACATTTTGAATAAACTTAATTTGCTTCAAATTAATTAAATCAAATTAATAGGATGAGAAGCAGCTTTAATTTGGGTGGGCCAAGTAGACTACTAAAACTCCGGAATAGGATCTTCTCCATTTGACTTTTTTTTTTTTGTATATTTTTTATCATCATCTCTCTCATCATCAATATATCACATTTTAACACATTTTAAATGAATCTCCGGTTCCGTTCGTAATTCTAAAACTCCTTATATTATTCTGTCTATCGCGTCGACGAGCTGTATATATCTCTATCGCATGCCGTCTCCCTTAATGAAGAAATTAACATGCACCGTTTCAACTAAAATACTGAAGAAACTCGTCGGTGGAATCCGCTAATGCATGGATATATATTCCGATTCCCCCTCTCCGATCCCTCTGCAGGTTCGTTTGACGTAGGGTTGATTGAAAACTAATACACTCTCTGCCCCCTCCCCTCCCCTCCGAAAAATTAGCTAGTAGCTAGCTAGAGAGACATGATTTTGAGAAAATATGGATCTATTTTTTATTCCGTTTTTCAATTGTTTTAACCGTTAGCTTCCCTCTCGTGGAGGCTGAAGAGAAGGTTAAGGATGCGGAGACGGAGGCGGTAGCAGCAGTAGTAAAATTAAAGGCGGGGAGTTGTTGTATATGCATGGCTTGATTGGTTTTATTATATATATATATATATATATATATATATATATATATTCATATCCATTTATTATTCATCTAAAATTACTCAACCCATTAGTGACCTATTATTCATTAAATTTTATATATTACCCCCATTTTAATCAACCCATTTGTCACTACTACCCTACTATATGCTTGCAGCAGCAGCTCAATCAAATATATTCATATATATAATTGAGAGCTTGGCATGGCTGAGGTCTTGATTAGTCTAGTGGTTAAGATTTAGTAAGAGAGTAGCTGTGATATTTAGGATGATTGATTCTTGATATTATTATAGTAATGATGTATTTAATTATAGTAAAATTATTGTAGTATTATATTTCTAAAAAATAAGACTTCAAAAACAAAAACAAAAAAGTCCTGGCCAGCTTCTAATTAGTGAAGTCTCAGTAATTAAAGACTCCTTTAATTCTACTCTACCTGTCTATCTAGTTATGATTGCTTTGCATTTATTTGGTCCCCGTCCTTATTCTTCACTGGCCAACTAGCCGGGTTAGTACTCAATTAGAAAGAGCTACTAGTACGTAGTGTAAGTGTTCATCAAAACTATATATATATATATATATATATATATATATATATATATATATGATTGGTTGAGCAATTCAAAGAAGCAACCAGTACATGTACTTTGTCTTGTTCTTGTTTGCATATGGAGTAGTATGTTTTTGCAGATCATCAATCTAAAATTAACTATACATGCTGCACAACACTACAGCAACTCACATGCATGCGCATATAAATATTTTCTCATCATTACTAACTTTTACAAATTAACTTGAAACATTTAAAATTCAAAATTAAGATTATTTATTATAATTTATAAAATAAATTTTTTTTACAATGAATAATATTTTTTAGATAGTTTACGGTATCCATTATTGTATTGACTAAACTTAGAAAAATTCATTCTAAATATTATTTAAAAATTTAAAAATATATTAAATTAATTTTAAAATTCAATAATTTTATATTTTGAAACGCATGCATTATATTGTAATAATCGATTTAGCTATACGTACATGATGAAGGAAGAGGGTATCTAGGTCTAATTGATTTAGTGAGTGAGTTAATTTCTCCCATGCAGTGATATATAGCAGCAGCATTTATGTATCATTTTGTAATAATTTCATTGTAACCGCATGCGTGTATATATATATATATATATATATATATATATATATATATATATATATATCAATTTTGTTTCAGAGTACGTACGTCAAATAAAATTGGTATACAACTTAGTGTAATAAACATTGATGGGAGGTAGGTAGCTAGGATGAGGAGTGATGTCAAGTGAAGGGTCGAGGTGGATGATTCCCGGAATGGAATGGAATGGAATTACTCTCTCTTCTCTCTCTGCTAACTAGTAAATATGAGTAATATATATATTTATTATTAATCCCAAGATCTCGTCACGCGCTTCAATCACCAAAATACGCTTTAATTTTGTACAGTAAATATGTCAACATCAGATCTTGACAGCTTTGGGTCATCGGAGATCGCTCCGATGTGAGAATAAGTACAGACCAAAAAAAGGATTAACAATGAAGGTAGTGTGCTCTAGTGTCTGGAGAGAAAAAATATTTTGTTACCTTTTTTGTAGTGCTTTGTACCCATATATTATCTCACCAACTTGCATGTTGTCTCCCGATACTTACGTCAGCTGGCTGCATGCAGGCTTTACCATACCTTACTCTCCACCTAGTCAACATTATGTCAACTCCTCATTAATGAAAGAGGCTTAAAACAGCTTAGCCTATCTAATCAATCAGCCGCCTGCTACACCCTTTTTTAGCTAACCTTCTTTAATAAGCTATTCACCCACAAACTGCCACCTATCCTCCACTACCACCTCCAGCCCAAGCCTTATGTTAATAAGCAATTAGATAATAGCCCGATACCCCAGGAATAAAATCGGGTATGACCCGACTGGTCCAATTAGTTCTGACCCAAATCGGCCCAAAAGGTTACGGCCCAACATTGCCCCCTAGTCTTTTATTAAACAGAGTGTTTGATGAAAGAGTATAAGAGTCCGGCCTAACCACCAAAAGGAATTCAAACAGATTCGGCAAAGCCCACCCAATAGAAGGCCTACGTCCAGATATAGATCCCTCAAATTCAAAAACACACGTCGACTTTTCACATTCAAAAAAGCAATCGACGGAATATCCAATATCAAGAACAGACACCAACCCCCTTAATCATTACTTCCATTTAATGTGCAGCCTTTAGTTTTCGAAAACGATTGAACGGGCACCATTATAAAACCCCCAAGCCTCCAACTTAGTTATCTTTACTTGTTTATTTGAATCTCAAGGTATTCTAGCTTTCTCCTTCCTTCAGTTTTTCCTTTTTGCAAATCGTCATCAATGGCTGCATAGAACTCCGATAACCCCACTACCCAAATCATTCCGGAGATAAATCCCAAACCAAAACCCTCGTCCGGCAAAAGTCTCCCCCCTCCCATTCCTGAGATCCCCCCTTTCGATTTCTCAGACGAGCTGTAACACCCCATTGCCAATACTCCCTCCAATCTCACAGAAGATGATCTCGATATCATCCGAAAGTGATACCAAATCCCTGACACCCACTATCTGAGAGTGCCCGTTCCATCCGAGCGAATGTACCAACGTCCAGAGGGTTGGACCGCCATGCCCATCATCTTTTTTGAGAAGGGGATCCGTTTTCCTCTTCATGCCTTCGTCATTACCCTTTTAGGGTTCATGGGTGTTGGATTCGCCCAATTGGCTCCTAATTCCTACATCCACATCCTTGCTTTCATCGCTTTTTGTAGCGAATTAGGGATTCCCCCTTCCATTGACTTATTCTTCACTCTTTTTACTTCTGGCAAGTCCCGCGAAAAGGGATTCAAGGTTTTAGGCAAACAGGCTCCAAAACCCAACTCTAAATTTGATAAACACCCCTTGATGGACACTCCGTCAAGTAATAAGAAGTGGTACAAGAAGTGGTTCTTCGTCAAAGGGCCTGAGATACCCTCTATCCCAGACTGGACCACTGTTACTCATGTTACTTCAGATCTTGGTGATATCCCAGAGGAGCGTGTACGGGAGATAGCGAAGATCATGGAAAAGCTTCTCATGAAAGAGTGGAGCTTCGCCCTCCTGAGAAAGCAGGCATGGTTATACAACCACAAATGTAAGTCCGAGGTCAACGTTTATGTAGTTTCTTGAATTTTCTTTTAATATCTATTCTGAAACACATTTTTTCAACTTTGCAGTATCTCTTATCAAGCCCACCTCCTCCGATATGAAAGAATTAGAGGAGTTTCTTTTTGCTGAATCAGCCCAAAATCCCCCCGAGGTTCAAGAAATCGAAGGGCAACTCACCGAAGACCAAACTGTCGACCCCCCAGTTACGGAATCCCACTCTCCTGTAGGACCAAGCCATCTTCGCCACAAGAAGAGGGCTGCCAGGAGGCCCAGACATACTCCAGCTCCTGTCCTCACGGAGTGCCTCCTCGACATACCTATCGCTGATCGTACTAAGGTCCTCCTTACCAAGAAAGCAAAAGGCCAAGGTCAAAATTATACTCCTCTCAACCGAAGAGTTGAGGGTACCTCTTTTTGAATCGAATCAACCTCCACCTCCACCTTCGCCCACCGAACTAGATGAATTTGAGGTTGAACCCAGTTCTCCTCTTATTTGAAAGAAAAAACATGCTTCGGATGACCAATTATTAGGTGAAGACCAGCCAATACTGTGACACCCCCAAATCCGGGTATTTCAATTCCACGGGACTTGGTGTTCACTGTACGAATATCATCTATCTATCTACCCATAGTAAATGCAAACCATGCAATAAATAGAATTAAATCCTCCCCTTATGGGGTTACAACATCTGAGTAATAAATAAAATAAATCCCAGGTCATACTAACCTTAAACATCCGTGCGGAACATAAACAAATAAATAAGTCTTACACAACTCTAATATAAGTCTGAAACATAAACACATAAAATAAACAACAAGTCTTCATCACTTGTTGACCTTGCCCTTGCCTTTGCTAGTAGAAGGCTCATTGGACCTTTCGTTCTTAACTGCAATGTTATTATTACACAAGAGTGAGCACGATTGCCCATAAGTATAATAATATGACAACAATATAATAACATGCGAGTGAATCAAAGACATCTGAATAAAGAAACTCAACTTTTGACTTAAGAATGAATAACAGGAATCAAAAGAACGTCTGAGGGTCATAAGACCTTGAACTATGTCCTAGGTTGTAAAGTTTTTATGCTTTAAACCTTTAACAGTCATAAGACTATAGACTCTACTTCTTGTACTTAGGGGGATCAGCCCTTAGTACCATACTGTGCACAATATCTCAACTCTAAAACGTAAATAATCCCCTTTTACAGGGTTGTTCATCTCAGTTTTGACATCAGAGTCCGCACCAAAGGAAGTTTGGTTTGGATAAGCTCAATAAGTATTTTAGAATTTAGAACGTTCATCAACTATGGACTAGTCGAATCAATAAGGGTTCACTAGTCCTATAAGGTTCAACAATAACATCGATATTCAACTTCAATAATAAATTTCAAGAGTATACAATCGAATAAGTATTGTATAACTGAATCATGCTTTTAAAAGAGTTACAATATGTAATATGAATTTCGAATTGGAACAATTAAGAACACGAGCTTATTCGATATAGAAACACAAGTCTAAGACTTAATAAATAAATAAATTAGAATTTAGGGAACTTGCTAAATCAATAAGTTAGGGATAGGATAATTGCCTCTTGCACAAGCTACAAATATAATTACAATTCACTTCCTCAACGTCCTACACATTACATTATGTATACGACATCGATTAGTTTTCATAACTACCATGTTTAACTGTTGAACTATTCACTTAAGTTCGACTTACAACTTGGTTTAATATTACTCAATGGCTAACCACATAACATGACTGTAAACTCATAACATGCATATCACACATGTATAGCCCTTTAAACAATCATAATCAAGTTTTACAATTACGATATTCAAGTTCGCACTTAGTTTGTTAACTTGAACCTTCACATTATCTTATACATTTCAATAACTTAATTTATTAATCATGAACTTTAAATCATATAATATTCATGTATGTAACTTAAAACATCTTTTATTATCGAGAACACTACACTTGTGTGCGTGCATGTCCGAAGCCCTCCGATTGCCTCCGAATACGCATCAGTCACAAAGATGGCCATTTTTACCCATTTTAACGATTTCAAATTGAAAAACTTAAAGAATGAAAGTTGTAGGTCTACTCGTTATCTTTCCGAATCATCTTGAATCTCCTTAATCGGAGTTCGTATGAAAAAGTTGTGCTTATTTTACTACAGGAGGTCAAAACAGTCTCGAAAATAAAAAAAACAAAGGCTCCCGGACAGCCCTTATACCCGCTGGGGAGGGTCCTAATACCCATGAACACCCGCTGGGGCGGGTCCCCCTGCTGGTGCACTCCCTGGTTCGCGATTTTGACAGTTTGTTGGCCCAATTACTCCAATTAAATACAAATTAAACTCACACAACGATTTCTATGAAGTACGAACTTCATAGAAACATCATACAATGTTACTAACATGTTTTTAACATCTTAAATCATGCAATTACTCGAATCAAATCATTAAATTTCACTGTTCTTGGTGTTCACATCATACAATGTTACTAACATGTTTTTAACATCTTAAATCATGCAATTACTCGAATCAAATCATTAAATTTCACTGTTCTTGGTGTTCTTGACGGTTTAGAAGAAAATCAAGAAATTTAACGTTACGGATTCGTTATAACACCGAATCCGTTCGTTTAACTTCCGTTTTGTTCGTATAAACGTGTACAATCATATGCAAATGTTAATTCAAAGTTAAACCATCGATTCATGGTATAAAATTTGTACGTAAGGACCGTATGGCCATATATACGACTCTGTAATTTTTGAAAACCCAATTTAAACAAAATTCGATTACTGCAAGTTATGCATATATGGCATATAATATGTTATAAACACATATGAACACACATATAGCCATATAATGAACAAATATCAATTTTTTTTCCATTCACAGAGAATTTTAAAAGCACGTAAATGGAAAAATCTGTAACTTTTGAAAAATCAAATTAAGCATAACTACATGGATTTAATCGCATTAAATCATGCATACATGATATACAACATGTTATGATCATACAATAACACATATAAAATTATATCATACATTAATTATCAAATTAGTTATTCACAGAGAATTTCTAACATACGTTAATGGAAAACTTTAAGAACTTGAATTTAAAAACTTAGGAGAAGGAATTACCCTTGCTAGTTTGTGAAGATGATTCAAGGATGATGAAAATCTTCCCTCAATTCTCTGTGTTTTCTTTGTTGAGTTTTTCTCTCTAAAATTTTACTCTGATGAAATATAAAATTTTATATGTTATATGTTTATATAAGCCTATGTAATTATACGCATATTCAAGCTGGTGGAGTCGTGGTCGGTTAATGCCCTTAGTGGGTTAACTGGCCAACTCCTCATAGGGCCTCGTTTGGCTAGCTCATTTATTTCTCCTTTCCACTTAATTTAATTAACTTACTATAATATAGTTTAATAATGTCACACTTTTAATTAATCAATTAATGTTATTTAAATCAATTAAATAAAATAGTATAAATCCACATTAAATCACATAGTCACATAATTAAAATTCTCATTCATTAATTATGTCAAATCATTAAATCTCCAATTAATTATTAAATTAATTAGAATAACATTATGCTTATTAATTAATATATTAATCAAATAAGCTCAATTAGATTTATACTTTGAATATTAAAATTTACCACATTAATTTAACTAATGTAACACATATAATTAAATTAATCTACCACAATTTTATCAATTAATTATTTAACTCAATAATTAAATCATCAAAAAAAAATATTATTTAATTCAATAAATATTCAAATTAAATTACAAAATCTCGTTCGTCACAAATACCCTCTCCACAACGATCAAACCCTTCTCTCTTTGTGTCAACGTCTGGAAATTCTCGATCGCCTAGCTTATGGCCTGATCAGAACGAAGACTTCCCTCTACACCTCTATAATTCTTTCGTTCTGGACACAGACAACCATCGGTTCGGCAACAACTCCATTGCTGATTTGATGGAAGAAGGCATGGCTAACCAGGCTAGAGTAAATATTTAACTATTTTTGCTTATAAATATCTTCTTTAGGCATTTTATTAACTCAGGATAACTGCAGGCAAATGGAATCTTTGGGCGTCTCTATCAAAAGTATAAAGAAATCGAAGCCGAAAAAGAGGCGTCCCGAAGAGAAAATGCCATTTTGAGGTCTGCGCTGGGTAAGGAGAGAAGCGAACATGAAAATATTCGTTTCAACTGCAAAGGCCTCCAAGGTGATCTTGCCAAGATGAAGGAACAACTGGCAATAGCCGAAGCCCTTCAGCAAAGGACTGTTGAACAAAATGATGGATTGCGACGAGCCAACGAGCAACTAACTCAGAATAATCAAAATCTGACCCAAGCGTTCATCGAGGCCAAGAAGTCTGAATAATGACAATTTGACTTACGGGGCAAAGCTGAGAAAGAGCTTCGTGACGTCAAATTAGCCGGGCCCCCTCTTACCGAGGAGCTTTGGAAAGAAATTCAAACTGAATACCGTAAATCAGCCGAGTTAAAAAATGAAATAGTTCAGATGTATGCCGAGGGCTATGAACAAGCCCGAAGCAAAGGTAAAGCAAAACTAGCTGCTGCCTCTCTGAACCCATTACTCCTCGACTCTTCCGATGACGAAGACGAAGAGTGATGGCGAAGACAATCTATCCCTTATAAATTTGTACAAATTTCAACGATAATGTAATTTCTTTATTATGTTTAATAAAATATATCTTATCCCTTTTTACTCCTTTTCAGTTTAAGTTATATTATTATTCAAACAACATGTGATTTAACTTCAATACTTCGAACAAAGTCAAGTAATAATATAAGACGAGACTTACTCATTACCGAAGAATGCCATATACCATTGTTATAATGAATAAATCACCAAGCTTTCAACGAGAATATTTGTTCCGAGGAACTAATAATATCATCCAGCCTTATAATAATTAGGTAAATCCGTTCTCTCCGGGAGCCGAACAGGTTCAATCCAAAAAATATTTCGCTTCGCTACGAGGAGTCGAAGGGATCCAACCTTATAACTGGTGACCACGTTCTCTCCGAGAGCCGAACGGGTTGGACCATCAATAGTTCGCTTCGCTATGAGGAGACGAAGGAATCCAACCTTATACCAAGCTGGCAACCTCGTTCTCTCCGAGAGCCGAACAGGTTCAACCCAAAAAATATTCCGCTTTGCTACGAGGAGTCGAAGGGATCCAACCTTATAACTGGTGACCACGTTCTCTCCGAGAGCCGAACAGGTTCAACCCAAAAAATATTTCGCTTCGCTTCGAGGAGTCGAAGGGATCCAACCTTATAACTGGTGACCACGTTCTCTCCGAGAGCCGAACGGGTTGGACCATCAATAGTTCACTTCGCTACAAGGAGACGAAAGAATCCAACCTTATACCAAGCTGACAACCTCGTTCTCTCCTAGAGCCGAACAGGTTCAACCCAAAAAATATTTCGCTTCGCTACGAGGAGTCAAAGGGATCCAACCTTATAACTGGTGGCCACGTTCTCTCCGATAGCCGAACGGATTGGACCATCAATAGTTCTCTTCGCTACAAGGAGACGAAGGAATCCATCCTTATACCAAGCTGGCAACCTCGTTCTTTCCAAGAACCGAACAGGTTCAACCCAAAAAATATTCCGCTTCGCTACGAGTAGTCGAAGGGATCCAACCTTATAACTGGTGACCACGTTCTCTCCGAGAGCCGAACGGGTTGGACCATCAATAGTTCGCTTCGCTACGAGGAGACGAAGGAATCCAACCTTATGCCAAGCTGGCAACCTCGTTCTCTCCGAGAGCCAAACAGGTTCAACCCAAAAAATATTCCGATTCGCTACGAGGAGTCGAAGGGATCCAACTTTATAATTGGTGACCATGTTCTCTCCGAGAGCCGAACGGGTTGGACCATCAATAGTTCGTTTCGCTACGAGGAGACGAAGGAATCTAACCTTATACCAAGCCGGCAACCTCGTTCTCTCCAAGAGTCGAACAGGTTCAACCCAAAAAATATTTCGCTTCGCTACGAGGAGTCGAAGGGATCCAACCTTATAACTGGTGACCACGTCCTCTCCGAGAGCCGAACGGGTTGAACCATCAATACTTTGCTTCGCTACGAGGAGACAAAGGAATCCAACCATATACCAAGCTAGCAACCTCGTTCTCTCCGAGAGCCGAACAGGTTCGACCCAAAAACTATTTCTCTTCGCTTGTCAAAAAAATCGAAGGGATCCATCCTTATAACTGGTGACCACGTTTTCTCCGAGAGCCGAACGGGTTGGACCATCAATAGTTCGCATCGCTACGAGGAGACGAAGGAATCCAACCTTATACCAAGCTGGCAACCTCGTTCTCTCTGAGAGCCGAACAGGTTTAACCCAAAAAATATTCCTCTTCGCTTGTCAAAAAAGTCGAATGGATCCATCCTTATAACTATCAAGAAGAAAAGCCATCATTGGAGAAAAAAGCCACTTTTATTGATAATTATTGTCGTAATTACAGACTTCCGGGCTTTGACACTGGCTCTATTGAAAATATTTACGGAGTCTTCCAGCATGTCAAGTGTTCTTAATCTCAGACCCATCTAAGGCTCGCAGCCAGTAAGTTCCGGGCTTCGATACGCTAATGACTTCATAAGGGCCATCCCAATTTGGCATGAGTTTACCCATATTCTGAGGTGTAGAAGCCTCTACCTCCCGAAGAACAAAATTCCCAACTTTGAATCTCCAAAGCTTTACCCCTTTGTTGTAGTACTTAGCCACACGACGTTAATATGTAGCCAATTTTACCAAGGCTGCCTCCTTGACTTCTTCGAGCAGATCTAGGTTGGCTTTGAGTCCCTCCTCGTTGTATAATTCTTTAAATTGACTGACACGAAGACTTGTAGACCCAATTTCCACCAGAACTAGAGCATCAGAACCGTATGCCAGTCGAAATGGCGAGTCTCCCGTCGTAGTTCTTGGCATAGTCCGATAAGCCCATAACACGTTGAGTAATTCTTCGGGCCATCTTCCTTTGGCGTCATCCAGCCTTTTTTTGATCCCATTCAAGAGTATTCTGTTAGTCACCTTAACTTGCCCATTAGATTATGGATGAGCAACCGAAGTCTTTCGATGCTGAATTCCTAACTCCTTCAAGAATGCCTCAAACTTTGATCACACAAACTGGCGTCCAATATCTGAAATTACCACCGTAGGAATGCCAAATCGGAATACTACTGACTCCTTCAGAAACTTCAAGCATTCTTGCTCCGTGATCAGCTGAAGCGGCTTCTCCTCTACCCACTTAGTCATATAATCAATCGCCACTATAACAAAACTGACCTGACCTTTCGCTTTTGGGAGTGGACCTAGTATATCTACCCCCCAAATAGCAAAAGGTATAGGAGATATGTAAGACCCCAACTTTTATAAATAAAGATTTAATTTTCTTTATATATTATTTCGAAATAGTAAGGTGTTGACTTGATAAATATGAAAGTTATGGGTGAAATGTGCAAATATTTTAAAATGAGCAAGTGGTTATAAAATATTCTTGTTGTCGGGGAATATTCGTTTGGTCGTGGAATATTCTTGTTGTCGGGGAATATTCGTACGACGGCGCAGATATTTGTGGACCCCACAACGGAATAACTGTCGGATATAGAAAGCGACAGAAATAACCTTTTTACAAAATAACGGCGTAGTTGTTACCGTTAGTACTGTTGAAATACCCGGTGGTTAAAATACAGTGATACGCGGTGTTGCACAGTAGCACACGGTATTGCACAGTATTTTGAATTATTGAGTCTTACGCGAGAAGGCACTTGCTCAATTATTGTTACAGTAATTACTGTTCAATATTTTATATTATTGACTCAATAATTGCTACGTTGCTATTTTATACGATTGATTCAATAATTGTCATTACACAGTATTTCGCATTATCAACTCAATAATTCATATTATTTGAATAATATTATTAGATAGCATTATTGATAATGTCTAAGGAAGTTCTGTCTAGGAGGGGTTATTTAATTGCGCGCCAGTAAGGAGAAGTCCTTATCGGAAGGCCCCCTCTTTCCTGGGAACGACCTGGTTGTCAATATTGTAGTTCTATAATATTATTTGTGAATAATTAATTATTGATTTATATGATAAAGAAATATTTATTTTGTGGATATTAAAGAAGGAATTAGTACTGATGTGTTTTTATCAGTATTTTGGTGTGAAAAATCATCTGTTTGTGGATTTTGGATAATTTATGTTGGGAATTTGGAAAAACTTTCTTCTGCAAAGTTGTAGAGAATTAAATTTCCTATGGAAAGGACATAGAATTTGTATTTTTCTGACAAAGGGGCTATTTATTATGAATTATTGAAGTTTCGGAAAATAAATATATTATTTAATGGGTGGGACCCACTTTTGTTGTTTTGTTGAAAAAATCAGATTTTTGGTAGCAGCCGGCGGCGGAAGAAAATAAAATAAAATAATATATTTTATTCATTTAGTCTCCTTTGGCATCCTAAGCTTTTCCTATAAATAGGGTGCTTAGGTTAGAATTGAAAATCACACCAGAATTCGAAGTTTTCTCTCTCTATAATATCGAGTGTATTTTTGTGAGTATTTTAATACTTTGAGAGTTACTATTCAGTGCAAGTTTCCTTCGATATTATATCCGATATTCCAGTCAGAGGTACTATCTTTTTGAGGTAAGGGATGTTATTTCTTTCGTAAATGATGTTATTCTTTTCAATATCATTATACCGAAATATTGTCCTGGATTTTATGTTGAAATTCTTACTTTTTCCGTCGGGGTTACTATTCACGTATACGGCACTATTCACGGGAAAATTTATTTTTCTTCTATTTGTCCAAATTGTTTGTTAAGGTTACTATCTTTGATTGTATCCAAGTTTTGAGCTCTATTCTTGAATTTTGCTCCATAATTGATTATTACGAAGTATTCGTGAATTGGATAAACTAAAATACGAATCCTTGATCATTGTCTTTTATCTCACTGGATTCGTTCTTTAAAATGTTTTTCATCATCCTCAGTCTTAAAAGGTGATGTAACTGAATATCTTTGGCCTGTAGAGCAAAGATGAATGATTACCTGATGAATATCTTTGGCCTGTAGTGCAAAGATGACAGGTGTTGAGATGAACATGACTACTGATGATGCAAATGAATATCTTTGGCCTGTAGTGCAAAGATGAATATTTGATTCGAGATGTATATTGATTGATGTTACAGGGATAAAATATTGATGATGGACTTTTAAATCATAGAAGATAGTAGACTTGATTCTCTGCTTAACTCTTCTAATGATTTGTTATTTCCGCTGCGAATATTGATCTAAAGTTGGTTGTCCATTATATTTTATCTTATTTGTTGAAGACTAACGATAATTTGTTTTCCATTATCTTAGTCATAATATTCTTTACTGGGCTAGTTGAGCTCACCCTTTTCATCTGTTGTCCTCTTCAGGAAATGAGAATGTTGCGGGTACTAGTCGGGGGACAGAGTGATGGTCCGAGTTAGAGCAGTAGTAGTCCTCACTATTTCTAATAAATAGTGTGATAATAATTGTAATGAGGACTTAGTTTGAATCTTAATATTTTCTACATATTTGTACTGAGACTCACAGTTGTGTGGTCGTATTTTGCACGACCGTATGATATAAAGTTTGTATTTGAATTCTGTACCATGTATTTGGCGACTCAGAATGGGTTGGGTTGAATGGACCTATTCTGGGGGGCGTCACAGTTGGTATCAGAGCTTAGGGATATGATCTCTGGCGGAGATCGGGGAATAGAACTAGGAGGGGAGAGACGAGTAAATCCTTCGCTAGTGTGTCCTACCTAAGCTTATGTGGTATTTAATTGGTCAGTCGGAGCATAGGGTTATTATGTGATATGTGTAATTAACCCTTGTTTTATGGCAGTATTTGAGAATGGCAGCTGAGAATGTTAACAACGAAGTGAATGAGACCGTGGAGACACCTTTAATCGTTAACCAGGAGAACGTACAACAGGAAGGCAATGTTCTTCCTGAAAACAACGTTGGTCAAACGATAAATGATGAGATGTTTAGAAGTTTTTTGCAGTTCATGCAAAATCAGACGAGGGAGACTCGTGTGCAACATACAGGTGGAGATAATAACAGCACGCGAGTTGTCACTGCTAAGCAGTTCAAAGAATTGGGACCACCAGAGTTTCTGGGAAAGCCAGATCCGATCAAGGCGGAGACGTGGATTAAACAAATTACCAAGATATTTGATGTCTTGGGATGCACGGAGGAACAGAAGGTTCCATTCGCCACGTTTATGTTCCGTGGAGAGGCAGATTACTGGTGGGAATCCGTAAAGCGTACCCAGCCTACCGCACTCCAGATGTCTTGGGAAGCGTTCCAAAAACTGTTTAATGACAAGTACTTTCCTGAAAGTATTCGTCATATGAAGGAAGTAGAATTTATTAGACTCGAACAAAATAACATGACGGTATCCCAGTACGAGGCTAAGTTCGCGGAGCTGTCCAGGTTTGCACCTCATTTGGTGGAGAATGAGGAACGTATGACGCGGATGTTTCTAAGAGGTTTGAAACCCGAAATACGTCAATACCTCATTTCTCATAAGTTTTCTTTATATTCGGATGTAGTAAACAGGGCCCAGTTATTGGAACGAGATAATGATTATGTTCAACCGAGGGACCACAACCAAGGTCGTACCGGTGGCAGTAGTCATCGGAGCAATGACAACCAGCGAGGAGGAAAGTATGACAGAAGTGGTAACCACTCCGGTGGTTATCGTGGTCATGATAGTAGAAGAAGCGAATCGGGGGGAGATTTCAAGAAGAGAAGGTACAACAATGAGAACGTGAAGACGTCGACATCAGCACCAGCATCAACTGTTTCGAGGGGAGGAGAACGACCACCGGTCGTATGTTTTAAATGCGGGAAAGAGGGACATATCAGCCCAAACTGCCCACAACAATTCAAAGGATGCTATAACTGTGGAAAAGAAGGACATATAGCTCGAGATTGTCCTGTTGCGAAACCAAGTTCAGCGGGGGTGGTGATTCCAAAGGCGGTTGCAGACAAGTCAAAATCGGTGATTCCTGGAAGAGCGTTTGTCGTGACATCCCAAAACGCGAGGGATCCGCACGAGGTGATTACGGGTAAGCTGATCATAAACTCTTGCGAAGTTTATACCTTGTTAGATACCGGTGCTACCCATTCTTTTATTTCACCTGCTTGTGCTCAACGTTTGAACTTGACTTCTGCTAAGTTAGACTTTGACTTATCTGTTGAAACTCCGTTAGGAGAAACCTTTGTTACATCTACAGTTTACAAATCTTGCTTGATTCAGATTGGTACCCTTACCTTACCCGTTGATCTTATATCTTTGAAAATACTTGCATTTGACGTGATTTTAGGAATTGACTGGTTAACCACTTACCATGCAAAAATTGATTGTTTTCGTAAGGTTGTTAGTTTTCATATTCCTAATCAACCTGTTGTACGAATTCAAACCACCAAACCACTAAAATCAGTCAATATCATTTCAAATCCCAAGGCTATTCGTTTATTGAAAAACGGATGTCAAGCTTTCTTAGCTCATGTCACTGATTTAAACCAAAATACATCAGATTTGAATGATATTTCCGTTGTTAATGAGTTTCCTGATGTATTTCCCGAAGAACTTCCCGGTCTACCCCCAGAACGTGAAGTTGAATTCTTTATTGACCTTGAGCCCGGTACAAAACCCATTTCTAAAACCCCATATCGAATGGCTCCTATTGAACTTCAGGAGTTAAAGATTCAATTACAAGAGTTGTTAGATATCGGTTTTATTCGTCCTAGTACGTCTCCTTGGGGTGCTCCTGTTTTATTCGTAAAGAAAAAAGACGGGAGTATGCGACTTTGTATTGACTATCGAGAGTTGAACCATGTCACCATCAAGAATAGGTATCCGTTACCTCGTATTGATGACCTGTTCGACCAGTTGCAAGGAGCGCAATTCTTTTCAAAGATCGATCTTCGTTCTGGATATCACCAGTTGAAGATTAAAACTGAGGATATTCCAAAGACTGCTTTTAGAACACGGTACGGGCATTATGAGTTCTTAGTCATGTCTTTTGGATTGACTAATGCTCCTGCTGCTTTCATGGATATGATGAACCGTGTATTTAAAGAATATTTAGATCAATTCGTTGTTGTCTTTATTGATGACATCCTCATCTATTCTAGAAGCCGTGAAGATCATGAACACCATTTGAAGTTAGTACTTCAAAAGCTTCGTGAGAACAAGCTATACGCCAAGTTAAAGAAATGCGAGTTCTGGCTTGAGGAAGTAGCATTCCTTGGGCACGTGGTATCGAAACGTGGAGTATCTGTTGACCCGGCGAAGATTGAAGCAATACAAAGCTGGGAGCAACCTAAGTCGGTGACCGAGGTACGAAGCTTTCTAGGCTTAGCTGGTTATTATCGTAGGTTCGTAGAGGGATTTTCTCGAATCGCTACTCCATTAACTCAGTTGACTCGGAAAGATACGAAATTCGTTTGGAGCGAGGAATGTGAGAAGAGCTTCCAAGAGCTCAAGAGGAGGCTCATTTCGGCACCTGTTCTGACAATACCATCTGGTTCGGATGGATTTGTTATCTACAGCGATGCTTCGGGCAAAGGGTTAGGATGTGTTCTCATGCAACATGGGAAAGTCATAGCCTATGCCTCGCGACAACTCAAAGAATATGAGAGGAATTATCCTACTCATGATCTAGAGTTGGCAGCAGTCGTTTTCGCGTTGAAGATCTGGAGACATTACTTGTACGGAGAGAAAGTGGAGATTTATACGGATCATAAGAGCCTTAAATATTTCTTCACTCAGAAGGAACTCAACATGCGACAACGACGTTGGTTGGAGCTGTTGAAAGATTACGATCATACTATCCAATACCATCCTGGAAAAGTGAACGTGGTAGCTGACGCGTTGAGTAGAAGATCATATGTAGGAACGAATGCGATGATGTCAAGTATACGCGTAGAACCAGCTTTGATTGATAAAGTTAAAGCTGCTCAAGCTACGGATGCGGAGCTGATGAAGATGAAGAAGAAGGTGCAAGAAGGTGCTATTCCAGAAGCGAGAATCGATGAAGAGGGAATACTTCGAGTCAACTCCAGACTTTGTGTTCCTAACGATTTTGACTTGAAGTATAGAATCATGATGGAGGCACACAACACACCGTTTGCAATCCATCCTGGGAGTACTAAAATGTATCGTGATCTTCGACATACATTTTGGTGGAGCAATATGAAGAGAGAGATCGCGGAGTTTATTTCGAGATGTTTAACTTGTCAACGTGTAAAGGCGGAGCATCAAGTACCGAAGGGTCCATTGCAACCACTGGAGATTCCGAAATGGAAGTGGGAGCATATTACGATGGATTTCGTTACGGGTCTTCCCAAGGTTTCTCAAGGCGTAGATGCGATTTGGGTTATTGTTGATAGATTAACCAAGTCTGCTCATTTCTTGCCGATACGAGAGACTTATTCCCTTGAACGTCTTGCTCATATGTACGTGAATGAGATTGTGAGGTTGCATGGCATGCCAGTATCCATAGTTTCGGATCGTGACCCCAGATTTACTTCACGATTTTGGATTAGTTTGCAGAAAGCTATGGGTACGGATTTACGATTCAGTTCGGCTTATCATCCTCAAACAGACGGACAATCGGAAAGGACTATCCAAACTCTTGAAGATCTATTGAGACTCTGTGTTCTAGACTTCAAAGGGAGTTGGGATAAGTACTTACCATTGGTGGAATTCTCCTATAACAACAGTTATCAGGCAAGTATAGGCGTAGCTCCATTCGAAGCGTTGTATGGGAGAAAGTGTCGTTCTCCAGTATGTTGGAACGAGGTGGGTGAAGCAACATTGTTGGGACCAGAGTTAGTACGTATGACTACAGAAAAGATCCAAATAATCCGACAACGTATACAAACGGCACAGGATCGACAAAAGAGTTATGCGGATCTTCATCGAAAGGACGTGGAATTTAATGTTGGAGACCATGTGTTATTACGTGTTGCTCCATGGAAAGGAGTTACAAGGTTTGGGAAGAGAGGAAAGCTCAATCCACGATTCATTGGTCCATTTGAGATTCTTGACCGAGTAGGAAATGTGGCCTATAGACTCGCATTACCTCCAAGCATGTCTCGTGTTCATAACGTATTTCACATATCCGTGTTGCGTAAATATGTGAAAGATCCAAACCGCATTATTGAGTTAGAACCAGACGAGATAGCTGAAGATTTAACGTACGAGGAGGTACCTGTCAAGATCTTGGATAGGAAGGAGCATGTCCTACGCTCGAAAATTATACCTCAAGTTAAAGTTTTGTGGAGAAACCATGCAATTGAGGAAATGACGTGGGAGTTGGAATCGGAAATGAAAGCGAGGTATCCTCACCTTTTTGACATACCAGGTACGTACGTCAATTTCGAGGACGAAATTTCATAAGGAGGGGAGGTTGTAAGACCCCAACTTTTATAAATAAAGATTTAATTTTCTTTATATATTATTTCGAAATAGTAAGGTGTTGACTTGATAAATATGAAAGTTATGGGTGAAATGTGCAAATATTTTAAAATGAGCAAGTGGTTATAAAATATTCTTGTTGTCGGGGAATATTCGTTTGGTCGTGGAATATTCTTGTTGTCGGGGAATATTCGTACGACGGCGCAGATATTTGTGGACCCCACAACGGAATAACTGTCGGATATAGAAAGCGACAGAAATAACCTTTTTACAAAATAACGGCGTAGTTGTTACCGTTAGTACTGTTGAAATACCCGGTGGTTAAAATACAGTGATACGCGGTGTTGCACAGTAGCACACGGTATTGCACAGTATTTTGAATTATTGAGTCTTACGCGAGAAGGCACTTGCTCAATTATTGTTACAGTAATTACTGTTCAATATTTTATATTATTGACTCAATAATTGCTACGTTGCTATTTTATACGATTGATTCAATAATTGTCATTACACAGTATTTCGCATTATCAACTCAATAATTCATATTATTTGAATAATATTATTAGATAGCATTATTGATAATGTCTAAGGAAGTTCTGTCTAGGAGGGGTTATTTAATTGCGCGCCAGTAAGGAGAAGTCCTTATCGGAAGGCCCCCTCTTTCCTGGGAACGACCTGGTTGTCAATATTGTAGTTCTATAATATTATTTGTGAATAATTAATTATTGATTTATATGATAAAGAAATATTTATTTTGTGGATATTAAAGAAGGAATTAGTACTGATGTGTTTTTATCAGTATTTTGGTGTGAAAAATCATCTGTTTGTGGATTTTGGATAATTTATGTTGGGAATTTGGAAAAACTTTCTTCTGCAAAGTTGTAGAGAATTAAATTTCCTATGGAAAGGACATAGAATTTGTATTTTTCTGACAAAGGGGCTATTTATTATGAATTATTGAAGTTTCGGAAAATAAATATATTATTTAATGGGTGGGACCCACTTTTGTTGTTTTGTTGAAAAAATCAGATTTTTGGTAGCAGCCGGCGGCGGAAGAAAATAAAATAAAATAATATATTTTATTCATTTAGTCTCCTTTGGCATCCTAAGCTTTTCCTATAAATAGGGTGCTTAGGTTAGAATTGAAAATCACACCAGAATTCGAAGTTTTCTCTCTCTATAATATCGAGTGTATTTTTGTGAGTATTTTAATACTTTGAGAGTTACTATTCAGTGCAAGTTTCCTTCGATATTATATCCGATATTCCAGTCAGAGGTACTATCTTTTTGAGGTAAGGGATGTTATTTCTTTCGTAAATGATGTTATTCTTTTCAATATCATTATACCGAAATATTGTCCTGGATTTTATGTTGAAATTCTTACTTTTTCCGTCGGGGTTACTATTCACGTATACGGCACTATTCACGGGAAAATTTATTTTTCTTCTATTTGTCCAAATTGTTTGTTAAGGTTACTATCTTTGATTGTATCCAAGTTTTGAGCTCTATTCTTGAATTTTGCTCCATAATTGATTATTACGAAGTATTCGTGAATTGGATAAACTAAAATACGAATCCTTGATCATTGTCTTTTATCTCACTGGATTCGTTCTTTAAAATGTTTTTCATCATCCTCAGTCTTAAAAGGTGATGTAACTGAATATCTTTGGCCTGTAGAGCAAAGATGAATGATTACCTGATGAATATCTTTGGCCTGTAGTGCAAAGATGACAGGTGTTGAGATGAACATGACTACTGATGATGCAAATGAATATCTTTGGCCTGTAGTGCAAAGATGAATATTTGATTCGAGATGTATATTGATTGATGTTACAGGGATAAAATATTGATGATGGACTTTTAAATCATAGAAGATAGTAGACTTGATTCTCTGCTTAACTCTTCTAATGATTTGTTATTTCCGCTGCGAATATTGATCTAAAGTTGGTTGTCCATTATATTTTATCTTATTTGTTGAAGACTAACGATAATTTGTTTTCCATTATCTTAGTCATAATATTCTTTACTGGGCTAGTTGAGCTCACCCTTTTCATCTGTTGTCCTCTTCAGGAAATGAGAATGTTGCGGGTACTAGTCGGGGGACAGAGTGATGGTCCGAGTTAGAGCAGTAGTAGTCCTCACTATTTCTAATAAATAGTGTGATAATAATTGTAATGAGGACTTAGTTTGAATCTTAATATTTTCTACATATTTGTACTGAGACTCACAGTTGTGTGGTCGTATTTTGCACGACCGTATGATATAAAGTTTGTATTTGAATTCTGTACCATGTATTTGGCGACTCAGAATGGGTTGGGTTGAATGGACCTATTCTGGGGGGCGTCACAAGATAAAACTGAGTATAGCTCTTCTGGTGGCTGATGTGGGATCGGACTATTCAGTTGGCACTTCTGGCACTTCTGGCACTTCTTCACGTAATCGGTAGCCTCTTTGAAAATGGTTGGCCAATAATACCCCTGACAAAGCACTTTATATGCTAGTGACTTCGCGGCCATATGATCACCGCAAATACCTTCATGAACCTCCCGAAAAGCATATTCAGCTTCAGACGGAACCAAACATTTCAGTAATGGAGAGGAATAAGCCCTTCGATACAGATCTCCATCAATAAGCACGAAGTTTGCACTTTTGTACTTCACTTTTTTGGCTAACATTTGATCCGAGGGTAGTACGGCATCTGCCAAATAGTTTATGTATGGTGTCATCCAACAATTAAATCGTTCGACGCACATTACCTCTCCGTGATGTATGCTAGGTTGCTTCAAAACCTCCAAGTAAACTGATCCATCAAAAGCATTCGATTCAGTTGTAGCCAGCTTCGACAATGCATCAGCATTTGAATTATTAGTTCGACCAACACCTTGAAATTCGCACGAGCCGAAGTACTGAAGTCGATCTTTCAATTCTACAAGATACTTGATCATTTTAGAGCCTCGAGCTTCATATTCCCCCGAAACTTGTTTGATGACCAGTTGAGAATCACTGTAAATAATCAACTTCTGAACCTCCAAACTCTTGGCCATACGCAACCCTGCTAGCACCGCCTCGTATTCAGCCTCATTATTCGTTGTCCTGAATTCAAATCTGATAGCTTGTTGCACTTTGAATCTCTCCGAACTCGTTAGAATGATCCCAACACCACTAAGATCCGAAGTGGAAAATCCATCAACATGTAATGTCCAAGAATCGTGCACCTACTGAAGTGTAGCCACCATTTCCGTAGATCCTTCCGCTTCGTTTAGACTCCCACCAACTTCGGAAAACGGGCATTCTACCACAAAATCGGCTAAGGCTTGACCTTCAATAGCTGTCCGTGGATAGTATTCTATAAAAAATTGAGATAGTTCCATCGTCCACGCAGCAAGTCTCCCCGAAACCTCTTGCTTCCCCAACACCTTCTTTAGTGGCTGATCTATGTATACCACTATTACCCGACCTTGGAAGTACTGCCGAAGCTTTCTACTGGCAATGATCAAAGCAAAAGCAAACTTCTCAAGGTTTGGATACCTTGTTTCTGCGTCTTTAAAGGCATGGTTCACATAGTAAACCGGATGCTGCTTATCCCTAACTTCACGCACCAAAACTGCTCCTACTGCTAACGAACTTGCAGCTAGGTACAAATATAAAGGTTCAGCAGGAACTGGCTTCACCAACAAAGGTGCTTAAGACAAATACCTCTTGATTCCTTGGAAAGCTTCCTCGCACTCCGAGGTCCACTGGAACGTCTTCGCACTCTTCTGTCCTTTAAATGTGTTAAAGAACGGCAATCACCTTTTTGCCGATTTAGATATGAACCTCCGCAACGTTGCTATTCTACCAGTCAAACGTTGGATGTCCTTTTACGACTGTGGGGATTTTATGTCCAAGATAGCCTGGATTTTCTCGGAATTAGCTTCGATACCCCTTTTGCTGACCAGATAACCCAGAAATTTCCCAGCTCCAAGTCTGAAAGTGCATTTGGCCGGATTCAGCTTCAAATCATAACGCTGAACCGTCTGAAAGCACTCCTCTAGATCGTCCAGATGACCACCAACAGACATGCTCTTAACAATCATATCATCAACATAGACCTTCATATTCTTCCTGAGCTGCTTTGTGAAGACGCGGTTCATCATTCTCTGATACGTAGCTCCCGCATTGATCAAATCGAACGTCATTTTTTTGTAGGCATACACCGACCGATGAGTAATGAAAGCTGTCTTCGGTATATCCTCCTTGCACATAAAAATTTGATGATATCCCAAAAAAGCATCCATGAAGCTAAGCAAGGCGTACCCCGAAGTTGCATCAATAAGTTGGTCAATATAAGGCAGAGGATAGAAGTCCTTCGGACACGCCTTATTTAGATCGGTATAGTCTATACAAACTCGCCATTTGCCATTATGCTTCTGTACCAGAACCACGTTTGCCATCCACTCAAGATAATCAATCTCGAAGATAAAGTCTGCGTCCAGTAACTTGGCGATCTCCTCATCAATTATTTTCTGTCTTTTTGGTGCGAAAATCCTTCTCTTCTGTCGAACTGACTTCTTAGCTGGATCCACTTGCAATCTGTGCTCAGCCATTTTTTGACTCACCCCAGGCATGTCACTAGGAACCTAAGCAAAGATATCGGCATAACACCGAAGCAACTCCATCAAATTTATCCGGAAAGGCTCTGGCAGTCCCGAACCGATTTTCACCATTTTTTCTTTCTTTCCCTGAATCAACTCAATCTCTTCGGTATCCCCCGCTGGCATGACTAATGGTTCCGTTCCTCTTTCTGTAAATGGTTCAATTTCGATAGCCATGGTCTGTTTCTGCTTACTGATTCCCACTCCCGAAGTGATCAATGCATTTCGATAACACCTCCTCACCAAGTCCAGATCTCCTGTCACTTCGCCAACTCCATGGGGCGTAGGAAATTTAATTTTGAAGTGGGGAATTGAAGTAAACATAATTTGAACCTGTTGGGGAACCGTCTCGAAGACAACCGGCAGCTCAAGGGTCCCTGCCACTTTAACCGAATCGTTGCTGAAGCCATATAAAGGGGCCTCCTGCCCAATTTCCATCTTCTGACCATTCAAAGGCATCCGGTGATAAGCATGGGCATATAGAATATCCATCGAAGAGCCATTGTCGATCATCATCCTCTTCATATTCACCGAACCAACTTGTGCAGTGATCACCAAGGCTCCCTCATGTGGTTCGATAGGTTCTGAAGGGAAATCTTCATCTGTGAAAGAGATTACGGAACCCGGGTACGCCCTTTCCGCCTTCAGAGGTTTATCTGCCAGAGTCATCACCGAGTCCAGATATCCCCGTCTTTTCTTTCCTGCAACCCTGCTCACGTTTCCTCCTGAGATCACATCTACAACATGTCGTGCCGCCTGGTTCGGCACTGGTTGATCCGGCTGGGCGACTTGTGCTAACTCCCTCTCCCTGGGCTGTTCCCTCTGCCGTTCTCGCCCTGCTACATACTGTGCCAGAGTACCATTTTGAACTTTTCTCTCAGTGAACTCCTTCAAACTCCAGCAAGAATTCGTATCATGCCCGACCGCCTGGTGGTAATTATAGTATAAAGTAGGATATCCGGACCCTGGTCGGGGATTATTTTTAGGCGGTTCGAAGTATGGTTGGTTCTTTATCTGTTCCAAAATAGTAGCCCGATCTGTGTTGAGCTGCGTATACACCTTATTCACCTTCTGAGTAGGAACAGGCGGACGATCTCCCCTGGGTGTCCAGTTATTGTTATACCTCTTTTGATTCCCTTCAAACCGGTCATTACCGTCACTACTCTTTCTCTGATTACCGTCTGACTTCTCCTTGTCTTTTTCTTTTGCCTTTTCCAAAGAGCTCTGCTTCAAGCTGGCCATCGCCTCTTCTACCATGATAAAGCCTTCAGCCTTCTCAAACGATTCGGTCAGGCTTTTTGGATGCTTGAACATCAACTTCTTTACCAGTTTCTCTGACTTCACCAGATCTAAACCATTCTGAAACAACCCTACTGCCTGAAGATCGTTGAGATCTGAAACCTTCCCCACAGCTTCTCTGAACCTCTTCACGTATTGCCCCAGGGTCTCGCTCGAATACTGTCTTACTTGAGCCAACGATCCCGTGGGCTTTCCCCTTCTCTTATTGCTCCCGAAGCGAGCATGGAACTTGTCACACAGATCCGCCCACGACGCAATCGAATCCGAAGCCAGAGTCCCCATCTACTGCCTTGCATTTTTTCTCAACATCAATCCAAATGTCTGACACTTAGCCGCATCCGAATAGTCGTAATAATCCATCAGCCTGTCAAATGCTTGGCTGTGGTCGTATGGATCCCCAGAACCATCATAACTTTCCATATGAGGCAGCTTCTTGCTAGGATCTGTTTTCTCCTTAAGAATTTCCGATGAGAAAGGAGACGTCTTTTTGTCCGAAGTCTTCTTCCCTTGCTGAACCTCCGTTAGCTGCTTTCGAAGTTCTTTCATCTCTTTTGCCAAGTCTTCTACTACCCCGGGTGGCGAAGCAACTTCTTTCACAGGAGAGTTCATCTTCTTATGTTTAATCCAATCTTTTCTATCCGGACTAGACGATCTTGAAGGACTTTGTCTGTTACTTCGGCCGGAGCGAGAACCCCCTTGTGTGGTGTACCCTCTTCGGACTCTCTGGAGAATAACTTCTTGAACGGCTCCGGCGCCCATCCCTTCTACTGTTCCTGCGATACTCAATACGGGGCACCTTTTTCAAAGCCTCGGGAGAATATTCTCGTGACCCACTTCGTCTTCTGTCGGGGTAATGACTACAAAACCCACTTTCAGACTGCCTAGAATATTCATCCCTTCTTTCTCTTCGACCTAGTGACCTACCCCGTCTTTCCGGTCGAGTGTAACTGGATACCTCATCTTCTTTCTCAACCACAAGAACCATCTATTTAGAAATCTCTTCCCTCTTCTGTAGAAGTGCTTTCAAAGTCGTGTCGGTCTCTTGTGCCATCTTCGCCAGGGTAGAGATTTTGTCTGCCTGACCTTCTCGGTGTTGGGTCCTAGGCGGTGTACCTACCACCCTTTTCCGATCCTTGTCAGGACTTTTGCTGGCAATAGAAAATAACTTCCTCTTGGTATCACCATGATCTCTAGCATGAGACCCTCCCGGAACTTCTTGTGATTCAAGTCTATCATGGATACTTACCGAAGGGCCCAACCTATCTTTCACCGAGATTCTTTGCAAAGAAGAACTAGCAGTCGTCGGCTGTCCTTCGGCTGTAACCGTCTTAGTGTTCACCATAACTTCCGATGTAAGATACTCAATGTTTGTGATTGAAAACCAGAAACACTAGAAAACCCTTCCTTCTAACGCCAATGTTAACGCCAAGATCTCGTCACGCGCCTTAATCACCAAAACGCGCTTCAATCCTGCACAGTAAACACGTCAGCACCAGATCTCGACGGCTTTGGACCGCCGGGGATCGCTCTGGTTTGAGAATAAGTACAGGCCGAAAAAAGAATTAACAATGGAGGTAGTGTGTTCTAGTGTCTAGAGAGAAAAAATATTTTGTTACCTTTTTTGTAGTGCTCTGTACCCATATATTATCTCACCAACTTGCACGTTGTTCCCCGATGCTTACATCAGCTGGCTGCATGCAGGCTTTACCATACCTTGCTCTCCACCTAGTCAACATTATGTCAACTCCTCATTAATGAAGGAGGCTTAAAACAGCTTAGCCTATTTAATCAATCAGCCGCTGTAAGACCCCAACTTTTATGAATAAAGATTTAATTTTCTTTATATATTATTTCGAAATAGTAAGGTGTTGACTTGATAAATATGAAAGTTATGGGTGAAATGTGCAAATATTTTTAAAATGAGCAAGTGGTTATAAAATATTCTTGTTGTCGGGGAATATTCGTTTGGTCGTGGAATATTCTTGTTGTCGGGGAATATTCGTACGACGGCGCAGCTATTTGTGGGCCCCCACAACGGAATAACTGTCGGATATAGAAAGCGACAGAAATAACTTTTTACAAAATAACGGCGGAGTTGTTACCGTTAGTACTGTTGAAATACCCGGTGGTGAAAATACAGTACGCGGTGGTGCGCAGTAGCACACGGTATTGCACAGTATTTTGAATTATTGAGTCTTACGTGAGAAGGAACCTACTCAATTATTGTTACAGTATTTACTGTTCAATATTTTATATTATTAACTCAATAATTGCTACGTTGATATTTTATATTATTGACTCAATAATTGCTGCATTGATATTTTATTGACTCAATAATTGCTACAGTTGATATTTTGTAGTATTGATTCAATAATTGTCGTTGCACAGTATTTCACGTTATCAACTCAATAATTCATATTATTTGAATAATATTATTAGATAGCATTATTGACAATGCCTAAGGAAGTTCTGTCTAGGAGGGGTTATTTAATTGCGCGCCAGTAAGGAGAAATCCTTATCGGAAGGCCCCCTCTGTCCTGGGAACGACCTGGTTGTTAATATTGTAGTTCTATAATATTATTTGTGAATAATTAATTATTGATTTATATGATAAGGGAATATTTATTTTGTGGATATTAAAGAAGGAATTAGTGCTGATGTGTTTTTATCAATATTTTGGTGTGAAAAATCATCTGTTGGTGGATTTCGGATAATTTATGTTGGGAATTTGGAAAAAATTTCTTCTGCAAAGTTGTAGAGAATTAAATTTCCTATGGAAAGGACACATCATTTGTATTTTTCTGACAAAGGAGCTATTTATTATGAATTATTGAAGTTTCGAAAAATAAATATTTTTTAAATAAAAGGTGGGCCCCACTTTTGTTGGGTTGTGGAAAATCTGATTTTCTTGGAGCAGCCGGCGGCGGAGGAATTTTTTTAAAAAATATTATTATTTTATTATTTTAGTCTCCTTTGGCATCCTAAGCTTTTCCTATAAATAGGGTGCTTAGGTTAGAATTGAAAATCACACCAGAATTCGAAGTTTTCTCTCTCTATAATATCGAGCGTATTTTTGTGAGTATTTCTATACTTTGAGTATTAGTATTCAGCGCAAGTTTCCGTCAATATTATATCCGATATTCCAGTCAGAGGTACTATCTTTTTGAGGTAAGGGATGTTATTTTCTTTCGTAAATGATGTTATTCTTTTCAATATCATTATACAGAAATATTGTCATGGATTTTATGTTGAAATTCTTACTTTTTCCGTCGGGGTTACTATTCACGTATACGGCACTATTCACGTATACGGCACTATTCACGGGAAAATTTATTTTTCTTCTATTTGTCTAAATTGTCTGTTAAGGTTACTATCTTTGATTGTATTCAAGTTTTGGGCTTTATTCTGGAATTTTGCTTCACAAAGTATTATTATGGATTATTCTTGAATTTGGATAAACTAAATGACGAATCCCTAATCTTTGTCTTTTATCTCACTGGATTCGTTTTGTTTAAAATGTTTTTCATCATCCTCAGTCCTAAAAGTTGATGTAACTGAATATCTTTGGCCTGTAGAGCAAAGATGAATGATTACCTGATGAATATCTTTGGCCTGTAGTGCAAAGATGACAGGTGTTGAGATGAACATGACTACTGATGATGCAAATGAATATCTTTGGCCTGTAGTGCAAAGATGAATATTGATTCGAGATGTATATTGATTGATGTTACAGGGATAAAATATTGGTGATGGACTTTTAAATCATAGAAGATAGTAGACTTCATTCTCTACTTAACTCTTCTAATGATTTGTTATTTTCGCTGCGAATATTGATCTAAAACTTGTTGTCCATAATATTTTATCTGAACTGTTGAAGACTAACGATAATTTATTTTTCATTATCTTAGTCATAATATTCTTTACTGGGCTAGTTGAGCTCACCCTTTTCATCTGTTGTCCTCTTCAGGAAATGAGAATGTTGCGGGAACTAGTCGGGGGACAGAGTGATGGTCCGAGTTAGAGCAGTAGTAGTCCTCACTAGTTCTAATAAATAGTGTGATAATAATTGTAATGAGGACTTAGTTTGAATCTTAATATTTTCTACATATTTGTACTGAGACTCACAGTTGTGTGGTCGTATTTTGCACGACCGTATGATATAAAGTTTGTATTTGAATTCTGTACCATGTATTTGGCGACTCAGAATGGGTTGGGTTGAATGGACCTATTCTGGGGGCGTCACAGTTGGTATCAGAGCTTAGGGATATGATCTCTGGCGGAGATCGGGGAATAGAACTAGGAGGGGAGAGACGAGTAAATCCTTCGCTAGTGTGTCCTACCTAAGCTTATGTGGTATTTAATTGGTCAGTCGGAGCATAGGGTTAATATGTGATATGTTGATTTGTTTAATTAACCCTTGTTTTATGGCAGTATTTGAGAATGGCAGCTGAGAATGTTAACAACGAAGTGAATGAGACCGTGAAGACACCTTTAATCACAAATCAGAATAATGTGATGACATCAGAAGAAGAAATTAGAAATATCCATGTGGTGAGTGAAGAATTAATAGTTGCACCCGAGCTAGTCGCAGAGGTAGCAGCTGAGAGTGAGGAAGAAGAGGAACCTGAGGAGGAGTATTTATTAGGAGAACTTTATGATCAAAATGTAGAACTGCAAAATCGTATTCTTGAGTTAGAAGAGCAGGGTGAAGAACGACAGACAGCCGTGGAACAAAGGGATACAATAATTCAAGAAAGGGATATAGAAATTCAAAATTTTGCTACTCGTTATGCGAGGCTTGAACAGAAGTTCTCTCTGGCAGAACATATGATATTAGAGCTAGAATCTGAAAATGCAAATGTCAACGATCAGCTGAAAGAAGAAGCAACGGAACGAGTGAGAATTGAAGATGCATGGGTAAAAGCCGCACGACGCGTTGATATTTTAGAAAGAGACGTCCGATCTAAGAAGGCCAAAATAGACGAAATGGATTTTACTTTTTGGACAGCAATTGGGAGAATCAAACATCGAGTTTGGAATTACCCTGTGCATAGCGGTCAACCCCAATTCGATATGGATCGAAGAGTAATGATTCAGATCATGGATCAGGAGTGTGACGAAGCAGTTGAGGGTGGAATGAGCTGTATAGCAAAGTCAAGACCAGTTGGGATAATGACACCAAAGACTGTTCCAGACAAATCAAAGTCGGTGGTTCCATGAAGAGCGTTTATCGAGACTGCCCAAAACGCGAGGAATCCAAATGAATTTATCACGGGTTAGTTAATCATAAATTTTTGCGAAGTTTATACCTTGTTAGATACCGGTGCTACCCATTCCTTTATTTCACCTGCTTGTGCTCAACGTTTGAACTTGACTTCTGATAAATTAGACTTTGACTTATCTGTTGAAACTCCGTTAGGAGAAACCTTTGTTACATCTACAGTTTATAAATCTTACTTGATTCAGATTGGTACCCTTACCTTACCTGTTGATCTTATATCTTTGAAAATACTTGCATTTGACGTGATTTTAGGAATTGACTGGTTAACCACTTACCATGCCAAAATTGATTGTTTTCGTAAGGTTGTTAGTTTTCATATTCCTAATCAACCTGTTGTGCGAATCCAAATCACCAAACCACTAAAATCAGTCAATATCATTTCAAGTCATAAAGCTATTCGTTTATTGAAAAACGGATGTCAAGCTTTCTTAGCTCATGTCACTGATCTAAATCAGAATACATCAGATTTGAATGATATTTCCGTTGTTAATGAGTTTCCTGATGTATTTCCCGAAGAACTTCCCGGTCTACCCCCAGAACGTGAAGTTGAATTCTTTATTGACCTTGAGCCCGGTACAAAGCCCATTTCTAAAGCCCCATATCGAATGGCTCCTATTGAACTTCAGGAGTTAAAGGTCCAATTACAAGAGTTGTTAGACATCGGTTTTATTCGTCCTAGTACGTCTCCTTGGGGTGCTCCTGTTTTATTCGTAAAGAAGAAAGACGGGAGTATGCGACTTTGTATTGACTATCGAGAGTTGAACCATGTCACCATCAAGAATAGGTATCCGTTACCTCGTATTGATGACCTGTTCGACCAGTTGCAAGGAGCGCAATTCTTTTCAAAGATCGATCTTCGTTCTGGATATCATCAGTTGAAGATTAAAACTGAGGATATTCCAAAGACTGCTTTCAGAACACGGTACGGGCATTATGAGTTCTTAGTCATGTCTTTTGGATTGACTAATGCTCCTGCTGCTTTCATGGATATGATGAACCGTATATTTAAGGAGTATTTAGATCAATTCGTTGTTGTCTTTATTGATGACATTCTCATCTATTCTAAAAGCCGTGAAGATCATGAACACCACTTGAAGCTGGTACTTCAAAAGCTTCGTGAGAACAAGCTATACGCCAAGTTAAAGAAATGCGAGTTCTGGCTTGAGGAAGTAGCATTCCTTGGGCACGTGGTATCGAAACATGGAGTATCTGTTGACCCGGCGAAGATTGAAGCAATACAAAGCTGGGAGCAACCTAAGTCGGTGACCGAAGTACGAAGCTTTCTGGGCTTAGCTGGTTATTATCGGAGGTTCGTAGAGGGATTTTCTCGAATCGCTACTCCATTAACACAGTTGACTCGGAAAGATACGAAATTCGTTTGGAGAGAAGAATGCGAGAAGAGCTTCCAAGAGCTCAAGAGGAGACTTATTTCGGCACCTGTTCTGACAATACCATCTGGTTCGGATGGATTTGTTATCTACAGCGATGCTTCAGGCAAAGGGTTAGGATGTGTTCTCATGCAACATGGGAAAGTCATAGCCTATGCCTCGCGACAACTCAAAGAATATGAGAGGAATTATCCTACTCATGATCTAGAGTTGGCAGCAGTCGTTTTCGCGTTGAAGATCTGGAGACATTACTTGTACGGAGAGAAAGTGGAGATTTATACAGATCATAAGAGCCTTAAATATTTCTTCACTCAGAAGGAACTCAACATGCGGCAACGACGTTGGCTTGAGCTGTTGAAAGATTACGATCATACCATCCAATACCATCCTGGAAAAGCGAACGTGGTAGCTGACGCGTTGAGTAGAAGATCATATGTGGGAACGAGTGCGATGATGTCAAGTATACGCGTAGAACCAGCTTTGCTTGATAAAGTTAAAGCTGCTCAAGCTACAGATGCGGAGCTGATGAAGATGAAGAAGAAGGTGCAAGAAGGTGCAATTCCAGAAGCAAGAATCGATGAAGAGGGAATACTTCGAGTCAACTCCAGACTTTGTGTTCCTAACGATTTCGACTTGAAGTATAGAATCATGATGGAGGCACACAACACACCATTTGCGATCCATCCTGGGAGTACTAAAATGTATCGTGATCTTCGACATACATTTTGGGTGGAGCAATATGAAGAGAGAGATCGCGGAGTTCATCTCTAGATGTTTAACTTGTCAACGTGTAAAGGCGGAGCATCAAGTACCGAAGGGTCCATTGCAACCACTGAAGATTCCGAAATGGAAGTGGGAACACATTACGATAGATTTCGTTACGGGTCTTCCCAAGGTTTCTCAAGGCTTAGATGCGATTTGGGTTATTGTTGATAGATTAACCAAGTCTGCTCATTTCTTGCCGATACGAGAGACTTATTCCCTTGAACGTCTTGCTCATATGTACGTGAATGAGATTGTGAGATTGCATGGCATGCCAGTATCCATAGTTTCGGATCGTGACTGTAAGACCCCAACTTTTATAAATAAAGATTTAATTTTCTTTATATATTATTTCGAAATAGTAAGGTGTTGACTTGATAAATATGAAAGTTATGGGTGAAATGTGCAAATATTTTAAAATGAGCAAGTGGTTATAAAATATTCTTGTTGTCGGGGAATATTCGTTTGGTCGTGGAATATTCTTGTTGTCGGGGAATATTCGTACGACGGCGCAGATATTTGTGGACCCCACAACGGAATAACTGTCGGATATAGAAAGCGACAGAAATAACCTTTTTACAAAATAACGGCGTAGTTGTTACCGTTAGTACTGTTGAAATACCCGGTGGTTAAAATACAGTGATACGCGGTGTTGCACAGTAGCACACGGTATTGCACAGTATTTTGAATTATTGAGTCTTACGCGAGAAGGCACTTGCTCAATTATTGTTACAGTAATTACTGTTCAATATTTTATATTATTGACTCAATAATTGCTACGTTGCTATTTTATACGATTGATTCAATAATGGTTACAGTTGATATTTTGTATTATTGATTCAATAATTGTCATTACACAGTATTTCGCATTATCAACTCAATAATTCATATTATTTGAATAATATTATTAGATAGCATTATTGATAATGTCTAAGGAAGTTCTGTCTAGGAGGGGTTATTTAATTGCGCGCCAGTAAGGAGAAGTCCTTATCGGAAGGCCCCCTCTTTCCTGGGAACGACCTGGTTGTCAATATTGTAGTTCTATAATATTATTTGTGAATAATTAATTATTGATTTATATGATAAAGAAATATTTATTTTGTGGATATTAAAGAAGGAATTAGTACTGATGTGTTTTTATCAGTATTTTGGTGTGAAAAATCATCTGTTTGTGGATTTTGGATAATTTATGTTGGGAATTTGGAAAAACTTTCTTCTGCAAAGTTGTAGAGAATTAAATTTCCTATGGAAAGGACATAGAATTTGTATTTTTCTGACAAAGGGGCTATTTATTATGAATTATTGAAGTTTCGGAAAATAAATATATTATTTAATGGGTGGGACCCACTTTTGTTGGTTTGTTGAAAAATCAGAATTTTTGGAGCAGCCGGCGGCTAAGAAAAAATAATATTATTTTATTCATTTAGTCTCCTTTGGCATCCTAAGCTTTTCTTATAAATAGGGTGCTTAGGTTAGAATTGAAAATCACACCAGAATTCGAAGTTTTCTCTCTCTATAATATCGAGCGTATTTTTGTGAGTATTTCAGTACTTTGAGAGTTACTATTCAGTGCAAGTTTCCTTCGATATTATATCCGATATTCCAGTCAGAGGTACTGTTCTTTTGAGGTAAGGGATGTTATTTCTTTCGTAAATGATGTTATTCTTTTCAATATCATTATACCGAAATATTGTCCTGGATTTTATGTTGAAATTCTTACTTTTTCCGTCGGAGTTACTATTCACGTATACGGCATTATTCACGTATACGGTACTATTTACGAATACGGTACTATTCACGAGTACTATTCACGAAGTATGATTTTTCTTATGGAGTTTCTATCTTTTCTGTGTCGGGGATTACTATTCACGTATACGGCACTATTCACGTATACGGCACTATTCACGTATACGGCACTATTCACGGAAAAATTAAAATTTCTTCTGTTTGTTCAAATTGCTTGTTAAGGTTACTATCCTTGATTGTATCCAAGTTTTGAGCTTTATTCTTGAATTTTGCTCCACAATTGATTATTACGAAGTATTTGTGAATTTGATAAACTGAAATGCGAATCCTTGATCTTTGTCTTTTATCTCACTAGATTCGTTCTTTAAAATGTTTTTCATCATCCTCAGTCTTAAAAGGTGATGTAACTGAATATCTTTGGCCTGTAGAGCAAAGATGAATGATTACCTGATGAATATCTTTGGCCTGTAGTGCAAAGATGACAGGTGTTGAGATGAACATGACTACTGATGATGCAAATGAATATCTTTGGCCTGTAGTGCAAAGATGAATATTTGATTTGAAATGTTTATTGATTGATGTTACAGAGATAAAATATTGATGATGGACTTTTAAATCATAGAAGATAGTAGACTTCATTCTCTGCTTAACTCTTCTAATGAACTGTTATTTCCGCTGCGAATATTGATCTGAAGTTGGTTGTCCATTATATTTTATCTGATTTGTTGAAGACTAACGATAATTTGTTTTCCATTATCTTAGTCATAATATTCTTTACTGAGCTAGTTGAGCTCACCCTTTTCATCTGTTGTCCTCTTCAGGAAATGAGAATGTTGCGGGGACTAGTCAGGGGACAGAGTGATGGTCCGAGTTAGAGCAGTAGTAGTCCTCACTATTTCTGATAAATAGTGTGATAATAATTGTAATGAGGATTTAGTTGAATCTTAATATTTTCTACATATTTGTACTGAGACTCACAGTTGTGTGGTCGTATTTTGCACGACCGTATGATATAAAGTTTGTATTTGAATTCTGTACCATGTATTTGGCGACTCAGAATGGGTTGGGTTGAATGGACCTATTCTGGGGGGCGTCACAGTTGGTATCAGAGCTTAGGGATATGATCTCTGGCGGAGATCGGGGAATAGAACTAGGAGGGGAGAGACTAGTAAATCCTTCGCTAGTGTGTCCTACCTAAGCTTATGTGGTATTTAGTTGGTCAGTCGGAGTATAGGGTTAATATGTGATATGTTAATTGGTTTAATTAACCCTTGTTTTATGGCAGTATTTGAAAATGGCAGTTGAGAATGTTAACAACGAAGTGAATGAGACCGTGGAGACACCTTTAATCGTTAACCAGGAGAACGTGCATCAAGAAGGCAATGTTCTTCCTGAAAACAACGTTGGTCAAACGATAAATGATGAGATGTTTAGAAGTTTTTTGCAGTTCATGCAAAACCAGACGAGGGAGACTCGTGTGCAACATACAGGTGGAGATAATAACAGCACGCGAGTTGTCACTGCTAAGCAGTTCAAAGAATTGGGACCACCAGAGTTTCTGGGAAAGCCAGATCCGATCAAGGCGGAGACGTGGATTAAACAAATTACCAAGATATTTGATGTCTTGGGATGCACGGAGGAACAGAAGGTTCCATTCGCCACGTTTATGTTTCGTGGAGAGGCAGATTACTGGTGGGAATCCGTAAAGCGTACCCAGCCTACCGCACTCCAGATGTCTTGGGAAGCGTTCCAGAAACTGTTTAATGACAAGTACTTTCCTGAAAGTATTCGTCATATGAAGGAAGTAGAGTTTATCAGACTCGAGCAAAACAACATGACGGTATCCCAGTACGAGGCTAAGTTCGCGGAGCTGTCCAGGTTTGCACCTCATTTGGTGGAGAATGAGGAACGTATGACGCGGATGTTTCTAAGAGGTTTGAAACCCGAAATACGTCAATACCTCATTTCTCATAAGTTTTCTTTATATTCGGATGTAGTAAACAGGGCCCAGTTATTGGAACGAGATAATGATTATGTTCAACCGAGGGACCACAACCAAGGTCGTACCGGTGGCAGTAGTCATCGGAGCAATGACAACCAGCGAGGAGGAAAGTATGACAGAAGCGGTAACCACTCCGGTGGTTATCGTGGTCATGATAGTAGAAGAAGCGAATCGGGGGGAGATTTCAAGAAGAGAAGGTACAACAATGAGAACGTGAAGACGTCGACATCAGCACCAGCATCAACTGTTTCGAGGGGAGGAGAACGACCACCGGTCGTATGTTTTAAATGCGGGAAAGAGGGACATATCAGCCCAAACTGCCCACAACAATTCAAAGGATGCTATAACTGTGGAAAAGAAGGACATATAGCTCGAGATTGTCCTGTTGCGAAACCAAGTTCAGCGGGGGTGGTGATTCCAAAGGCGGTTGCAGACAAGTCAAAATCGGTGATTCCTGGAAGAGCGTTTGTCGTGACATCCCAAAACGCGAGGGATCCGCACGAGGTGATTACGGGTAAGCTGATCATAAACTCTTGCGAAGTTTATACCTTGTTAGATACCGGTGCTACCCATTCTTTTATTTCACCTGCTTGTGCTCAACGTTTGAACTTGACTTCTGCTAAGTTAGACTTTGACTTATCTGTTGAAACTCCGTTAGGAGAAACCTTTGTTACATCTACAGTTTACAAATCTTGCTTGATTCAGATTGGTACCCTTACCTTACCTGTTGATCTTATATCTTTGAAAATACTTGCATTTGACGTGATTTTAGGAATTGACTGGTTAACCACTTATCATGCCAAAATTGATTGTTTTCGTAAGGTTGTTAGTTTTCATATTCCTAATCAACCTGTTGTGCGAATCCAAATCACCAAACCACTAAAATCAGTCAATATCATTTCAAATCCCAAGGCTATTCGTTTATTGAAAAACGGATGTCAAGCTTTCTTAGCTCATGTCACTGATTTAAATCAGAATACATCAGATTTGAATGATATTTCCGTTGTTAATGAGTTTCCTGATGTATTTCCCGAAGAACTTCCTGGTCTACCCCCAGAACGTGAAGTTGAATTCTTTATTGACCTTGAGCCCGGTACAAAACCCATTTCTAAAACCCCATATCGAATGGCTCCTATTGAACTTCAGGAGTTAAAGATCCAATTACAAGAGTTGTTAGACATCGGTTTTATTCGTCCTAGTACGTCTCCTTGGGGTGCTCCTGTTTTATTCGTAAAGAAAAAAGACGGGAGTATGCGACTTTGTATTGACTATCGAGAGTTGAACCATGTCACCATCAAGAATAGGTATCCGTTACCTCGTATTGATGACCTGTTCGACCAGTTGCAAGGAGCGCAATTCTTTTCAAAGATCGATCTTCGTTCTGGATATCATCAGTTGAAGATTAAAACTGAGGATATTCCAAAGACTGCTTTTAGAACACGGTACGGGCATTATGAGTTCTTAGTCATGTCTTTTGGATTGACTAATGCTCCTGCTGCTTTCATGGATATGATGAACCGTGTATTTAAGGAATATTTAGATCAATTCGTTGTTGTCTTTATTGATGACATCCTCATCTATTCTAGAAGCCGTGAAGATCATGAACACCATTTGAAGTTAGTACTTCAAAAGCTTCGTGAGAACAAGCTATACGCCAAGTTAAAGAAATGCGAGTTCTGGCTTGAGGAAGTAGCATTCCTTGGGCACGTGGTATCGAAACGTGGAGTATCTGTTGACCCGGCGAAGATTGAAGCAATACAAAGCTGGGAGCAACCTAAGTCGGTGACCGAGGTACGAAGCTTTCTAGGCTTAGCTGGTTATTATCGGAGGTTCGTAGAGGGATTTTCTCGAATCGCTACTCCATTAACTCAGTTGACTAGGAAAGATACCAAATTCGTTTGGGGCGAGGAATGCGAGAAGAGCTTCCAAGAGCTCAAGAGGAGGCTCATTTCGGCACCTGTTCTGACAATACCATCTGGTTCGGATGGATTTGTTATTTACAGCGATGCTTCGGGCAAAGGGTTAGGATGTGTTCTCATGCAACATGGGAAAGTCATAGCCTATGCCTCGCGACAACTCAAAGAATATGAGAGGAATTATCCTACTCATGATCTAGAGTTGGCAGCAGTCGTTTTCGCGTTGAAGATCTGGAGACATTACTTGTACGGAGAGAAAGTGGAGATTTATACGGATCATAAGAGCCTTAAATATTTCTTCACTCAGAAGGAACTCAACATGCGACAACGACGTTGGTTGGAGCTGTTGAAAGATTACGATCATACTATCCAATACCATCCTGGAAAAGCGAACGTGGTAGCTGACGCGTTGAGTAGAAGATCATATGTAGGAACGAATGCGATGATGTCAAGTATACGCGTAGAACCAGCTTTGATTGATAAAGTTAAAGCTGCTCAAGCTACGGATGCGGAGCTGATGAAGATGAAGAAGAAGGTGCAAGAAAGTGCTATTCCAGAAGCAAGAATCGATGAAGAGGGAATACTTCGAGTCAACTCCAGACTTTGTGTTCCTAACGATTTTGACTTGAAGTATAGAATCATGATGGAGGCACACAACACACCGTTTGCAATCCATCCTGGGAGTACTAAAATGTATCGTGATCTTCGACATACATTTTGGTGGAGCAATATGAAGAGAGAGATCGCGGAGTTCATCTCGAGATGTTTAACTTGTCAACGTGTAAAGGCGGAGCATCAAGTACCGAAGGGTCCATTGCAACCACTGGAGATTCCGAAATGGAAGTGGGAGCATATTACGATGGATTTCGTTACGGGTCTTCCCAAGGTTTCTCAAGGCGTAGATGCGATTTGGGTTATTGTTGATAGATTAACCAAGTCTGCTCATTTCTTGCCGATACGAGAGACTTATTCCCTTGAACGTCTTGCTCATATGTACGTGAATGAGATTGTGAGGTTGCATGGCATGCCAGTATCCATAGTTTCGGATCGTGACCCCAGATTTACTTCACGATTTTGGATTAGTTTGCAGAAAGCTATGGGTACGGATTTACGATTCAGTTCGGCTTATCATCCTCAAACAGACGGACAATCGAAAAGAACTATTCAAACTCTTGAAGATCTATTGAGACTCTATGTTCTAGACTTTAAAGGGAGTTGGGATAAGTACTTACCATTGGTGGAATTCTCTTATAACAACAGTTATCAGGCAAGTATAGGCGTAGCTCCATTCGAAGCGTTGTATGGGAGAAAGTGTCGTTCTCCAACGTGTTGGAACGAGGTGGGTGAAGCAACATTGTTGGGACCGGAGTTGGTACGTGTGACTACGGAAAAGATCCAAATAATCCGACAACGTATACAGACGGCACAGGATCGACAAAAGAGTTATGCGGATCTTCATCGAAAGGACGTGGAATTTAATGTTGGGGACCATGTGTTATTACGTGTTGCTCCATGGAAAGGAGTTACAAGGTTTGGGAAGAGAGGAAAGCTCAATCCACGATTCATTGGTCCATTTGAGATTCTTGACCGAGTAGGAAATGTGGCCTATAGACTCGCATTACCTCCAAGCATGTCTCGTGTTCATAACGTATTTCACATATCCGTGTTGCGTAAATATGTGAAAGATCCAAACCGCATTATTGAGTTAGAACCAGACGAGATAGCTGAAGATTTAACGTACGAGGAGGTACCTGTCAAGATCTTGGATAGGAAGGAGCATGTCCTACGCTCGAAAATTATACCTCAAGTTAAAGTTTTGTGGAGAAACCATGCAATTGAGGAAATGACGTGGGAGTTAGAATCGGAAATGAAAGCGAGGTATCCTCACCTTTTTGACATACCAGGTACGTACGTCAATTTCGAGGACGAAATTTCATAAGGAGGGGAGGTTGTAAGACCCCAACTTTTATAAATAAAGATTTAATTTTCTTTATATATTATTTCGAAATAGTAAGGTGTTGACTTGATAAATATGAAAGTTATGGGTGAAATGTGCAAATATTTTAAAATGAGCAAGTGGTTATAAAATATTCTTGTTGTCGGGGAATATTCGTTTGGTCGTGGAATATTCTTGTTGTCGGGGAATATTCGTACGACGGCGCAGATATTTGTGGACCCCACAACGGAATAACTGTCGGATATAGAAAGCGACAGAAATAACCTTTTTACAAAATAACGGCGTAGTTGTTACCGTTAGTACTGTTGAAATACCCGGTGGTTAAAATACAGTGATACGCGGTGTTGCACAGTAGCACACGGTATTGCACAGTATTTTGAATTATTGAGTCTTACGCGAGAAGGCACTTGCTCAATTATTGTTACAGTAATTACTGTTCAATATTTTATATTATTGACTCAATAATTGCTACGTTGCTATTTTATACGATTGATTCAATAATGGTTACAGTTGATATTTTGTATTATTGATTCAATAATTGTCATTACACAGTATTTCGCATTATCAACTCAATAATTCATATTATTTGAATAATATTATTAGATAGCATTATTGATAATGTCTAAGGAAGTTCTGTCTAGGAGGGGTTATTTAATTGCGCGCCAGTAAGGAGAAGTCCTTATCGGAAGGCCCCCTCTTTCCTGGGAACGACCTGGTTGTCAATATTGTAGTTCTATAATATTATTTGTGAATAATTAATTATTGATTTATATGATAAAGAAATATTTATTTTGTGGATATTAAAGAAGGAATTAGTACTGATGTGTTTTTATCAGTATTTTGGTGTGAAAAATCATCTGTTTGTGGATTTTGGATAATTTATGTTGGGAATTTGGAAAAACTTTCTTCTGCAAAGTTGTAGAGAATTAAATTTCCTATGGAAAGGACATAGAATTTGTATTTTTCTGACAAAGGGGCTATTTATTATGAATTATTGAAGTTTCGGAAAATAAATATATTATTTAATGGGTGGGACCCACTTTTGTTGGTTTGTTGAAAAATCAGAATTTTTGGAGCAGCCGGCGGCTAAGAAAAAATAATATTATTTTATTCATTTAGTCTCCTTTGGCATCCTAAGCTTTTCTTATAAATAGGGTGCTTAGGTTAGAATTGAAAATCACACCAGAATTCGAAGTTTTCTCTCTCTATAATATCGAGCGTATTTTTGTGAGTATTTCAGTACTTTGAGAGTTACTATTCAGTGCAAGTTTCCTTCGATATTATATCCGATATTCCAGTCAGAGGTACTGTTCTTTTGAGGTAAGGGATGTTATTTCTTTCGTAAATGATGTTATTCTTTTCAATATCATTATACCGAAATATTGTCCTGGATTTTATGTTGAAATTCTTACTTTTTCCGTCGGAGTTACTATTCACGTATACGGCACTATTCACGTATACGGTACTATTTACGAATACGGTACTATTCACGAGTACTATTCACGAAGTATGATTTTTCTTATGGAGTTTCTATCTTTTCTGTGTCGGGGATTACTATTCACGTATACGGCACTATTCACGTATACGGCACTATTCACGTATACGGCACTATTCACGGAAAAATTAAAATTTCTTCTGTTTGTTCAAATTGCTTGTTAAGGTTACTATCCTTGATTGTATCCAAGTTTTGAGCTTTATTCTTGAATTTTGCTCCACAATTGATTATTACGAAGTATTTGTGAATTTGATAAACTGAAATGCGAATCCTTGATCTTTGTCTTTTATCTCACTAGATTCGTTCTTTAAAATGTTTTTCATCATCCTCAGTCTTAAAAGGTGATGTAACTGAATATCTTTGGCCTGTAGAGCAAAGATGAATGATTACCTGATGAATATCTTTGGCCTGTAGTGCAAAGATGACAGGTGTTGAGATGAACATGACTACTGATGATGCAAATGAATATCTTTGGCCTGTAGTGCAAAGATGAATATTTGATTTGAAATGTTTATTGATTGATGTTACAGAGATAAAATATTGATGATGGACTTTTAAATCATAGAAGATAGTAGACTTCATTCTCTGCTTAACTCTTCTAATGAACTGTTATTTCCGCTGCGAATATTGATCTGAAGTTGGTTGTCCATTATATTTTATCTGATTTGTTGAAGACTAACGATAATTTGTTTTCCATTATCTTAGTCATAATATTCTTTACTGAGCTAGTTGAGCTCACCCTTTTCATCTGTTGTCCTCTTCAGGAAATGAGAATGTTGCGGGGACTAGTCAGGGGACAGAGTGATGGTCCGAGTTAGAGCAGTAGTAGTCCTCACTATTTCTGATAAATAGTGTGATAATAATTGTAATGAGGATTTAGTTGAATCTTAATATTTTCTACATATTTGTACTGAGACTCACAGTTGTGTGGTCGTATTTTGCACGACCGTATGATATAAAGTTTGTATTTGAATTCTGTACCATGTATTTGGCGACTCAGAATGGGTTGGGTTGAATGGACCTATTCTGGGGGGCGTCACAGTGACCCCAGATTTACTTCACGATTTTGGATCAGTTTGCAGAAAGCTATGGGTACGGATTTACGATTCAGTTCGGCTTATCATCCTCAAACAGACGGACAATCGGAAAGGACTATCTAAACTCTTGAAGATCTATTGAGACTCTGTGTTCTAGACTTCAAAGGGAGTTGGGATAAGTACTTACCATTGGTGGAATTCTCCTACAACAACAGTTATCAGGCAAGTATAGGCGTAGCCCCATTCGAAGCATTGTATGGGAGAAAGTGTCGCTCTCCAGTATGTTGGAACGAGGTGGGTGAAGCAACATTGTTGGGACCGGAGTTAGTACGTATGACTACAGAAAAGATCCAAATGATTCGACAACGTATACAGACGGCACAGGATCGACAAAAGAGTTATGCGGATCTTCATCGAAAGGACGTGGAATTTAATGTTGGAGACCATGTGTTATTACGTGTTGCTCCATGGAGGGGAGTTACAAGGTTTGGGAAGAGAGGAAAGCTCAATCCACGATTTATTGGTCCATTTGAGATTCTTGACCGAGTAGGAAATGTGGCCTATAGACTCGCTTTACCTCCAAGCATGTCTCGTGTTCATAACGTGTTTCACATATCCGTGTTACGTAAATATGTGAAGGATCCAAACCGCATTATTGAGTTAGAACCAGACGAGATAGCTGAAGATTTAACGTACGAGGAGGTACCTGTCAAGATCTTGGATAGGAAGGAGCATGTCCTACGCTCGAAAATTATACCTCAAGTTAAAGTTTTGTGGAGAAACCATGCAATTGAGGAAATGACCTGGGAGTTGGAATCGGAAATGAAAGCGAGGTATCCTCACCTTTTCGACATACCAGGTACGTACGTCAATTTCGAGGACGAAATTTCATAAGGAGGGGAGGTTGTAAGACCCCAACTTTTATGAATAAAGATTTAATTTTCTTTATATATTATTTCGAAATAGTAAGGTGTTGACTTGATAAATATGAAAGTTATGGGTGAAATGTGCAAATATTTTTAAAATGAGCAAGTGGTTATAAAATATTCTTGTTGTCGGGGAATATTCGTTTGGTCGTGGAATATTCTTGTTGTCGGGGAATATTCGTACGACGGCGCAGCTATTTGTGGGCCCCCACAACGGAATAACTGTCGGATATAGAAAGCGACAGAAATAACTTTTTACAAAATAACGGCGGAGTTGTTACCGTTAGTACTGTTGAAATACCCGGTGGTGAAAATACAGTACGCGGTGGTGCGCAGTAGCACACGGTATTGCACAGTATTTTGAATTATTGAGTCTTACGTGAGAAGGAACCTACTCAATTATTGTTACAGTATTTACTGTTCAATATTTTATATTATTAACTCAATAATTGCTACGTTGATATTTTATATTATTGACTCAATAATTGCTGCATTGATATTTTATTGACTCAATAATTGCTACAGTTGATATTTTGTAGTATTGATTCAATAATTGTCGTTGCACAGTATTTCACGTTATCAACTCAATAATTCATATTATTTGAATAATATTATTAGATAGCATTATTGACAATGCCTAAGGAAGTTCTGTCTAGGAGGGGTTATTTAATTGCGCGCCAGTAAGGAGAAATCCTTATCGGAAGGCCCCCTCTGTCCTGGGAACGACCTGGTTGTTAATATTGTAGTTCTATAATATTATTTGTGAATAATTAATTATTGATTTATATGATAAGGGAATATTTATTTTGTGGATATTAAAGAAGGAATTAGTGCTGATGTGTTTTTATCAATATTTTGGTGTGAAAAATCATCTGTTGGTGGATTTCGGATAATTTATGTTGGGAATTTGGAAAAAATTTCTTCTGCAAAGTTGTAGAGAATTAAATTTCCTATGGAAAGGACACATCATTTGTATTTTTCTGACAAAGGAGCTATTTATTATGAATTATTGAAGTTTCGAAAAATAAATATTTTTTAAATAAAAGGTGGGCCCCACTTTTGTTGGGTTGTGGAAAATCTGATTTTCTTGGAGCAGCCGGCGGCGGAGGAATTTTTTTAAAAAATATTATTATTTTATTATTTTAGTCTCCTTTGGCATCCTAAGCTTTTCCTATAAATAGGGTGCTTAGGTTAGAATTGAAAATCACACCAGAATTCGAAGTTTTCTCTCTCTATAATATCGAGCGTATTTTTGTGAGTATTTCTATACTTTGAGTATTAGTATTCAGCGCAAGTTTCCGTCAATATTATATCCGATATTCCAGTCAGAGGTACTATCTTTTTGAGGTAAGGGATGTTATTTTCTTTCGTAAATGATGTTATTCTTTTCAATATCATTATACAGAAATATTGTCATGGATTTTATGTTGAAATTCTTACTTTTTTCCGTCGGGGTTACTATTCACGTATACGGCACTATTCACGTATACGGCACTATTCACGGGAAAATTTATTTTTCTTCTATTTGTCTAAATTGTCTGTTAAGGTTACTATCTTTGATTGTATTC